>JAUMHQ010000058.1:2436230-2459014 GCA_032361165.1 Enteromius paludinosus
ACAGGTAAATAAACAGAGCACATGGGACTAGAAAAGAAAAGGACAACAGACATGGAACGCCTGGGGGCGTGACAGTATGTGCTATTGTATTACAGAGTTGCCTGGCACATTTGATAAAAAAGACTACATAGCTACACAGCTAGCTTTCTAGGAGATCAACTGAAAAAGTCATATACTTGGAGGAATGACCAAAGCTGATGTACTTCACAACAGCAAGAGTTTCAAGGTTTTTTATACCTCTTGTTTTTCACAAGGGCGATGGAGTTGACTGTCGGTACGTTGCTGCATTTGAGAGCAATCGTTATTCATGAAAGAATGCATCAGTCACGCCACTTGTTTGTAAACATGATATTTTGGATGGGAAGAAAAGAAAGGACGTCCAGAACAAAGGGAAGAATATGTTTCCTAATGACACAGCTCCGCTTCCATGTTTCGTTTTTAATCAAAGTGTAGCTGGAGCCTTGCTTCCTCTGGCTTCTGATTGTATTCACCTTGGATGCCATAACCTTGACGTCAACATAATAACACTGCGGAAAAGGACTATTACCCCAGGATCCTTTGATTGTGAGATTTTTTTAATCCATGTCCATGGGGCTGTGAATTTTTTTTTACATACAGTTAAAGCTACAGGTCAGGTTTCACAGATCATAAAACAGTGGGAAAACCAGTAAAAGTGGCTAATTATTTTCAGATTCTTGGAGATAACAGCATGGCACATGAACAGGAGAGCTGTTGGTATTGTCTTTTGAAATGGATTCTTATTTGGAAATGATCCAAAGCTTTAAACTGCTGCATTATTTCTGACGATACTGCAGTAGTATATAGTGTGACATTTAGATTGTTTGTTTGCGTTTTCACTTTCAGCTCTGGAAGTGAATGGACACAAGTAAATAGGGTCAATTCTGACTTGAACGCCCTTAAATCGATAATTAGACAGAATTGGCAGTTATTCCAAACATCCACATTGCCTTGGATCCGTCTCAGCTGGACCACCCCGGATTTGTTTCGTCCAGCCCAACGCAGCAGGTCCACATGGCAGGTCGATGCACGGTGGATATCGGGCGTCTGTTTGTGACGGGTCTCGTGGAGCACCTATTTGCATGTTAATGGAAGATGCAACCCTGTCAGCGGAATGGAAATCACAAATGAAGGGACAAAATGAGAAGAGAACAGAGCAAGAGTAATTCAGTTAACATGGCAGGAGCAGAGGGTCATTTGACATGATCAATCTCACTCTGCGATTGAAATGATATCATTAAGACGGAGGAAGCTGGGAAATAGGGTTGAAATGCATTGATCGAAGAGGCAGGGGGAAATTGATACCACCGTGGTGACCTAACATTTCCCAGGTTGAACTGAATATGTGTCACACTTCCTGGTAAATGTCATTTTTGTAATTGCATTATGTTTACTCTTACTGTTTACTCAGTACTTAGCATGTAAACTACCCTTGATCACAAGAATGCATGAAATTTGGATAATAAAACCGACCGAACCAATATGAAGCCACCTAGCAATGCTTTAACAAAGCTCTGGCAATCGTATCTCGACATGAATAGCAGGTTTTCACAGAGAAACCTGAGCAACCCCCAACATCAGAGCAATATACTGTACACTACATGATAATAATCTATAAATTATTATAGATTTTAAGGTGGAAATGAATGACATTGGTTAATAATCTTAATACTAATCTTTTTTAGAAAGTGTTTTATTTTAACTGTTGTTATTTTTAAATGTTTTACTTTAATTTAACATTTTGATCATTTAAGTAAGTATTAGCCTGTTATTAAACTCACAAACTCACAGTTCTTATTCCAACTCCAGCTTGGGAAATCTTGACATAAAGTAATGTTTAATGCACATAATGTCATTAATAAGAACAAACAGAATATATTTTCTTTTTATTTGTATTTTTAGATCAATGTGATACAATATTTTTCTAATTCAGAGTAATAATAATTCTGAGTCAAAAATAATAGGCTGATTACATTGCCTAAAATATGTAATGCAATTCAACACATTTAATACCTATAATTTTTGTCAAATTACATATGTACTTTGTAATATATAAATTGACTATAATTTATAAATAATCTACCCAACATTGGCACGTAGCAACATGCCCCATCCACATCTCAACATAAATATCCATATTTATCACAGAAGACCCTAGCAACCACCCACAACAAAATACAAATACACCCTAGAAACCATTTAGCATCATATTCTAGACATAATGTGGCATACGAATATCATTAAGGGATTGAGTGGGCAAACACCAAACCGAACACCCTACCAAAGCAAACTGCTTAAAAAACAAAAAAACATTCACCACAATAACCACACTATATTCAATGCCGGTGATTTTTGCACCTCTTTCTCTTTTTTTGTCATAATTATGGTCACTGAGCAAAGCACTTTATATGCAGAAAAGTCGAGTAACCTCAGGTGCTTGACATACAGCCTTTTGAACAGGAAACTCATTCAAAACAGGAGTGTTTTAAATAAAGGAAATGCATTTCATCGGTGGAGTTTGAGGGTGAAATTGTTTTCTTCTGTGAAGTGTGTGTTTCCTCCTTTTCTATATCTTTCTTCATTTCCTGTGGTGCACAAGGGTTGTCTGTCAAAAATCACAAAATCCTCCCGAATTCACCATAAACTTACTGTGGCTGGAAAGCTCTCACACACATAATACACTGTTAGAGGGGGAAATGTGGGGCAAGTTCAAACAGACACAATCTCTCACTTTCTCTCTCTCTCTCTCTCTCCCTCTCTCTCTGCTCTCGTTCTCAGCGCCCTCTCTCTTTCCAATCTCATTTGTGAAATTCATTTTCCTGTCACCGTGACTCAGTCTCTAATTCATCCCTCATGATTCCTCATGTCAGTCCCATAACGCCATGCTCCTATGCCTCCTCAGAGACCATTAGAGGAGTGATAGGGATGGACTGTGTCTAGCTCAGCGACGTGCAGGCGGTTTGTGGGGAAGGGGAAAGCAAGGACTCACAGATCATCAGTGTACTGTCTAATGCATATTGTACACAAAATTGCCTTTTTCAAATTGGTAAGCTCCAATCTGATTGGCTGACTTCATGCAATTACTGGGAGTCATGGTGCAGAGGTTTTATTATTCTGTCAAGAAATATAGTCATGTTTATATCTTCCCAGGCGGTTACAATTAACAAAGATTTGCTGGATCTGTGTTGTGGCTTTGGAACTGGACTGTTCTTACTTCTTGTCATAAAGCAACAGTTTTATTGAGAGTTTTTTTGGGTTTTTTTTTTTTTGGAGAAGATGCTTTCTAGACTGTCATCAGATAAGAATTTTGGTAGCACTTGGTAACTACATGCTATGAATCATTAGTTGAGCATTAGTAGTAGTTCATGCTTTATAAAGTTTTTTCCAACATTAATAGTCATTAGTAAGCAGTTTATAAATACAGCTATAAATATCTTGGGTCCCACTTTATATTAAGTGTCCCTTATACCTGTGTATTTCCATAGTAACTCGATGTCTATGTAGTATGTAACCACAGTGTAAGTACACTGGTACACAGTATCTACAGCTGTAATATCTCTCTAACTACACACAACCCTGTAACAACCCTCAGAATGCTGCGTGTAAGTACAAATGTGTAACAGGACATTGGTAACAGCACTTTTTTACTTTACTAAGTCATCATGTAACAGGAATTACATAGCTACATTTTGTAACAGCGGTATTTATAAGAGTAACTCCTCAGGGACTGCCCACTTCATATAAAGTCTAACATTCTGGACACCAACCATTATTTATATGAAAAGCCTAATTTACTGCCTGTTGCTGTGTAACTGTTTAATAATATGCTCAAGAACAAGGTATTTATAGATGCATTGTAAACTGTTTACTAATGGATAATAATGTCAGAACAATGGTTTATAAAGGATGAAATAAATGCTTTCTAATGCTTAACTAATCATTCATAGTGTGTAGCTATTATAAAGTGTTCCCATAATTGGATGTTGTAGTTGTTTTACCCCCTTCTTTATTTTATTTGGTTATTTATTTTGTTTTATTTTTTTTTAATTTTGAGTGATCTAAAAAATGATTGTGGTTTCCAGAAATCATTTGAACAACTAGTGCTCGTTATATTATTACTATTATTGTTATTTTGATTATTATTTAGCATTTTAGAATGGTTTCTGAAGACTGACATTATTTACCTTTGCAATACAGGAATACATTAATTTATATACATATATATTTATATAGTAAACATATAGTTTAGATTTTTATAATTTTTCACTAATTGCTGTTTTTACTGCATTTTTATTCTGTGGAACTGTGGAAGAAAATATATATTGTTTTTTAATATTTGCTAATTTGTTGACTGATTGTTCCAGCTTGAGATTCTGAGAAGCAATTTAAATTAAATATTTTAATTAATAAAACTGTCATACCATATTCCATTTCTCATAGAGACAAGTGCTTTGGGGGCACTGTATTAACACAACAGAAATGTGCAGCCTGTCCTCCAACAAAAATTACTCTATGAGTCGTTTCTGCAAGTACCTTATTATGGCCTATATTTACGTTTTAAATGTAAGCGCCCTCTAGCGGGCGTAAAAATAACGACAATGACATATTGCGTCTGTCGTCACACTGATCTTGAGAGGGTGATATGCAAATGTGTACATAGGTCACACTGAAAAATTTCATACAGTGGCTTTAAACAGCGCAACTTTTTTACAACAGATTTAGTTTAGAAGTAACTGCCTGTAGCAATATAAATGTGATTTTGATTTACAAAAATAAATTCTAAAATTCTGCTTTTCAGTTGCACCATGTGACACTTTGAGTGAATTCACCGTATTGTTGGAGACTCACTCTCACTCTCATTGGAATCAAGGAGTCAATGCAATCAGTCCCATTTTTGAAGTGGTAGTAAAAATACAGCCCGGTCGCACAAGTTTTTTTCGTGATGTGGGAACGATTCCTACTCGACTTTCGTGAATCCACCACGAATTGATGCATCCAATGGAATCAGAGATTTTCGTTCGTGCTGGAGTTATGAAAATAACGAAATATCCGTGACCCAGACACGAATCAATAGATTTTTAATGCGTATTTCGTGATATTGTCACGACCTACCGTGCGACTGGGTTGTAAAAATACCGACAATGTCATATTGTGTCTGTCGTCACACTGATCTCACAGTGATTAAAACATATTTTACTAGGTTTAATTTGTACGAATGATCACACAAACCCACTCCTACACCTACAAGTTACAAATAGTGTACAAAATCATGATTTATAGGGCTTTGTGGAAACGTGTTCTCTAGGTTCGAATCCATGATTGCATGATCTCATCTCATCTTATAATGCATCTCTCTATAAACTGAGCGACACCAACCCTAAATCACATGGCCGATAAAATAGTACACATTATTAATAGGCAAACGTTCTGTTGCCGATAGGGGCGCAATTGTAGTATATGCTCTGATGGGTCGTATTTCACAGCTATTGTAGAATTGACCCATACGGGCGTATTAGTTGGAGGACATGTTGGAAATGTGATACCAGCACCACTCCAGGACATAATACAGGTTCATCAATCCATTCAGAGAAGGTAGCAACAGTAATTAAACCATTTTGACTCCATCTGAAAGATTAGAAATGCCGAAAGCCTACAGGAGCGTGAATATTACAGAGTGGCAGCCCAAAAATAACAAACTCTTTTAACATCGCCCTCGTGTTGTAGTAAAAACATATGTCTGAATGCAAAGAGACTGTTCTTTTCTTCAGTTAGTTTATTTTCCCTTGATAACAGACGGAGTGACAGGTCTCCCTCCAGGGATAGATGTTTAAATTCATGTGGAAATAGGGCTAGCTTCTATAAATGGCACGAGCATACAGTGAGCCTTGTGAAAAAAAAAATGACATAGTGGCGCACATAGTGGATTCATTATTATTTGTTGCTGATGTGTTAGTTGCTGCATTATTCCACATTCTTATCACACATTATAGATGTAAATCAGACTCTGTGCCATTATTTGCATTGTGTGCACTCACACAAACATGTCAGAGTGATGGAAATATCGATTCTGGCCTCTCGTTTGGAAGCAGGTATAGAGATTTAGTCCTGATGAGGGATGAGGGCCGAGTCTAACACTGGTTTATGGGACGCTGAAGCACCAAATGGCCCATGTTATTAGTCTGATGACGAGAGGAATGGAGCTGCCATGTTAGGAATAGATTAACTCCAGAGGACGGTTGGTCATGGAGAATTGCTTCTTTAGCTCTATTTCCATAAAAAAAAAGAAAAAGAAAGAAGAAAAAAAACAAAAACAGCGCTGAGTGATTTTCAAGATGTTTGAATCCATAAATATCTGTATTCTTCTGCAGATGTTGATGGATCAATTTTTTGAAAGGAACTACCAAAAGGTAAAATAATTCATCCAAAAATGAAAATCGATCACAATGACTAGTGTGTTACAGTAGATTCAATATGATTATTGTGAGGAACAGGCCAAATCCTCACAGAAGCTGTAGCCATTTGTTCTAGCTCTCCTTGGTGTGTTCGTAAGAGTTCATGTATGAAGGTCAAGTGCAAAATATTCGGATGTTTTCATTTTGCACAAAACCATTTCATTTGGGAATGATTTGGTGTTTCAGATTCTCATGAATAACACGAAAGATTGTCACTTGTTGCTGTCTACTGATGGAACCCATAGAAACCAATACAAGTACAAAAAATGACTTAGTATTAAGTATTACAAATTAAAAGTACTGACTGATGAATGTTTATTTTGTAATTTAGTTTTTCTACATTTATTTTAGATATATTTTAAGTTGTATCATTTTATATTTAATAATTCGATTTTATATGTTTGATATATTCCTACTGCTCAAAATATCAGGGGGAGATGGGACTGTCAATCAATCAATAAAGTAACTCTGACACTCACTTATGGGAGACATATCGGTTTAGCTTTTTTTCCTCATCAGATCTGTTTTTTTTTTTTGCATCACATAGGGCAGAATATATACAGTTATATCGTTATAATGTTATATTTCACTTTATACCTTGAGAGGGTGATATTCAAATGTGTACATAGTCACACTGAAAAATTTCATACAGTGGCTTTAAACAGCGCAACCTTTTACAAAAGATTTAATTTAGAAGTAACTGACTGTAGCAATATAAATGTGATTTTGATTTACAAAAATAAATTCTAAAATTCTGCTTTTCAGTTGCACCATGTGACACTTTGAGTGAATTCACCGTATTGTTGGAGACTCACTCTGTCCGAAACATTTGAATCAATGAGTCAATGCAATCAGTCCCATTTTTGAAGTGATAGTAATTGAAAAGAATCAGCTCGTTCATAAATCGTGTCTTGAAGTGAGTGATGGTTTCTCCAGTTCAAAACGATAAGAAACAGCATGTTTAAGAAAAGCAGTGCGGTCTGATAAAGTGACAATACTTGAAAGATGTATTTAAGGTGAGAAACAAGTAAAAATACGTTGTTAATCACATTTCATTTCCTTTTGATGTCAGTCCCTGCTCAAGAGAATCCGACTTTGACTGATACTTAAATGAAATAACAAGAGCAACAACCATTGAGAATGTTGGCATGCCTTCTAAGAAAAAAACAAGAGTTGTTTTGTGTTGCATCTTGCTGTGTTTTGATTATGTTGATCAAGCTATTAGTCATCTGTCCTTTGTCTCAATGTATTTTAAAGTGATACCATAAATATCTCTTGCTTCAGCGATTCTTCTATTTCCTGCAGTAACTCTGGCAGTCGCTTATGCCTTATCACACCAATTATGTAGAGACATGGCGCTTTGGCTTTTTTTTTCCCCTCATCAGACACTCATCTTTTCCTCGTTTATTTATTCATCGGCTCCGTCCGGCTACAGCATGTGGCTGTCTTTCATATACGCTTCATACGTTTCTCGCAAACACGAATCATCGATCTATGATCTCCCTCTACTATGCATTTTTCAAAGCCCTTTGTTCATTGTAGGAAATGTTAGTTGTTATGGTGAAAATTAGAGGCAGAATTGAAACCCTAGCGCTCCAAACAGTATTGTATTACATAGAGCGTATGAATAATAGATGCCTTGTGTCCAGGATTCACAGAGTGGTGTTAAAATGAAAGTGTGTTTTCAACAGAACCATATTATATTACAGCATTATGAAAGTGTTTTGCCTGAATGCAGGTCGTAACGATGTGTTTAATGTTGGTTGGTATTGGGGAAGCTTTTTGTTTGATTGTTGGTGTGACAGATGTGAGTGACATAAGGAAATGAAAGGATATTCAGTGTGTTGCTGAACCAGAGCTCTTCTCTGGAGAGATGAGGTGCTCGAGTTAATCTCACACCACTTTATATTTAGCAATTCAAGCTGCTTTCAAATCAACTTTAGGCCCAAATTGTATCACTCAGCAGCTGGTGGGGAGCGCGAAGCTTTTAAGCTGGACTGAGAACAGTGCAGCCAGTGGTCTGTGACACGGTCTAGTCACATGCTAGAAAAACTAGTTTGAACTATTCAAAATATCCAGATGTTTTGCCCAACAACACAACAAAATCGCTTATGTCATGTAGAAATGAAACAATATTTTACCATATTTACAATGGCACGTTTCGGTCTTTCTCCAAAATAATATAAACATCTCTAATTTGGGGAATTTTCATAGCGGTTATTTTTATTTTATCATTTATTTTATTTTATATTTAATGAATTCAGTAAACTAATATTATGCAATTAATTTACAAAATTCTTATTAATATTGATGTTGTACACATAACATAATATGTGTAACAGTGATGACAATAATAATAATAATAATAATAATAATAATAATAGTTTCCTGGTGTAGGATAACTAATATTTGGAACCTTTACTTCTACACACATGTACAGTACATTTTCCGTAAATGCTGAGCTTTGTCTGCACACATGTTTTATTGATTTTTCCTTTTTTTTGACTGTTGTCTCTCAGTATGAGGCATTTGTTTGCAATAGCATGCTATACATAACATGCAGTGTTGCTTGAAACTTTAATGAAGCCTTATTGAGTTGCTGTTTATTTTCATATAACATTGTGGGGACTATAATAGTTATTATTTTATCTTTGATCTGTCCAAGAAGGATTAAATATACACACAGACGTGCATGGTTTAAATGCTAAATGACTCCTGGAGGATTATCTTCATTATCTTCTTGATCATGTTTGACAATGCAGTTGAGCCGATGAAACCACATCGATTCCCACAATGCACTTTGTGTTCTGATGTGGGTGGAATGTCAGTGTTGTTTTCCAGTGTATTCAAAGCCAAAAATATGAAGACTTGTCTTAATTCAGACCATGCAATGGCAAGCTCCATTGGAGTGTCCACAATGACACAATGATTATTTTAATATTTTATTAATTTAAGTTTTTTATTTATTTATTGTAGTTACTTTTAATCATTATTCTGAATTCTGTTTTCCTCTAACACAGTCTGTTTTGGGCTGGTTGGGAAGATAAGGAATAGAAAATTTAAAAAGTGTTGTCTTTAAACAAATTCCATCCAATCTTGCAGAAATTACTTCTATCAAACTTTCATTGTGGATTTGATTTTTCATGTGAATGTGAAGTTTAAAAATAAAATAAAATAAAAATATAAAAAAGTTATATTTAAGTTAAATCAAATTGAATAGAATTAAATACAATACAATGAAATCAAATCAAATCAGGTCTTTTCTTAGAAAGTTATGAACTTGACAGACAATTCTAAGTAATTTTGTTTTCTTTGTGTCCTCAGATGGACCTCTCGGACCAAGAGGCTTAGTGGAGGCCACCGAGATGTGTACCCAAGAGTGTCTGGTGTTGGGCCACTCCGACAACTGTTGGATGCCGCCGAGCTTAAGCTCGTACCCCTCGCCCAAGTCCCCCATTTCCTCTTTCAACAACCAAAAGGAATGGGCTAAAGAGAGACTGCTGAATGGCCACACCCTGACCCGCAGCTGGAAGGGTGAGCGCGGAAGTCAGGAGCAGTTTGGGGACAGGAAGACCTTCGGAAGCTCGGAGGGACATTTTGGCAGTGGCGGTCACATGGCCGACATCCCATTGGCCAGCCTGAAATCTTACCAGCCCGCCTCTGGCCCTGACAGTCCTAAAGAACAGCAGCTTTAAGAGTGTTTTTTTTTTTTGTGTGTGTGTATCCGGATCATTCCAGCAACTTTTGAGAGCTTTAGTCCATTCCTTTTTTTTCCCTCTCCTTTTATTAGATCGATGCTAACGCGGTGTGATAGTTACGTGTATGGAGTAGACCTTAGACTTTATCGCTTATGCAGGACAGTATACTATGCGAATCAGACTGCAGAGATCTTCTCGTGCAAATCCATAGCTGCCCTTAAACTCCCATGGTTTGCTGCAAATTCACATTAAACGGAATCATCATATATTCATCTTGAGACTGCAAACGAACGTTCAAGATGAACAAAACAGGGCTGTGCTCTATGTATCACGGTTATTAAAAAAAGAAAGAAAAAAAAAAACTATGTAACAGCTGACCAATATATACAAATATTGTGACGTGGTTGTTTTTGAGCTGTTCTGGGACTATATTAATCTACACCATCCGAGAAAATGGAATTTACAAATCGAGAAAGCGTTGTGCTAATAACACTGTTAGTGGAAATCGTTTAGTCTGTCATCGTTGAAGTGTTTGTAAATAGGACTTAATACTAACCGATTTTATGTACTTGTAATAATAACATGGAATAGATCAGTGAACATGACAGCTGTCTTTTATCATTCATCGTACAGGATTCATTGTTTTTATTGGCTTTTTGTCATTAATGTCATTGTCTTCTGAAACAGAGGACCACAGTCTGGATCTGTAAAGCAAACACACACACACACACACATGTAAACATGCACCCACACCCCCTCTGGCTGAATTAACGAACGAATCCCAGGTGATAATGTCAGTCGGTCATGACATTGCACAATTGCCCCATTTTTGCATTTACTCTAATGAACCTGGTAAATGTATTTTTTTTAAAGCTATTTTGTATTATTGATGTAAATGCTCAATTTCTACTTACTAAAACGGAAAGCTTGATGTTTTTCCTCAAAAAACGAAGAAGGATGTTACAATTCAACAGCAATATATTTGTACATTTTCGACATCTAATTTAAAATGTCATTCTTGTACATGTTTAATCGAACTTGTGCTTTAATTGAGAGTAGTATTTGCAAACTTTGAAAACCAAGTCCTTTTTTCTTTCATAATCTATTGTGTATGCCCACGTTTTTTGACATGCAAGAGAAGTGAGTGTAGTTTTCATGTCTGTGAATTCATGACATACGCTACATATCGTACAGGTTTTACCAAAACAGTCGCAGCAGCCCCTCGTCTCCGAATGCCAAAAACTGTAAATGTTTGTCAGGCACCAATATGCTCCAGAGAAAAAAAGAAACAAATAAATAAAAAATAAAAAATACACTGTCCAAACTGGAGAGGATAAATAAAAGACAGAAAAACAATGAACAGTATGCAATTAAAAGAGCATGTGCACTGAGGACTGAGATTTTGGTTTGAATTCTGTTTTTCCTTTTAATGTTCGGGCCGTTCTTTTTCCCTTCTTGTCACATGGCATGGCAGCCAGTTCAGACGATGAAACCGCATGCTTAACAAGACGAACTAGCTTTTAACTGACTTAGTTTCACCTTTTTTTTCATTCAGTTGGCGATTATTGATTCGTAATGCAGTGAGGTCATTCATTTTGTATAGCACCTTTATGTTGGATCACAATATTTAAAGTACAAAAAAGGGTATATATATATGAAAAAAAAAAACTATACAAAAAGAGACAAGAGTGGTGTGAGTTGCTTTCAGCAGTATGTTTGTCGGTTGTGGGGACATTTGCCATCATAGATATTTAAACAGTTACTCCTTGTTACTGCTCTACAGGTATACCGCTACTGCAATAAATGTTTTAAATTCATGCATGTTTGTGGCTTGTTTTGTTCCTCGCCGGACTGCTTCATCTTCAAACGTACAGTACAGGCCAAAAGTGTGCACACATCTTCTCAGTCAGTGTGTTTTCTTTATTTTCATGACCATTTACACTGGTAGATACTCACTGAAGGCATCAAAACTATGAACGAACACATGTGGAGTTATGTACTAAACAAAAAAA
The DNA here is from genome assembly GCA_032361165.1 of Enteromius paludinosus. NCBI lineage: Eukaryota > Metazoa > Chordata > Actinopteri > Cypriniformes > Cyprinidae > Enteromius > Enteromius paludinosus. Next base: position 2,448,411 of record JAUMHQ010000058.1, read on the forward strand.
GGTGAAAACATCTTTTATATTCTAGTTTCTTGAAAATAGCCACCATTTGCTCTGATTGCTGCTTTGCACACTCTTGGCATTCTCTCGATGAGCTTCAAGAGGTAGTCACCTGAAATGGTTTTCCCTTAACAGGTGTGCCTTATCAGGGTTAATTAGTGGAATTTCTTGCTTTATCAATGGGGTTGGGACCATCAGTTGTGTTGTGCAGAAGACAGGTTACTACACAGTTGACACCAGGTGTTTTGCTGGTGACACTGTTGGGGATTTATTCAAAATTGAAGGCACACTGAACCAGCATGGCTACCATAGCCTCCTGCAGTGACATGCCATCCGTGTAAGGTCTATTTGACCAAGAAGGAGAGTGATGGAGTGCTCTGGCCTCAAAAGTCACCGGGCCTGAACCCAATCGAGATGGTTTGGGGTGAGCTGGACCGCAGAGTGAAGGCAACGGGGCCAACAAGTGCTAAACACCTCTGGGAACTCCTTCAAGACTGTTGGAAAACCCTTTCAGGTGACTACCTCTTGAAGCTCATCGAGAGAATCATTGGGTGGCTATTTTGAAAAAACTAGAATATAAAAGATATTTTCAGTTATTTCACCTTTTTTTGTTAAGTACATAACTCCACATGTGTTCATTCATAGTTTGGATGCCTTCAGTAAGAATCTAACAATGTAAATGGTCATGAAAATAAAGAGAATGCATTGAATGAGAAGGTGTGTCCAAACTTTGACCTGTACTGTAACAAATATACTGGAATATTTAACAGTAGCTTCATCTACCATGTATTTATGGCCATCAAGCAATATTATTGCTCGCTGATTGATCTTTTAGAGCGAGAAAAGAGAAAAATAAAAATTGATGCACTGTCAGAATATAATGATGCTTAAAATTAAAATTTTTTATTGTTTGTGTTCATATTAAATTCTTTTCTGTATATTCTTTAGCAGGTTTTTCTTTCTCTCTCTCTATCTCTTTTTCGCATGTGAAAAATCTGAACAGGAAATTATTTTGTTCTTTTTCACATTAACTCTACATGTGATTGTAATATCTAGTTGCAAAGTGCTTTGCAAACTTTTAAGAGCCCGAAATACCCTACTGACAAATGAAGTTAATATATTTAGTACAATTGGTCATTTGCATAACGATTATTGCATACTTTTATTTTTATGAGTCTTAATACATTTCTACACAGCTTTCAAATATTCCCAAACGCTAAAGCACATAAACTTCAGCAGGCCCAGATTCAGTGGAAATGCATTAAATTATGGTAAAATGTCCTGATAGAATGCCACTCTTACAGGTATATGTATATACAATCTTTAATCTTATTTTATTTTTTTTTCTTAATGTTTTACAATATGTTCCAAATTGTAAGCATTAGTGGATGCATTAGGTATCAATAACAATTCGTTTTTTTTGTTCGTCTTTTTACAATATTTATGGTAACAATTTATTTTGATAGTCCACTTTAGACATACTAACAGTAAATAACTTTGTCACATGTCAACTAGCAGTCATTAGAGTATTAGTAGACTGTCTGATTAATAACTTCTAACAGTTTATTTTGATGGATCCACAACATACTACACTGTAATGAATGCTAAGAAGCTCGTGGATCCATTAGCAGGCTTTAATCAAAGTCGTGAACAGGCAGAAATCCAAATCAACAGCAAACAATAATATCAGAGGGCAGGCACATTCGTAGTCAATAAACAGCCAAAAGTTCGGGGCAGGCGGCAGAGATCGTCAACGAGAAAACAGTCAGAGGTAATACACGGAGATACAATAAACACTGGAAAGAACGTTCAGAATTGCTACCAATGACAAACAAGACTTCACGCTGGAGTTACTGAAACCTGGGGCTCATAAATGACTGCTGCACCCCAGTCTGATTGCCGTTGGTGGTTTGAGGATGCTCGACCAGGGTCCACAAAAAAGGAGTGATGACTGGAAGAGTGCAGGCGCTCGCATCCCCTGTGAGGGGGAATGGCGCAGCAAGCAGGACACCAAGCGGTCTGACCTAACTGTTTTGCAACAGAGAGGAGGAGACCGGTACAACCTGGAGGTTGTAATACAGTGCGAAAGTATTTGGTGAAAGTATTTGGTGATCTCTCACACACAGGGGACACGGCTCGTCTTGGGCCTGGTACGCCAAGACGATGGCATCCACTATCCAGTGGGCCAACCTCTGCTTGGAGACAGCCTTCCCTTTTTGCTGACCTCCGTAACAGGCAAAGAGCTGCTCAGAGCTTCTGAAGCTCTGGGTGCGGTCCACGTACAAGCGTAATGCTCTGATGGGACACAGCAGCGCCAAGGCTGGATCCGCCTCCTCCGAGGGCAGTGCTTGCAGGGTAACCACCTGGACCTTGAAGGGTGTGGAGGGAACCTTTGGCACGTATCCATGCCGGAGTCTCAGGACCACCTTAGAGTAGGCCGGCCCGAATACAAGGCACTCTTCACTTACCGAAAATGCTTGGAGGTCCCCGACCCTCTTGATTGAAGTGAGCGAGGTCAGGAGCGCTGTCTTAAGAGACAGGAATTTAAGCTCGACTGAGTCCAGCAGCCCAAAGGGACCTCTCTGAAGGCCTGATAGCACAACAGAGAGGTCCCAGGACGGTATCAGGGGCGATCTTGGAGGGTTTAACCTCCTAGCACCCCTCAGAACCTCATGACGAGATCATGCTTTCCAATGGACCGGCCACTCGCTGGATCATGATGATTCTTGCAGGAAGGAAAGCAGTACTCCAATCGTGCATGATTGGGGTTTCTCCGCACGAACAGAACACCAGTCAGTAAAGTCTTGCCTGAGTGATCGTGTTAACCACCTCTGGTGGAAAAACACTTAGGTCTGCTGCGTCCCGTCCAGGAGCCACACATGGAGGTTCCACAGATCTGGACACGGGTGCCACAGGGTGCCGTACCCCTGAGAGATCCTGCCTCAGAGGTATGCGCCAGGGAGGAGCTGTCATGAGGAGTATGAGTTCCGCAAACCAGGTCCGGGTGGGCCAGTATGGCGCAACCAGCAGGACCGGTTCCTCGTCGTCCCTGACCTTGCACAGTGTCTGTGTGAGAAGGCTCACTGGGGGGAAGGCGTACTTTTGTAGGCCTTGCGGCCAGCTGTGTGCCGGTGCATCCGTGCCGAGGGTTCCCCCGGTGCGGGAATAAAACCACTGGCAGTTTGAGGACTTGTGGGAGGCGAACAGGTCTACCTATGCTTCCCCGAAATCGACTCCAGATCAGCTGAACCGTCATGGGATGGAGACGCCACTCTCCCGGGTAGACAAGCTCTCCCAGGATGTGAACAGCACGCAGGGGTTTGAACCGGTGCTGTCTCCATAGGAGGAGATGGCAAGCGAGCTGGTACATGCGATGCGACCATATACCCCCCTGCAGGTTGATATACGCCACAGTAGCAGTGTTGTCCATCCGGACCAACACGTGCTGGTCCTGCAGTAGCAGCAGGACCTTTGGCTGCGCAAAGTTCTCCACAGTGTCGCCGAATAGGCCAGCCTGAGTAATCGGAGCATCGAGAAAGCGAACCTTCTCAGTGTCCTCTGTGTGACTCCATGTCTTCTGAATAGACTTGGATGTAATCTATGTAGACAATCACATATCTGTGCAACATGTCTCTGAACAGGTCGTTGACCAGGGCCTGGAAGACTGAGGGACTGTTGGACAGGCCAAAGGGCATGACCAATTATTCATAATGGCCAGTGGTTGTTGAGAAGGCCGTCTTCTATTCATCACCCTCACGTATCCTGATCAGGTTGTAAGCACTACGCAAGTCCAGCTTAGAGAAATACTTGGCAGCTCGAAGTTGTACAAGGGCAGAAGGTACCAGTGGTAATGGGTAACGGTACTTAATGGTTATCTCGTTGAGGGCTCTATAATCGATGCAAGGTCTGAGGCTTTTGTTCTTTTTCTTAACAAAGAAAAAACTGTCAGAGGCCGGGGATGTTGATGGTCTAATGAAACCGTTGGCCAGCTCCTCCTCGATGTACTCCTTCATACATTTAGTCTCTGGCTGAGATAGAGGAAAGAACTTTTAACTTTTAGGGGTTCAGCTGGCCACCCTGTTTGTGCTGCGAGGGTTCTAAACAATAGTGTGTAGTCAGAGGCAGTCATAGATCCATGTTTGAGCATCAGCAGTTCATCGCCTGGATCTTTTCCATCCACAGTATGATCAAAGACCTCCTTAAAACGACGGATTAAATGTTGATAGGACAGAAACAACATTTGTTCGCCCTCCCACATGGCTGTGGCCCAGTCCAACGCTTTACCAGTCAGTGAAGAACACACTAGTGACACCTTGCTGTTCTCCGTAGGAAAGCAGTTAGGCTGCTGGTTAAAGTAAATCGAGCACTGCATCAAAAAATATACAATAGATACAATAAACACTGGAAGGAATGCTCAGAATTGCTACCAATGGCAAACAAGACTTCACGCTTGAATACTGGGGCTTATAAAGGGAAGAAAACAAGCGACACCTGTGACGGAAGTGAACCAAGCTACATGGGTGATTAGAGTCACCCTCTAATTCTAATAATACTCTGGCGAAGGTTCCCGCTGATGACGATCAGAGAGAGCCACAGAGGCGCGGCTCGTAACATACATACTGACTCAAAAACTCTGCAAGTATATGACAAGGTATTCTACTAACCCTAAACTTAAATGAAAACAATCAACTAATGCTAAAACAGAGAACCTGGTAGTAAAGTAGTTTTTTTTTGTTTTTTTTTTGTTTTTTTAAGAAACTGTACGTGGGAGGTATGAAATATGTGATACGAGATATGGGTTTTTCTTCATGCGCAGATTCCATGTGGTTCTGGTCATTACAAACAAAATACTGTCAACACTTTTTTGTAACCTTGGCTTCCTATTCAGAAGACAGATCTTAAGTTGGTGTGGGCCGAACACATTGTGGAGTTCTCGTTTATCTTTCTCTCCTCGTTCACCATGTTTTTTCGGCGGTGGCGTTTTGCCCAAGCCGTCAATAGAGTTTTTGTTTACACTGTCTGGTGCTTGTGCTTTGGCTCCGAGGCAAATTGCTAGGAAGTGAATTTAGCATGAAACTGATGCCCAGTAATGAAGGCCAAGCATACAGGCGAGCAGTTGGAGTAATTATATTTCTTTTGCTCCCCCCCCACCCCATTTTTGCTTTCTCTCTCTCTCTCTGGTTTCTCCTCCTTCTGTTGATATGTTTATCTAGCCTCCCCCAGTGGACCTGCTTAAATTCTTATTCTCCACGCTAGCTATCGACTTGGGCTAGAATAGCTTCTGAAAAGCTTCAAAGCTAATTGCCTTGGAAGTGCAAGGGGAAGCAAATTAGTGTCACACCACAAGAAGTGAAAGAAACGTTCCCATTTCCTATTCACGTGGCTTTGTGAGAACAATTTCCGATGCGCACCAGGCCTCCGCTGGGCAGGAGAGCAGCAGACGAGCGGCCCAACTGAGATTTGGTCGAAAAAAGTCTGAAAGTTGCCGAATTTTCCTGAGTGCTCATTGGACGAGGCAGGGAAATGGAAAAAATCTGTCTTGAAATTGGATGTAATATCAATAGGGCAGAAAATAATGAGCAGATACAGGTCTTTGTGTGGAGCCGGAACCAGAGATGTGATCCTTGGCTTCATGGATTCATACTGCGTCCGAAGACACGATTCCGAGGGGTAGTTCAGCGAAAAATGAAAAATCTGTCGTTTTGTAATCCCTCGTGCAGTTAAAAACCCCATATGACTGACTTTATTCCACTGGATTTACACAGAATGTTCATGCTGCTTTTTTCCATAGACCGGAAGAATATTCTGACCAGACGTTGTAAAGCACCATAAAGTAGTCATACATATTCCAAGCCTTCTGAAGTAATGCAAACTTTTTTTTAGTTATAAGTGTTGTTTTTTTTTTTCCCACTGTCATGTACACTACAATGCCCTTCAAAAGTGAAGTCAGGTATTTATTTATTTAGAGCTTAATACTTAGTAAGAAAGCAAAAGTGACAATAAAAACATTAAAATATTTCTACTTCAAGTAAGGTCTGTTGTTTTGAATATTCATAGAAGAATGCCTTTGCCATCACTGGAATAAATTGCATTTTAAAACGCTCATTATAAAAGAAAACAGCTTTGATGAATGGAAATCATATTTCATAGCATTACTGTTTTTGCTGATTAAATACATTTCTGTAACTTTAGGATGTTGATTTAGTCACATAAAGTATGATCACATATTGTACACTATAAAAAGATTTGCTGTAATTATGCAGCTGGATGCCATTAACTTACAGTAAATGTATATGTTTCCAATTTATTAGCAAACGTTTATTCAAAAATAAATGAACATTAAACAACAAAAACTCTTTATCTTTACATAATAAAATTATTAAAAACAGCCTCATGCAAATCATTCTGGGAACCAAATATCATCATCATTATCATCAACCTTTTTTTGTATTTCTTTCTAATATTGGTTCCCAGAAGTGTTATTTAATTTGGTTGTTTTGCTGTAAAGATAAATACTTTTTATCTTTTATCACATTTATCTTTGAACAAACTGTTGCCCATAAACAACAAGCATTTAAATCTACAGTAAGTTCATCCAGCTGCCAGTAACACAGTAATTTCTACAGGATGTTTTTAGGGTCAAGCCCTGTTTAATATTATTTTCAAAGGCACATGACTTCCTCGCATCCAAAGCATACAAGGAGACAGTGTGAAAAATGTGCTAGTTGCTTCATCCGCTTAATAAATTGCATACAATCATCAATGAAATTGCAGTCTATACTGTACAACTTAAGCCTATTAATGACACAAACATAACTTCAAAAAAACTTGTGATGTAAGGCTGAAGTAGCAGTCTACTTTTAAAATATATTGTGCTTTGTTGTCATTTCAGAGTTTGACAGCCATAATCCTCATTTACTTTTATTAATTTGTAAAGTTTCCAAGATATTCTTTGGAAGAAAATAAAGCATGCAGGTTTGGAACGACATGAGAGTGGGTAACTAATGACAGAATTTTAATTTGTATTGAACTACACCTTACTGCATGTACTGTGTGGGTGTGTGTGTGTGTGTGTGTGTGTGTGTGTGTGTGTTGGTTAGTGTATTTGGCAGCAGAGACTGTGAGTAAATTCAAACAGGGGATTTGATAGCTCTGTGCTTTCAGGGCTGCAGCCCCAGTCCCTTTTCTCACTCAGAACCCACAATGACATGGGCAGACAGAGTACTTAATGAGAGGAGAGCAGAGCACAGCGACTATGTGGATTTCTTGCATTTTGAGTCAAACAACATACAGCAGAAACTGCAGAAGATGATGCAACAGTGGAATAGTGAAATCTCAAACGTTCAGCTGCAACACTTAGATTTTTGACAGACATGTTGTGTCTGATCATTTTACTAGAGAAACTAAAATAAAATAAAAGATTATGTATACAGACCCTGACAGCCATTTCTTTTAAAGTTTCATTCAGCCAAATGTAGCTGCATTTTGAATAAACATAGAGGAGATTAATCTAAGCATTTTAGAAGAGAAAACAAAGGCAATTAAATTCTCAGAGTGAAAAAGGTGGCTTGAGAGAAAATTGTTTGATCTATTTAGAAACATTATTGATAAACACAAAATAAAAAGTTCAATTACAGTATGTTCATAGATTATGTTTGATTCCTACAGGCTTTCAGAAAGAGAAGCTCTCAAAGAGAGAGAAGTGTTTTTGCATCGAGGCCAATAAGATACTTATGGATTGTTTATTCCACTTAAAACTAAAAAAGGATATAATTGCAGCTTTTCATCTCACCTTTTTTTTACTTGCAATTGGGATTTTACAACTTATATCTTGCAATTTGTGCTTAATAACATGCAATAACAATAGTGACTATTTCACACAATTCTGACTATATAACTCACAATTACAAGTTTATTTCTTGCAGTTCTGAAAAATAAGTCAGAACTGCAAAATGTTAACTCACATTTGCGTGAAAATGAATAAAAATAATGAGAAAAAAGTAAGCAATTACCTTTTATAATTGTTGCTTTTCTTCTCATTTTTTTTTAACTTTTTTTCTTGCAGTTGGGAGTTTACATCGCGCAATTGTGTTTTTTTTTTATTAACTTTTGTTTTTTCTTCTGAATTGCTTGATATAAACTCACATCTGCAAGGTACATTTATATAATTGCAATTATGATTTATTTTCTCTGAACTTGAGTTAGAGTTAAACTCTGAAAGCATTACGAAGTCCCATTCTAAGGGAAAATTTGAAATAAATATGTGTTATGAGTGCCCTCAAGCTCCACTAGAGGGCACCTGCATCCACCACACCTTCCTTTGGACTCATTCTGTCATGGATTCAGTGTCCCATCATGCTTTGCACACCCACACCTGTTCTCATTCTGTAATCATACCCACAGCTGCTGGTCATTATCCACTCCCTCACTCATCATCACCTCTGGTATTTAAACCACAGTCACACAACAGAAAAAACACGAAGTCTTGATTTGTCATTTCTGAGTGTTTTTTAGCTTAGCTGCACAAAGCCCCGAGGTGTTGGTCGAGGCAGTAATTCCTGTCACAGAGGTTCTATCAGTGGCTGCACGACCTCCGAAGATGTCGACTTTAGTCGTGGATTCTCCGGAGATTCCGCTGGTGGCTGCAAAACCTCTTGAGCAATCCACCCGAATCATTGAACCCCTGCCTCACCCTGTTATAGCCAAGAAGGGCATGGAAGGCTTGATCCAGTCACCAACGGATTCCAGTCCGCAGTTTCGGGGTCCAAGCCCCTTATCATTGGCCAAGACATCCGTTGTCAGGTCTGGAGTCCGTATCACAGCCCGGTGAACCGTTGTTGGGTCCAAGCCCCGAATCACAGCCAAGAGAGCCGTTTTCGGTTCCGGTTTCAGTATCATGGTCAGGAAAGCCGTTGTCCGGCCCAGTTCCTGAATCATGGCCAGGAGAGCCGTTGTCCGGCCCTGAGCATTGCCTTGTTTATTGACCATGATTTTGCCTAAACCCACGTTTTTCCCGTTTGCCTGTGTTTCTTATATAACAATTCTGATAACTCACAATTATGAAAAATAAAAGTCATAACTGCAAAATGAAAACTTGAAATTGCGAGTTATATGTATATAAAAGCAAATATCTTAAGTAAAAAAAAAAAAAAGGTTCCATAAATTCTTCTTAGACTTTCCAATGCAAATATACTGCAAATGTACTTAAAAAAAAGTGGTATACTTTCATAGCTTTAAAGAAATCATGCAAGCTAGTTAAAAGCAGTATGTTTATAGCATCTTACGATGGCAGATGTAGCTCTCGTGAATGTCTGTACTTGCTGTCTGGCCTAAGGAAGTAGCATTTTATAACTTCTGTATATGTTGAGTCCTGATTAGTTCGGGCGGGTAAAGACTCTAGGGTAAAGATTTAGAGGCCATTGATTCTACTTCTACTGTATGAATCAAATTCTCTCAAAGACCCTGCAGGCTCTTGTGGAGCCGGCTAACAGCACTTAATAATGAACTGATCAATTTGGCCTATCCTTGATGTGTGTGTTTTTTCAGGCATCGATATTAAGTATTATGCAACAAATACATGCATTGAGAAATGAATCATTAATCTGGAGTCGCACTTTGCTGAATTGTTGACTGAGCTCACAGATGTTTCTACTCCAAAAGAGTCAATGATTTGTGTCAATGACATGCATTTGCTTCACAGTGATTTAGCGTTCAAGTTCAAGTTCCTCGTCTTTGTTCTAGATTCATGCTTTCCAGGGGCTTTTTTGTTATTTGTGTGCAAGGGCATAGATGTATTTACTCTCATTCACACATTCTTAATAGCCTATTTACCTGTTTCCCACTTAAGGCCACTTATTCCTTTACGAGTTTAATGAAATGATTATCCAGCCTTATGGTAGGCATAAATAAAATCCTTAACCTTAATATGTAATTTACACCAGTGCACCAATTCAAATCTGAGTGTAACTAATGGGACCAATTAACACAGTATGTAGTGTAGCCTGAACGGAGGATTTCTGCTCAAACAGCCTTCTGGGATGTGCATGTTTACAGATCTGATAACCAAATTCAGACTTGGATGAAAAAAAAAAAAAAAATGAAAATATGTTTAATAATTTATCTTGAGATAGATATTAAATTTGTTGCTGAGATATGCTACTAGACAGTCATCAACTGTTACCTAAAACCTAAAGCAACAGTACTGACTCACATCTTTAATCTAGCAAAGCTGTTGTTATGAAGCGGACAGACGCTGATGGTAAGTAAAATCAACAATAATGTTTATTTACAACAGATGAGTTCAACACATGGATCCGAGCAGTTCAAGAGGTGAGCAATAAGACTGATGACAGTTTGGAGAGTGGAGATTTGAATAATGATGAAATCCTTTTCCCGAAGACCAAGCACCACAGACTTGGACGAGCTGGAGATGATCCTGGGAGATTGGAGATAGACAACACTGGAAGATCACAAGGAGAGAGCAGGGGCCTATTTCTCAAAGGAGGTTAAGTGAAAATTCGGAGTTGGTTTACCCTGAGATAAGGGAAACTCTGGGTTTTCCGTTTCAAAAAGGCAGGTTTGTCAAACTCGGGAAGCAGGGTAACTCA
>JAUMHQ010000058.1:2489252-2506398 GCA_032361165.1 Enteromius paludinosus
AAGGGCACTTGAGGCACCTAGGAGGAAAGGGGCGGGTGCTCAAGCACCCTCCGCCCCCCCCTCTGCACGTGCCTGCTCACACACTTGTGGTCATGGAATTGTTCTTTATCCACCACATATTTTTGCTATATTACACACTTAACAAATCCATTCAGCAATGTAGTCCTTTCAAGAGCGGCTGGTCTTGACATGTGACATTGGAAAAGTAACTTTAATTCTCATTAGAGAGGAACAAGCTTGCTTATGTCACTTTATATGGCTGACGGAATTAAGAGTTCTTTACTACAACTGCAATTTCTCTCTGCAAATGTCATTTGCTTGCTTTGTATAACAGTGAAATATATGTTACTGGATTAGGAATTCAATACTACTTGTGTTGTATAATTTAGTCAGTCTCAGTCCTCTAACCATTGATATTGATTCTTGATTATGTTTTTGTGTGTAAACATGCATTAAGGAACAATGTGCAGTCCGACAATCATTATCACAAAAGAAACCCCAGCAGGGTGATCAAGACCTGTCACAAAATGAAACAGCAGAGGGGTTTATTATTGAATTTGCAAGCCTAAAAACATAAAACATGGTAAAGTCACTTAGATTATTTCCTTTATAGAATTTGTATTGCATATACAAAGCTGCAGCAGCTGAAAATATTCAGTATTTATAATCAAATAATCAATACTGCCACCAAGTACTATCCATCATTCATCTAACTGTAGAAGTTTATAGGTAACAAGCAATGTCAGCAAGAGGTGCAAAAATGCTCCTATTATGGGTTATGAAAGGTTCATATTTTGGTTTTGGAAGTCCCCAGGAAGAGGTTAACATGCATACAAGGTCCAAAAACACATATTCTTATACTGTAATATGCATTTACTGTATTTTTATTTTATCTGCTCGACAACTCGCAAACAATTTGCTCAGCGATTCATTTTTCCAAACTCTAACCTGCGATGATTCGTCGATTTCATTTTCATTTAATCATGCTCTTAATGCCTGATGAAGCAGCATTTGTGAGCACAGCGCTGCTTTGTGTGCAGTGTTACCAGGGAAACAACTAGTTATAACGCTCCAAAAGTGGCACCTGGTGGCAAAGAATGACTTCAACATGAAACACCTTGGGATTCGTTTTAAAAACGACTTGTTTTAATGTTTCAGAGTCGACTCTTTCTTTTGTGATACAACAACAATGAGTTTTAATTGCAATATGCATGGCCCAGTAGCTATTTGTGTCACTCCGCATCGACAGAGAGACATCAATCAGCTCTTTAAACGAGTCTAAAACGGGCTTGACGACTGGATATTTTCCTGGTTTCAATTGTTGTTCTCCACTATTTAATCATCATCTAGGAATAACTGCTACCACGATCAATTAACGGATAAAAAATCATCTTTTCACCACCTTCCTTCTCTGAATATTACCACATTAATTGCGGCAGGCAAATAGCGGAGACTTCCACAAATAAGACACCATCTATATTAGCAGAGATAGCGGTTAATAAATAAGTTGCATGTTTTTGTACTAAAACACTGCAAGTAAATGCATTTTCTGTGTGTGTGAAACAACAAAAGATATATTGAGAGAGATAGAAACAAGACACTGTGAGAGTCTGCAGCAAATGGCTCGAGCTGAGAGAGATACGCGAGAGATACGAGGGTGAGAGGGGAGGATTTGAGACAGACCGAGGTGACGAGGGGGCTCAGGGATGGTCCCTTTAAAAGAGACTTTGATGAATGAAGCTGAGTGATTTTTGGGGACCAAGGTCGGCCTCTCCAGGGTAAAAGAGGTGCTGAGGCACCGTCACCTTGTAATCTGTTTCATATCTCCTCTTAGTTGTACTGCAAGTACGCTACACAGGCTTTTCTCTTTCTCAAGGTCTCGGAGCAGTTTCGTAAGCCCTGATATTCTCTCTCTTGCTCACTCACTCTCTCTTCGACCCCATCTTTTCTTTGTCTTCTACCTTCCGCTGAGAGAGGCAGCAAAGCCACGCTGTAAAAAGAGAGCATCTGTCCTGTGTCATCTAAAATGAGCAAGGGATCAAAATCACAAAGACGCCTTGCACAGAAAGACAAAAGCTGGATTTTTTGCCGCATTTGTGATGAGTTGCTTAAAAAGAAAGCATTATCTTGTCAAATAGAGCATCGCAAGATATCATTCAAATGTCTTAGGGGATACGCGAGTATAAAAGAAGATAAATACATCAGCGCGTGAAGGCATATTATGAACAGCAGTCAAAAATAGCACCTTTTAAAGAAGACGGAGAACAAATAGATGCGCTTTTTCTCAACCGCTGTTCTTTCCATTAGACTTGAGTTTCTTGTCCTTATTGATCTGTTTGGTCAGCTGATCGGTGTTATGTGAACAGTGACTCTAGCACTCCTGACCTCTGACCTCTCGGCCCCCTGTCGATTTATCTTCTGCACTGCCTATTATTTTCAAGCTTCCTTCTTAGAGCTAAAACACATCATAGAGACACACAACATGTACTCACACAGAAACCTTCCAGCGCAATCACCTTTCGTGCTAAGAAAGTGCATTATTTCTGCTTTACCGCTGGAGGTCACGACCTCTGTCATGCATCCGCCTCCGCATAACTGACCCGTTTGATCACGTGACCTCAACTTCCATCAATTTTCTTTGTTGTTTTGTAAAGTGCACGATACTTTAATCTTAAAATCAATGTTTTTGAATCACTTCCTTCTCGAGTCAGTCAGGCTTCACACTTGGGGCATCTTAACTTCAGTAAATAGGGTGAAAAGCTTTGTTTCATTCATTTAAGCGAATAAGCACAGGCCACCGATGGTACTACTGACATTTTGCTCTATGAATATTTAGCTGCCAAATATTCGGTTGTGAATAAGTTGCACGATTTGTTGTGCGTTATTATGAACGAGTTTGTGCATTTGTGTGTGTGTGTGAGAGAGAGACAGCGTTTGCAGTCAAAGGTCTGGAGCTCAACTTCACTTCATTAATGCAAAACACCGCAATATGAGAGCAGATTTACATACTGTCGACCGAAAACCAAAACAACAATGATGAACTGCTATTTCCTCTTAGGATAGGCTGCTTTGATGCCTCTCTAAAGGAAAAAAGCCTGCCTGGAGGTGGGGTGATGAATACTCAATGAGCCAACAGGTGCCGTGTACAAGGTTTGAACTACTGTAAAAGGAAAACTCTTGCTTTAAAGTGACGGCACATTTGATTTTTTTAGCTGCAACATGCCGCTTTGTTGAATCTCTTTTATTGTGGTTTATTTCCTGGGACTGAGCAATCAGAGATTGATTGTTTTCTTGATTTCAACACCCCTAATGAGCAAATGAAATGAACAACTGTCATCTCGGATATTAAGCCCATTCTTTTAAATACAGACACTCTTAAATGATCAGCTATATTACAATTCTTTTATTTTTTATTTTTCATAATTGCAATTTGCTTAGCAAGGAATGCAATAAATATCTGTTAGGCTGCTGTCATTGTTTGCAATCAGTTTTGAAATTTAGTTTTAAATGACATTTGCGTTCAGTACATTCACATTTTCTTTTTTTGATTATTATTGTTTGGTGCATTTAGTTTAAAAAATCATTAGTGCTGTCACATTTTTGCTCTCCACTGAATATTTCTCAGGGCGGGATTATTCTTGGAAGTCAATTTCTGCATAGACACAAACCTTTAAATCTTGGCAACAGAAGCATTTCTGCTACTGTGCAGGAAACAAAATGCAGTTGATTTCTTGAACTTCACATTCCTTTGCCAGAATATAATATACTTGTTGTTGGATAACATTACAATTAATTATTTTAGTGAATACTGCATTTTATAGCAAAAATGACAGCTGGAGAAAAGGTCAACTATAAATATGTCAATATCTTAGTAAAATTATTATTTAACGTTTTGTTGTTGTTTTGTTTATTTTTTAAGCTCACCAAAGCTGCACAAGTTTTTATTTTTCATATATATATATATAGTAAAACTGATTTTACTGGAGTAATGCAAACCTGAATTTTAAGCTTCACTTCTTTAGTCTTCAATGCCACACCCTTCAGAAATAATTATAATATGTTTAACTGCTTCATTAGATACATTTATTTTTATTATAATAAATGTTGAAAACATTTGGGATGCTTTATAGATGTTTTAGTTCTCGTTTGTTGATCGTCACTGCACTGTTGGAAGCTACAGTGAGGTGGTGCTTCACTGCTGAGTGGTTCAGCACCTTGGACAGCAACCTATAACACGCTACATAAGGAGTTCAGCACCCGGAAGAGTGTGTTTGCAATGCTGAACTCAGAACTGTGACATAACTGAAGCTCCATAGTGCAGAGTCAGAAGAGACTTCCTCTAACGGATCAGCGCTCTTGCTCTTAGAGCTGAACAGAATGACAAAAAACTCAGCTGCAGGGCAGCAGGCTTACATCTCCTGTAGACTGACATAACTATACCAAAAGTATTATCTATCTATTCAACAAATAACCCAACGGTTACATTCATACATACACTGTAATAAATGTACATGTATCAACCATTTAAAAACAAAGTCATTTATCAGTCAGTTATCAAGTCATTTGTAAAAAAAAGAGTTGAAATAGCTCAACATATTTTGTAGAGTTTAAGTACTTTCCGAGTACATGCCATACTTACTTATATTGGTTTTTGGCGTAAATCAGTATATTGTTTTAGATTTTTTTTTCATATATATTATTACACAATATTAATTTTGATTTTGGTTATACAATAAAAATATCATTGTTAAAACAATAATACTATTAATGATGATTTTCTTCATTTTTAACAGGCTCCTCTATTTTTGTTCAGTTATTTCACTTTTATTACATAGAAAAGGAAATAAAAGTTGAAACTAGAGGGAAATTACTGTACCTAAACACAGGAACCTTGTAAAAATGCACATTTTAGATGACAGTTTCAGTACTTAGAAGCTTTTTGCATCTGAACTCTTCATCTATTGATTGCACAACATTTTTCATGCAACAAAATACTTGTTATGGTGCAGTCACTGGGAGATGTAAGTAGAGGCTGTGAAGTTGTATTTATCCTGTTTGTATAAGAGAAGCTCATAGCACTAACACTGACATCATGCTCTGCTGGCATTTTCCAAAAGAGTCGTTCAAGGCCCGGATCAAACTGCTCCCTCTCCTAAGTCCACATTGAAGCAGCTCTATATATTACAGTAGTAACAGTCCTATAATCTCTCTGAGACTCCACTCCTTCTTTCTGCTTGGTCAAGCACTGGAAGACCACGGCAAGGGGCTGGAAAGGTCTGGATCAGTCAGCCTCTCTTGCAATGCGATATTCACGGTTGCCGTTAAACCACAGAGAGGATTGTGGGTGTAAAGTTTAGTCAGCAGGCTTTAACTCTTGCATAAGACACAACAAATGTACATTCCTGTTAAAAAGACATGATATTTCTAAGTCTTCAAAACTAGTTTCTGAAGTTAAGATTTAAAGAATTGCTGTTCATTCAAGCAATTGTTTTTCCTACAGTTATGTAAAGCAAAAAATAATCTATGCTTTATTTTATTTCCTTATTTTATTTCTGATCTGTTTACAATTTTAACTTCGTTTTGCTTAAGGGGGGCCCTTTTGGCACTGCACAGAAACAGAAAAAGAAAAGTTAAAGAAGTTGAGAGGGGAAAAAGGCAGAATTGCAATATAAAACTTCTAAAACAATATATATTTTTTTTTAAATATAGAGTTATATAGATCTTGCAGCTCTTCTTTCGCATTGTTAAAATGATTTTAGTGTGAAAATAAACATTTTACTAAATTTTGAAACAATTACTGAATGACATAAGAACTTTAAAGCTAACATAATTACTGTATAGAAAAAAGAAAAAAAAAAAAAAAGAAAAGATTTTATAAAATTATATGGTTGCATTTTCAAATAATTGATTGCAAAGTGCCTCCATGTAACCTTGACTGTGTTGTTAAGAAAATAACGAACCACCAGGAGCAGCTTCATGTTTTAATTCAGAAATAAATGTTTTCAGTTTACTGATGCATGAAAGTGTCTGATGTAAATGAGACTCATTGAGCATATCAGTTTCTATATAAACCACTCTTCACCACAAATACCTTTGAATACTAATGAGATCACACTGGATTTGATCAAAGGTGGTAGGTGGCCTGAAAAAATTGAGAATCACTGAATTAGACAGTCAACAATACGAGCACTTTACAGACTGACACTTTAGAGAAAAGCGGGAGCTGATTTCATCAGCTCGGGATAAAAGATTAGTGTGTTTACCGGTCCAAAATTACCTTTACATGCTCTTCAGACACACATAAACAAAAGCCTTGCCATGTAATATTAATGTCCGACAAGTCTGGTTTCGTGCCGGAGGTTTTGTTGACGTGATATCCTTTAATCTTCTCCACAATAGCACTTAAAAAATGCTGCTAATTTGCAAATGGGATTAAAAATGTGTAGATAAATAATGTATTACAATCACCGGCGGAGAATGCTAAACCCACGGGTGTGTTTTTATTTATTTAGTCTTGCACACCTTCAAAGAGCCACGACGCTTGTTTGTCTTTCATTAGTGTGGAAGCACAGCCTGTGCTCCGAACCCTCGGCAGAAACTCAATATCCTGTCTTCTCGTCTTTGAACGACACAATGGCCCGCGGTTTCGCTCGCAAACAGGAAGAAGTTCATGCATACAGCATTTGTCTTCGCTCAGACCCAGAGACATTGCAGTCCCTGACATCCCACTCTCGTCCAAGTCCCACATGAGCACTTGGACTGCGGTCGGGTTAATAAGGTTATAATCTCACCATTAAAGCACATCTTTTTCGTCTCTCATGGCACTCTTTGCAGGGTAATCCTGTTAAAGCTGGACTCATTTATGTCAGACCATAAACATCAGATGGATATGTCCTCCTTCACTTTGACGCAGTCTGCTCTACTTGGGTGAAACTAAAGGAATAGAGACAGGAATAGAGAGACTCTCTGGGGCAGACAAAAGCTGCACTTCAAAGTTTGTTAGAAGAGAAACAGAGTAACCTCTAAGAGTTCACTGAAGGGGACACAATAGAAAAATGCAGATATCATTAGAAATATACTATATATGGGACAGTAACAGTATTACTAATTACTGGAAAAATTTAATTATTTTGATTTTAAGAATTTGTCAACCTGGTCTCATAAAAATAAGTACCTCTGTGCACTTGTGCAACACCTTTTTTTACATACTTTACCGCACGTTTCACCGCAAGTTTAAAAGAGAGATGTCCACTGAGTGGCGCTCAAACACACGTTCAATATGTGAAACCTGGCACATTTTTATTACACTAATATTGCTGTGTTTTTAATCCATTGCTTCACGTATGTATTGTTTAACAAGAAAATATGATGTAAATGTTTCTATTTAATTTAATGTTTAATTTAACGTGTTACCTGCTGTTTCTAATTGTGAAATGTAATAGAAATTTCAGAGGTAACATGTTTTGTTTATGTCCCTTCTTAGTACTGCCCGAAAGACATCCACTATGCCGCTTGCCCCAATGCAAGTGTATCTATAACTTACTAGAATGCACAGATAAGGCTGGCACTGTATCAGTAACCAAAATTCACCAGCTTGTTTTACTTATGCACAAAACTTACAAATGAAATGAAGCTGAAATTAATTCCAGATGGACTAATAAAAATAAAACCAGTCACAATTTCTGTGTGGCTGAATTTAACTATCAAATCTCATCAAGTATGATAAATGTATGTGTGCTGGAACCACACCTATGTATGAATACCTATGAATACTAATGAGATCACAAGGTAATGCCACATAATACTAAAAGAGCTGAAGACCTGCTGTTTGCATTCTTGCCATTTTTAGATTGTGCATTAACGAGTCTACCAATAGATCCCAAGAGATCCAAAATGATTATTTACAATGTTAGAATACATCGTTGGCTGTCATTTTAGCATAAATAGATACCTATTTAAATGCACATTTGTGCGAGTCTGCCTCCCTTTTGGTGATGAAAGTGGCTCTAAATTTTGGAACAAGGATTCAATTCAACTGTTTATTTCCCTGCTCCCAAAACACTCATTTGAGAGGAGAGGTCTCCATAACAGCACATGTGACTTGCAATGCTTAATAAAAGTAGCAGAAGGGGGGAAAATTTCTAACAATCTTCAATTGTTCTAATTGGCATCATTAATTTTCTCTATGGGCCTCAAGATAATTACATGACATTAGTGTCATGTATAATGCATGAGCAATTTTCACCCCCCGCATTCTACGGCCCAGTGTTGGTGTGTGTGTTATATTTTAATATTCATATTGAAAACAGCATGTGTTTAAATTCACGGTGAGCATGCATGCATTTTGTCTGATATGGAGTTCTGTTGGTTATATAATATATTCACTGTCATCACAGAGTCTCGTGCACTGGTGACATCTACGACTCAATAGTAAAGTTTGGTGATGTATTGGTGAGTTTTATGGTATTTTGACATTGCTTTTCAGGCTTGACTGGTATGCATATATGCATTGCTTTGCTAAACAAAATACATTATTGGTTTAACAATAATAACTGGCTTACATTACACATCTAAAATGAAGACAGCCTGAGGTGTGTTCATTTAAAAAAGGCCTTCACTGAGCATATGAAAACAATTACCATGTTTGCGAAATAAACCCTGACGATGGACAGTTAATCCATATATATTATGTCATTATAATAATAATTCTTATTATTTCACAAATGAAAGCAACAGTTGTTGGTGTTATTTATTTAAGACTAATTTAAGGCATTTTAAAACAACATAAACTAGTCAAAAAGCTAAATAAAACTGTTTAATTATATAATAATATCTATAATATGTGATTTAAATAAAAATATTCAAACAATAAATGAACAACTTTTCTCTCTCTCTCTGTCTACTTTTACATTGATAACAGGAAAGTGGATATTTTTGTTCAATTGATTAAATAAATGTTTATGAATATATATATATATATATATTTCTGTCTTTTGTATTGATTGCATTTAGTAGTGACTGTGCTAAATATATTTCAAAAATTAGTTAATATAAGAATAAATAAGCTATAGTTTCAGCCTACACCTTTTTTGGTTAATATGTACAATTATGTGTAATTATGAAGTAATTGTGGATTGTAGTCACTAATAATCCAAATAATGTTCATCAGAGAGCCATTTGCTTTCATGTTGCAATATAGTGTTTACAAAAGCAGGCCGCGATACTGCAGCTAAATTATTATATTAGTCATATGAATAGAAGGTTTCACCCATTCAACATGAAGTATTACTGTATAGCATTTGAGAGCATGTGTGTGTTTGTGTGGAAGCGGCGGTGTCTTGGAGGTGCTTGTTCTTTGCTTCGCGTAGTGTGGTTGTGAACGTGTTCTTCCCTGTTCCATATGTAGCAGCTGACCTCTATTAGCTCCTTGCCCACTTAGGTGCTGTAAACCTGATTGAGTTTGTCGACTGAGGCCAGAGTATTAATTTGAGGAAAACACACCCCGACACACGCTCATTTCCACCGTGCAGACACAAGCGGACACGCACGCCACAACACCCACAGAGCGTGAATTGCGTTTCATAATTCATAAACTTCAAAGACAAGGCGGACGTCAAGCAAAACAGTTGCCAAACGTTTTTTGGTGCTTGTTTGCTGCTGCCAGCTTAGAGCTTTTGATTAGTGTGGGTGGGCTAAAGATAGGTTCCTGAAAGGATAATTGAATGCGCTAAATACGGCAATCAGTCTCTGCCTTAATCAACGGCTCTTAATCGTTAATGACATTACAGGATGGCTAATATACTACGTTAATATTACACATTCCTATTTGACATTAAATCCCTTTCTTAGAGGAAAAAAGCCAGGCTCGACAAAAGGATGCTAATCATTGTGACGCGAGATAAAGACACGTTGTGCCTGGTTAGCTCAGCGCTAGCGCGTGCAATGATATCCAACATCAAAATGAGGGCAAAACACCCTTGTAATCAGACGGAAAGACTTCACCCCATTACCATCTAAAAAGCAAATTAAGGCTCTAATGAACATAAGCAGAAAGAGCAGACAGCAGCTAATTAGTTATAGACCAAAAATCGAGAAAGATCAAAGAGACATTCATGCGTCCATCTTATCTCACTGCTCGAAAAAACTCGAAATGAACTACATTTAAAAAGCACACAAAGTCAGCTGGGAGTTTGCTTGCTTATTTGCAACTTTAGATAGGGTAAATAGAGTCTAAATTAGTGGCTGTCCATCATTTGAATAGGAATTTATATTTCACGAATGCATCAAATGTAGCGCTTCTCAACTGGTGTGACTTCACGACCCGAATAATGAGCTGCTAGTATGTTCTGCAAGTGGAAAAAATATTGCATAATTTTACAATTTTGGGTCCCACTATATATTAGGTGGCTTTAACTACCATGTACTTAAATTAAATTAAATGGAATGTACATATTGTTTTCATGTTGTATTGCAAAACACTTTTCTGCTACTGAGGTAAGGTAAGGTTACAGGTTTTTTTTATTGGTAGGTTTTGAGGGTGGATTAAGGTGTAAGGAATGGAATGTAATTACATATAGGTATTTAAAAAAATGTGAAATGTAAAAACATATATGTTCACAATAAGTGCATTGCATTAAATGGTTGATTTTAAATGTAAGTATAGAGTACATATTTTAGCTAATATTTGACACATTTGGAACAGCAAAATAATTTGAAGAATATAAAATGTTTTTGTTGTCTTTTGTTGTTGATTTCAAAGATTATACATCTGATCAAAGAGAATAAGAATGAGAATAAGATTGATAAGACTGATCAGACATTCTGCTATATAGCTTTGGTACAGAACTAAATAAGATAAGTTTGTTTCTTCATGGGAAAAGATGTAGAGACATTTAGCATTAAATGACTTCCCCACCAATGAATCCTCTGCAGTGAATGGGTGTCGTCTGAATGAGAGCCAAAACTGCTGATAAAAGCATCAGAATAATCCACAAGCAATCCACACCTCTCCAGACCATCATTTAACATCTTGTGAAGTAAAAAGATGAAAAAGAAAAAAAGCTGAATCAACCATCAAGGTATTTTAACGTCAAAATATAATTCCTGGGGTCAATAATCCATAATAAAAAGTCCATCCCGCATAATTTTTTTAAACAGTTTTGACAGTGCCTGATGTGTGCAGTTTTTTATTTTTTTTGCCAGAGAAAGTAATACTTTCATAAACGATTTTATTCAGAAGCAATGGTTTGAAGTTAAAATATTTTGATGAAGAATTTATTTATTACTAATTCAGGGCTTGCAGGCGTGTTTCTTGTACTGTATGCTTTTTATCAGCAGTTTGGATTCTCATTCTGATGGCACCCATTCACTGCAGAGGATTCACTGTGAGCAAGCAATGCAATGCTGCATTTCTCCAGACCTGTTTTGATAAACAAATAAACTCTTCTACATTTTGAATGGCCTGAGGATGTGAGTACATTTCCGGTAAATTTTAATTTTGGGGTGAACTATTCTGTTAAAACAGAGATGTGAAAATTGTGGCTCTCCTGTAAAGACCTTCTCTAAAGACTTTCTCTTTTTTAATTTCTCTTTCCCCATTCCACTATCAAAACAGATTATTAATTTACTCAAGTCTCGTTACAGGTCTACGGAAGAGTGCTCGGGGCGTATCAGTCTGATTGTTTTTCAGTAGAAAAAAAAAAATGCATTTGAAAGAGAAACTGTAAGCAGGGAGGTTTTGAAAGTGTGAATTTTATAATTAAGCCTCCTTCTATTTCTCTGAATGGGGGAGTTTAAATCACCTTTTATTGCAGTCTCTTCCTACAGGCAGTTTTGAATAGACACACATTAATTTGTCTATGAGAACACTCTAATTTTTAGGCCAGACTCTATTGGTTCAGAGGAAAAAAAGGTTCTTAATTCAGTCAGTGCATTAAAATTATATCCATCCTGTTGCTGAGATAAAGCTGGCTCTTCCCCACTGCAGACACAAACAGCTTGGCTCAAGTGCTGAGTTTGTATTGTCGCAAATGTGGAGTCATTATGAAGAGAGGGAGAGACTAAACTTAAAACAAATATTATCAGAGACGAGAAAATGAGACTCCTGCCAAAGTGCCGTTGCCTTAGGGAGAGCGGCTTGCCTTTATTCAGTGGGAACAGAGTGCTACCATGTCGCTTCACACTCCACAGCACATATTGCTGGAGCCTGGAAGCTCATCCAAAAAATATCTGCACAGTAATCAAGACGGGCACTTAAGCCTCTGAAGATTTCTCAATTTATTTATTTATAAATTTCATTTTATTTGTTTACTTCGTTCTCCCATAGGGTAGACGCTGATTTGATGCATATGCAGTTTTCCTAAAATGGCCTTGTAAACATCTCACAGTTGGTAGTTGGTACGGTTGGACATTGTGCTGGAGAGGCAGTTGGCAGAGTCGAATGAAAGTACTAAAAATGTGAATGTTTACACGAGTTTTAGCCTCTTTGGAAGTAGTGGCGGCTTGTTGGTTAAGGATCTGGGCTGTAAACACAAAGATTGGATGTCTGAGGTCATGGAGGCTGTTCTGTGCCAATATCTAGTAGCAGATTTCGCACGCAAGCCAAATATATTTTACAAATCAGTTCATACAAAAACATATGACTTTTACCACCACTGACATAAACCAACACCATTTCAAAATCAATAGAGTACAGGAATTAACATTGATTTTAAGAAAAGGACATTTGCCAATGTCACTTTTTCAATTAAACATTGTTCCAAATATGTTCATACAGTAGAAATTGCAGGTGTATGTCAGAAACCTGTATTATACCTGCTTTCTTCACTCTGTCCACAAATAATCAACTTAAATGCTTTATTACTAGTCTTACTTACGCTTGACGATCTTTTACTCACTCTAAAGTCCAAATCCTGTACATTCTTGGCATGATTTTCATATCAGTGAATTGGGACTGAAGGTAAAATCCATGTAGTTTGCATGTTATCTGCATGTTTTATTGCTATATATTAATTACAGTTTTTCTCAAATGCTAAAACACATTTCACAAGCGTTTCCTCCATGTTCCCCAATGTCTAAACACAACACCCTTTTCTAAAGCTGCATAAACACAACTACACCTTCTCACTTCAAAACTCAAACTTTCACACCAAAAGAGCAGCTCAAAGCTTACAAAAATGTAAACAGTATACACATCATTGCACACTACAGCAAAACAAGTGAAGACACAATGCTCAGTTTGTGAGAAGGATCTTTGTTTCATAACTGCCAATGCATATTTTAAGAAACTTTACAGTAACGGATCTTCTTAGATCTCTGCAGAGGATTAGGCATTTAGATTTGTGAGTTTCATATGAAGAGTATAAATCTATAAAACATTTTGTATGTACACTACTGTAACACAACTGCAAAAACAGAATCTATTGCACACAACAGTACTCTTGAAAACATGATCAGGGTGTGAAGTTTTTTTATTTACTTTATTGAAACCACACACACACCACAATCACTGTGTGGCATCATGTCGATGAGCTGCATCGGCCCACATCACCTCATCCACATCGCAGGCTATATTGTCAGTGATGGCTCTTTGGCCAATGATGTTATGGCCTCTTTGCCTTCGTTTCAGCAGGTTGAAATCAGCCTCATCCAGGAAGAGGTACTCATGAGGTCTGGCCATCGTGTCCAACTGTAAAATCCTCTGTGAAAATGTGAAAGTGCATAGGTGTTCAGAACAACAGTCAATCAGGTAGCACAGTATTGTCCAGAAGTAATGTAGGCCACTGAGCAACACAGTATGTCCACTAACTGTACTGTGAACATGGATGTATACTTACTTGCACATACTCGTAATGTAGGTCTTTGTGTCGCGCAGAGTTGTGCTCTAAGGGAACCCTGTAGACCTGTTTCATCCGTATCTTTTGGCGCCAGAGAACTCGGTCAATTGTGGCCAAGCTGACATCATCAATGCTCTTAAAGTTGACATTATCAGTAATGACTTTGTCTCTGATCTCCCGTAGTCTGATGAGGTTTTCTCACTAACCATATCCTCAATGAGGGTTTCTTGTGCCGCTGTAAATATGGCAACCCTCCCACCTCTATGTGGCATTCTTTCAACTCTAAAGAAAGAAACGTGTTGTCAGTTGATATGTTTTATAATAACAACTGATCTGAAACCAATAGACTAATTTCACAGGCTTGTAAAACTTTATTGTGACAAAGAAAGCAATAGAGTACAATACCTGTTCTGTCGTCTGAGTGCCCTGATAATGAAGGCCACGGTGAACCTACTCAGGTTTAGATGGACTCTTAGTCCTGCTTCAGCCATTGTCATGCCATGGTCAATGACCATTGCTCGCATCTCGTCCGTAATGATGGTGCGAGGTTGTCTTGCTCTCCCTCCTGGACCTTCTCTTCTCCCTTGTTGGCCTCCTCCTCTTCCTCGTTGGCCTGCTCCTCTTCTTCCATGACCAGCTCTTCTCCCTCCTCTGACTCGAATTCCTCTTCCCCTGACTCTGCCTTCATCCATTGTGTTTGTTTGGAATCTTCAGCAAACTGTGCACTCTGAACTTGCTTTTATACATGTGGTCACAGCATTAGCAACAAGTGTCTTAAATTTTGAGTCATTGTGTGTAATGAATGATGCAAGGTGTGTTCATTGTGTTCAAATATTGCTGACTGTGGCAATGATTTTGCATCACATGAGCTCTCTTTTGAGAATATGAGCAGAGTTCTTTTGCTACTTGTGTTTTAGCAAGGAAAAATGTGTTTAGATTTATGAGAATTAGTAAATGTGTTTAGACAACTGGTAATTTGGTTCAGAGGATTGGCTTTTGTGTTTTAGCA
This sequence comes from Enteromius paludinosus, assembly GCA_032361165.1. Lineage (NCBI taxonomy): Eukaryota > Metazoa > Chordata > Actinopteri > Cypriniformes > Cyprinidae > Enteromius > Enteromius paludinosus. Next base: position 2,504,097 of record JAUMHQ010000058.1, read on the forward strand.
TTTGAGAAAAACTGTAATACAGCGGCACATTTGACTTCGTTAAAAACTACGGTTAAAACACTTACCATTCAAATCTCACGTACTGTAACTAAAACACATAAGTGGGTACAGGTTTCATCAAAGCCATATCTCACTGTAGCATACGAGGGTACAGGAATACCTAATCAATTTATAAATAAGAATGTTAGCTAGATGTTGAAAACAAACCCAACAGATCAATAAACTTACCTGAAAAGGCGAACACCCAACGCCACGTAAACTGCAAGAGCACCGGAAAGCACGCTTTATAATAACACATTACCACTTGGATTACACAGAGAAATTTACTCTTAAAACCCATGTTCAAACAGCGCGCTTACCTACAGCTGCAACAAACACCGCAACGAAGGTAGGGGGAAGATAGGACGTGACACATCCCAGGTAGCAACCAATCGTCCATTAAATAGGGAGGTACTCATTCTACTGTACTTGGTAGTTGCTGCTGTCATTTATCTGACCTCACTACATATATATATATATAAATGTTTTTAGAAAAAAAATAATGTTATTAACCGGTATTTTTTTCTAGAAAACCGTTTTCGGAATGCATTGTTCAATGCGGAACGCAAGAACAGAAATGTTAAAATATCAATTCTGCTCGGAGTGAACCGAATAGTTTTTTCTTTTTAAGCTCTGGTTGTGATACAGTATTTATTAAGCAATCTGTAAAAATTGTGTAGAGAAATGTGAGAATTTCATATTTTCAAACAATTGCTGAAATTATATCTAGTAGATCTAACTTATCACTTAAACAGCGATAATAGACATTAAAAATATTATTATTTATTAATTTAAATAGATGTTTGTACAAACCTTTTAACTGATGTACGTTTTCAATTTCATCATGTCCTCCTCAGTGCAAAGTAATCAACTTCCACTAGAAATATAAACCATGAAATGATTAAAAAACTCCTAGTTTTCGCTGAAGAGCTAAGCTGGCGTCAGCCCGACCTCAGAGTCGTGGCAGGTGAAAGTGTAACATCTCCGTTCCCTCCTTCAGGGAATATATCTATTAGATTTATGGTTATAATTGAAGGGAAACTTAGCCTTCTGGCTGACTGTGAAAATATTGAGATTTGTTGCCACACCTACTGGGCGAAGGAGACCCAGAGGAAGCACAGCTGGAGCTACTCTGTTCTATTTGCGCTTTTTTCAGCTACTTATAACATATTATTGACCAACCTGTATTTTTCTTGTAATCAGCACAAACTGTTCTACAATAATATGTGACCAAAAAAAATACACGTTTGCATTTTTTAGGAAACAAATATTATGCGTGGTTTGTAAGTTTTGTGAAAATAAAAGTAGCTGAAATAAGGCCATGAAACACAAACTTAATAGTAATGCACAGTACTGAGAGTAACCAGGCAATTAGGCTAGAAAATTTACTTCAGAATGATGTGAAAATCATTTCAATTACTTATTCACAGAAAACAATATAATGTTTACAATTTTAAAAGACATGTTTTGTGGCGGAAAGCTGGTATGCGAGGGGGTGTGAATGCCCATTAATATTCAGTGATTTACACCTGAAGAGACAAAGACCACTCCCCTATTGGCCCATTACTGTCACTGAGGCATGTGAGGAGATGTGAGAAACATTTTTTTTTTTTAAATGCTTTGTATTTTATTTAAATCACAGTATTATTAAATATATATAATGAAGTTACATAATAAAACTTAATACCTGATATTTAAGTGTTTCTTGCTTCGTTTCAAGAAAAATAAAAGCTTGTTTTACCAGAGAAGTGTAGGCAAAAATCAGCGCTGTTAGAGGTCATCAGTGTGAAGACACTCAGTTTGAAAAGATAGAACTCTTTGGTACAGGTGTCTGAACGATAAAAAACAAACAACAAAACATCTGTGAGCATTCTAATATCAGTATATGTGCACATATATATTGAACATGTAGAGATATATTTCTAAAATAGATTTGTGAATAGAGTATTAATAATATGGTCTAAATATTCTTAGACTCGTAGCGTTCATCATGCACTATTATCACACTGCTTACCCCATTACTTAGCAGATTATTTAGTTTCAAGTAAAAACTCACTTGATTTTAGCTTAATTTTAAGACAGTAATTGTTTCTTGTCTAGAAAATCTTGTCTTAGAAAGCATTGTTTGCAGTGTAGAAACAGCCTTGCGTCCAAAGAAATATAGATGTTATATTCAAAGTATTTACCTCTAAATCAAACATTTCAGTCAGGAATTATAGTTAGGGAAAAGCAAAACAATCAAATTTGTTCACGTTTAAGCAAC
>JAUMHQ010000058.1:2506498-2516638 GCA_032361165.1 Enteromius paludinosus
TGTACACTACTGTAACACAACTCAATGCAAAAACAGAATCTATTGCACACAACAGTACTCTTGAAAACATGATCAGGCTTTATTCACACCACACACGCAAGACAATAACTTTGCGGCATCACGTCGCTGAACTGCATCGGCCACATCACCTCATCCACATCGCAGGCTCTTGCCAGGCACCGTGGGAAAAACGCCCTTGAATGGCGAATCCATCCTTGGAAGGCCTCCACTGGGATGTCAACACAGGCCAGCTCCATTGCCCCTAGGAGGTTCTCTCTAGTGTAGTTATGTCTGTCATGGAAAGGGGAGTAGGGTGGCAGACAGACGTTTAAAAAGTGGTTACTGTTGGTGGTGAACCACTCTCTGATTTGGTTTGTTCTGTGGAAGCGAACATTGTCCCAAATAATCACATAAATGTGATGTGCGGGGCCAGAATGGTGTTGTTGGCTGTCCAGGAGGATGTGTTTTATCTCCTCTAAGAAGGTGAGGAGACGTTGGGTGTTGTAAGACCCAAAGACAGCATGCCGGTGGACAAGCCCCTCTGAACCCACAAAGAGTAATATTACCCCCCCGTTGGCCAGGAACCTCAGTGATGACTTTTTGGCCAATGATGTTACGGCCTCTTTGCCTTCGTTTCTGCAGGTTGAAGCCAGCCTCATCCAGGAAGAGGTACTCATGAGGTCTGGCCATCACGTCCAACTGTAATATCCTCTGTGAAAATGTGAAAGTGCATAGGTGTTCAGAACAACAGTCAATCAGGTAGCACAGTATTGTCCAGAAGTAATGCAGGCCGCTGAGCAACACAGTATGTCCACTAACTGTACTGTGAACATGGATGTATACTTACTTGCACTTACTCGTAATGTAGGTCTTTGTGCCACACAGAGTTGCGCTCAAAGGACACTCTATAGACCTGTTTCATCCGCATCTTTTGGCGCCGGATAACTCGGTCTATTGTGGCCAAGCTGACATCATCAATGCTCTCAAAGTTGACATTATTGGCAATGACTTTATCTCTGATCTCCAAGAGTCTGAGAAGGTTGTTCTCATCGCTGTTCTTGTGCCGCTGTAAATATGGCAACCTTCCCACCTCTACGTGGCATTCTTTCAACTCTACAGAAAGAAACATGTGTTGTCAGTTGTTTTACAATAACAACTGATTTGAAAACAAAAAACTACTTTCACAGGCTTGAAAAAAAGTATTGTGACAAAAAAGCAATAGAGTACAATACCTGTTGTGTTGTCTGAATATGTCTTGATAATGGTGGCCACGGTGAACCTACAGTACTCAGGTTTGGACAGACTCTTAAGGTGCGTTCACATCGGACGCGAATGAAGCGTCAAGTGCGAGTGATTTACATGTTAAGTCAATGCAAAGACGCGATTAGACATCCTGTGGCACGAATCGCGAGAATTACACAGCGCGAATTGACGCGTGATTCGCGCAAAACGCTCACGTTGAAAAATCTGAACTTTGGCAAAAATTTTGCGTTAACCAATCAGGAGCTTGCTCTAGTAGTGACGTGGGTACTATCAAGCAGAGGCAGAATTCCATACTATGGAGGACAAAATCATCGTGGCTGTATGTGGAGGAGCTCTCTGGAGACATATCTTCGTACTTTAGTAGAAACAGGAATGAAAAGGAAATAAGTACTGGATTCATTAAACCAAAACACAACATATACACAAAATACGCAAAACGAATTTTACTCATGTCTAACCACCACAGAGACTGGGTGCGCCTGGCCGAAGCCCCTCCCATGACGCAGATTTCCACGCGCGAATGAAGCGAGTAAACTCGAAATGTTCACGCATCTAACTACGTGTGAATAGTGTGATTTATATGGGCAATTTGCGTCTGGTGTGAACGCAGCATTATTCCTGCTTCAGCCATTGTCATGCCATGGACAATGACATGGTCAATGACTGTTGCTCACATCCCGTCCGTAATGATGGTGCGAGGTTGTCTTGCTCTCCTTCCTGTTTTAGCATTTGAGAAAAACTGTAATATATATAAACTATAGCATTTTCTATATGGGTATTATTGAGAACTGAGCTGGAAAAAAAAAGAAAAAGAAAAAAGGAAATAAACAAATAAGTACAATAACAACTACTTATTCTAATAATAATTACAGTAATTCAATTTAAATTACCATAACTTTTTCCACTTTTATGAATTCAGAGTGAGATCAAATTCAAAGAGGTATACATTTAGACAACATGATCTTTATTTTATTATTATTTCAGAAGAAAAAAAAAGAAAAATGATGAACTTTATCTGTAGCTCATCTCGTTGGTGGACACGCACTGGTCATACAGATATAAACTGCTGCTGTTTTTGCTATATTTGATATTATCATGGTACAGTATGTGCTCTCTCTCTCTTTCCCTGGATCAAAGCATCCACAATTGGGGGATCAAAGAATCCATATCTATGAAACGGGAGCCTGGACTAGAGGGTGGACAGGTCCACCTATCATACTGGACTCCCAACCCATGAGTCATGCCCTCCGATGCCATCCTCTGATGCCATGCTCTGTGTGAACTTAAGCTCACGCAGCAGTGAGAGATGCACAGCGCTTCTTCTGAAGAAAGTGTACGCTGTGTAAATTGGAGAGATAACTAACTCTAGCCCACGTGAGAATACTGTGGGGGAGAAGCCTTTTAATTGGGTTCCTGTTTCATTGTGTTGTTACATTCGTTAGTGAGCCAGATTTCAGTGTTTTCCTCTTGTTTCTGTTCTTAATGGTTGGTTTCCTTTAACAGTTACATTTTATTTTTGATGTTTTCTCTCTCTCTCTTTTTTTAAATATGCTATTTGATCACTGTTTACCTAAGAGATGATCAAATATCATATCTTTCAAGGCCTTTTCCATAAAAATAAGTTCGAGACCATGTAGATTTTGCAGATGCGACTGGAGAAATCAGAGAAGCTGAAAACTAGCCACGGTAAACCTATTTTGTTCAGCGATTTAGTTGATAGCTAATGCCTTTAAGACCGCAGGGCAGCCAAAGTGCACTCTTCCAATGACCTCTATTGATTTCTGCCTGCTTTAGACTTAAGTTGACTGTACTCTGTTCATTTAAATGATTTGGAAGTATGTTGCGATGGACATCTAGTTTTCACATAGATTAGAAGCCCAATGCTTCATTTATGGCACTGAAATTTGAAAGATCCAGAATATGGTGTGAACAGATGTGCAGATTACATTAAATCATTCAGATATTTCAGCCTGAAGTCTGAGGAGGAACATTTCAGAAGGATTTCCAATTGTTTTCAGCTGCACACTAAACCAGTTAAACCTGTTAGAAGTGAGCGCTTAGTCTTATCCAGATGGTCAACAGGGCAACTTTTCCACAATGTTGCCTGGCAACAACACTGGAGGGAGGCGAACAAATGAAACAAAAGATAAATTGTTTATATATTAAGCTTTAGAAGTAAATCTCAGGGTTGCATAGGCTGGTTGCCCAGATTGTCATAACTCGCTTCTTTTGAGTGCTGTTACTCGGCAACAATGTTTTCAACAAAAAAAATGTTTTAAAGACTTTATACACTTGAAAACACAATTCTGTTATAATTTAGTCACCTTAAACTTGCTGCTGAACACAAAAGGAGACATTTTGAAGAATTTTTGAGATGATGGATGATGAATAGAATTTATTATTACCATTTGTTTACCAAAACCACATTCCAAAACCTCATAAGACTAGATTTCTGAAGCCTGAAACTGTTATTTACTAAAAAAAAATTTTAGCATTTGATGTCAGATGTTGTTGCCTGGTGACCAGTGATGAAACAATTATTGTATGTTGAAGATATTATATGATTCTTGGTAATGTTTGGAGCAGTATTATCACTATATTATATAACTTGCAAATCTCAAAGTTTAATAAAATTTAATAAACTAAGGGAAAAAAGTCAGAATTGTGAGGAAGTTATTTCTCAGTTCTGACCTGTTTCTCTCAATTGTATCACAATTCAGATTTTTCTTAAAAGAGTTTATATCTTGCAATTCTGATTTCTGTTCTTAAAACTGTAAGCTATAAAACTAAACATCTGTGAGTTATAAAGTCCAACACTAAGTTGACTTTGACGTTGAAAAAAAAAAAGTCAAAAATGCATTCAGAAGTGAAATGTCTGAAGAAGGGGAAATTTTTTAATAAATAAATTGAAATTCCCTTACATATAATATTGCCAAATGTCTTATTTTTTTCCATGGAAAAAGGAAAGTAATTAAATTTGAAATGCAAAATAAGATAATACATAATGCTAATGTAACATGTGTTGTGTTCTTAATGTGATGTTAAACTAAAAGATTTTAATTTTAAAACTAATACCTTCATGCCATTAACAATTTCCTGACTAGTGTGTTTCCAATTTATTCCCTGACCTCAGCAAACTTTCTAGTCTCTCTGCAGATAAACTCTACTCAGTTGTAGGCTGAAGAACATAGATTCTCAGGGCCATACATGTTTTTGGCCCTTAGTTTTAGCTCACCATCTTCTGGTGCGCAGCAAGTTTTGTTTTGTTTGCTTGGTATGGTGTATTTGAAACTCAGGAGTCATGATACTGGTAATGGAAGTGTGTGATTTTACCCTCCGCTGTAGCAGTGCCACAGGGACCAAATACAGCTCTGGCATTAAAAAAAAAAAAAACACACAAAGGTACAGGAAGTATTACCTTAGCACCAGTCTGCAGAAAATATTCCTTTTACAGAAGGTTTTGTGTTGTTTTGACACTGTCCTTTGTTTGAATGTCTTGCACTTGCCAACAAGAGTGTTCAGAATGGAACACTATAGGTTACTATTTACTTAATACTGTGCAGCATACTACATATGGCACACTATTACTTAACAAAAGAATGTGAAACAGAACGCATCAAGCAACATTTACACAGTGGTATACAATTAACCACATTACTGTATTTATATTTTGATCAGCATGTGACATAAATTTATCAGCCTACAGTATAGACTTACGCACACACTCTTTTTTTTTTCTCGGACATAAAATAAACAGATATAGATATCATAGCACACACACACACACACAACATAATACCTTGGCAACTTTGATTAAAAAACTAAAATAAAAAAAAAATAATAATAATTTTTTCTCTGCTTACTCACATAAGCTTTCCTTGAACAATTTCTGAAACCTGACACTGAAACAAACCACACCCAAAATCTGCAAAACCATTCACTAATTGTCGGCCTTTGACGCAGCAGCTGTTTGCAATTCTTGGATTTGTGTGTAAAAAAAAAAAGAGTGTTTTCATTTGTCTCAGCAGTAAAAAACAAAAGATAAAAATATGAGTAGCTTGATTTTTAGCTGCTTTTTAATCTTGTTTTGTAATTTTAAGCCGTCTTGTGTCCTCCTTAAAAGAGTGTTGAGGCCCCCTGGTGGGTCCTAAACTACCCCCATAAAATCCTGACTTTTTTTTTATTGCACTTAAAACAGAAGTCAGTAGCATTTTATTGTGAGTATTGGGCAGGGCCTATATTCAGAACAGGATAACCATACAGTACTTGTGTTTCTGCAGTACTGTATATACTGTAGTTTGTACAGTATAACAATTTTTAAACCTTTGATTATTGAACAATCAAGGAGGCCCGCAATATACCGTGGCATACTGTAGACATGCACTACCCAACAGTTCACCTCCAATTACTTCGTCATGTCCCAAGACCTTTAAAGTTTCTGTAAACTTGCTCACAATAAAGTACCAAGTTGGTCTTTCCCACCAACATGCGATTAAAGGCAGTTGAGGAACGACCTCCGCTATTGTTGCTGAAGGTCTATGCAGGGAAACGAAATCTGCTTCATCAACCTTTCACAAGGTTAAAGGCTTCCACAAAAGACTCCCCCCTCATCTCCACAAAGCCGGAGAATAGGGCCAACATTGGATTTCACATGATCTTATCTCATTTGACGGTCAAGATAGTATTTTCATCCCTCCCCCCCACCCCCTCGTCCCTGCACAATAATCCATTTCCCTCAATTCTGGGTCTTGAGACCAGCCACACAGGGCCATTGGATCAATATTTGCCAAGTTTAAACTAGGGGATTATCCGTCTGTCAGAGAGTCTAACAGAAGCCCTCCAAGGTGACATGAATCCTTTTTCTGCCCACCACCATTTTGGAGGTCACCCTCCCCTCCGAAAACATCCCATGCATATTCATGGATTTATTATATTCCTAATTACAGAAACCTGCTGTATTATCCATTCCCTTTTTTTTCTTAATGTGGAATGCACGGCTGCAAAATATGGTCTTCTGCTCATTCTGCTGATTTGGAATCAGTCGTTTGTAGATCATGCATATTTGCTGATACTATTCTAACACTCTACGATGACTTATCAAAACAACATCTCATTAACGAGAAATCCCTGCAAAGCCACTACGTAAACAAACTCAAACTGATGTTCCCTCTATAGACCAATTAAAATGAGCTACCCGCTGAAAGCGCAACTGAAATTTGAGGTTTGCAGGCAACAAAAGAGAGGACATTGACTCAAACAGGTTGGCTGCTCATAAAGTGCCTTAACCAAAATTCTTGCATTCGTTAAAAGTGAACTGCATCAAAGGTCGCCAGATCAGCAAGGAATATGATTTCCGGGTCCTCGTTCATTTGGCAGCATGCTACATGTCTGTCTTCCAACTGTTGAAACTTTCTCATGCCTAATTATGGGTACTGAATAAAAGTCCTTCTGCCACTCAACATATTTGGTTTAAATCAGCTGACAAGTGAACAGACAATTTCTAAGAATATTATATGTGGGCAACATACCTGGCCTTGCATAATAATGTTTCAGACTACAACGATGCAAAAAAAAAATATATATATATATAAATATATATTATGTGGATGCCAATGAGAAGCATGACACATACCAATTTTGACTATTATTTTGAAGTGCTTTGATTGCTTGACTGCTTGCACTTCCTTGACATTGTCTCAAGGCCTATTCAGCATGCATTTATGTCATCTTTCCCTCATTTTGGGACTGATTTGGCATACTGCTGGTGTGTGCTGTCCTCTGTATTACAATTAGTTGTCAGACTGTCAAGTTGAGTATAATCAATGAAAGTTGATTTTTAAATGTGTTACAAGACATGATAATTTCTACCATTCTTTATCTCCTGGCAACCTAGTATCACGCAAAGACGTGACATTATCACGTTGGTCCGCTTTGAAAAACGTGTAGCTGTCACGGTTTAGCCTCCTCAGACGTGAAACCTACACGACAATGACAAGCATCAGCTGTGATCCACGCACGGATTTGGATTCAAATATTGGGTAATGAAATTGCCATTATTGTATTGGGGTGTGATTTTTCACTGTAAACGGTCACAACTGTTTTATTTATATTACTTTATTTATACATTTATGAGCACGTAACCCAATACCTGCCCCTAAACCTACCATTCGTTACTAAAACATAAGATAAACCAGCAGATACAACTGCCCACATTACTTGTTAAAAAGGATTAATATTCTAAAATGCCGCCCGCCAGGAGAATCCTTATGTCGGCCTTGGTTGTAAAATTCTATTTTCTCTCGCATGTCTCGTGACCGACCGCGTTACTACTGTATGTGTAGTGTGTGGCAGCTTGAATGATGGAACGAACAATGTGTCACAGATCAATTAGCTTTCACACAGATCTAAACGAATACTTAACAGAATAATTTGGTAAGGAATATTCTGTCATTGAGTGTATTTACACACACCCTTATAATACAGTTATATTGGGATTTTGGTAATATTGCAGTTAAACGTGCCGGTTGTGATATAAAAGCTCTGACCAGAGTGTTCTTGTGCTCCAACATACACAGATGGCTTGTACTGTTAATGAATGAACTTTAAAGCAGGATCTGTTCGAGATTTTGAAAACAGAAGCGCGAGCACCCTCAGGTAAGGCTATAAAATTAAGTTATTGGCAAATCAAAGTTTCTAATTATTATTGAAATTTGCGGTCAGTACAGCTTCAAAGGTTTCTATTTACAACATGTTTTTAGCAACGTTGAGCAATAGCCAATCAGACATGTCTCATGATTTTTTGAAAGCAATGGTCTTCAGTCCCATGCTCTGGGTCCACAGGGAACATTTCTCCTCTTTTTTTTTTCTTTTACCAAATCTGAAAGTGCCACGTCACTATAGGAACAAGGCCATTCACAGCCAGCGGAGCAGTACTGTCAGCCAAGCCAGGTTTCTTTGTTCATAAATGTTTAATAAAAGAGTACACATAACAATTGAACCTCTCTGGCTCTGCAAAGGGAAAGCGTGTCCCAAGACCTGTTGAGATATTCCATTTATTTGTAATACTCTCCACGGCTCTCCGCAGTCATGTGTACTGCTCCGCTGGGCTATGATACAAATTCATACCCGTTAGCCTCTCAGAATTGGATCAATTTGGGAGATATTACCTCACAAAGTCAATCTCAGGAAAAATAGATAGTGGATGTATACGTTCAGAGCAGATGCTGTGTTGTAGCGAATGCAGTTGTATTCTGTACGCTATTTCTGTGCTCCTGTCGAAATCTCCAATTTCAAGGTTAACCCTGTGACTTAACTCTCCAGTCAGAGCTATTATCTGTAACATCTTAAAAAAAAAAAAAAAAAAAAAACACAGATTAATCTTGTGAAATTTATGCTATGTGACACGATAATGTGTTTTGCCTCTGCTGAAAGATTTTTTTTCAGACAACCCGTCTATGTAATGTCATGTGCAATATTGCAATGTAACTTCAGATCAACACACACACAGATATATATAGATATATATATATAGATATAGTAGTACACACATATACACACACACACATATATGTATATATATATATATATATACATACATGCCACTGGACCATTAAATGCTTGAATCTGATTGGCTGACAAACATTCTAAGTTGTGCATTTATTTTCAGGGAACTGCACAGCGAATGTAGTTCAGTCAGCTCTTTGATCGCAGTTCTATATTAGTTCTCCAAATGTTTTCTATTATTTAAAATGTCTTACAACAGCAAAATAACCAAAACCCATATGACACTGGCCAAACAAATAAATATAATAATTAATATGATAAAAACAACAGCTCATTTCCATGTTTTTCTACAAAATTATGTTTTATTAAGTATGGCAAGCACACACTCTCTCGCTCTCACTTCCTCAGAGACCCTCGCAAATTAACATACAGTACACGCTAATGTTGTTAGCGCTACTCTGATGAATTTATTTGTAACAACAACTTGAAAACAACTTGACTTCTCACAAGTGAAGTAACAACGGTGCTGTTATTGATGAAAATTAACTTCCACTGTTTTAGCTGAACACTTTTGAGAGAAGCACAGAGGTAATTCACACGCTTGCTCTTTCTCTTTTTCTCTCTCTCACACACACACACACACACACACACACAGATATTAGTTATTAACTGTATTAGTCCGCTATCAACGGATCAAGCCTCTGGTACAAGGTCTAAAATGGCGTTTTGGAATTAAAAACGGAGGCATTGGATGAGATGTGGAAGAAGTAATCCTACTCACAATAGTGTTTTAAGTACACAAATCAGACAAATACCTTGAAATATATCATCTGATCAATGTCTTGAGGTGAGGCAATTAGTTTAAGTTTATATATATATATATATATATATATAGTTAAGTTTACTCTGAAACAAAATACAAAAAGTTAAAACAGCAACATTTTAGTTCAAAATAATGTCAAATTCGTTTGCTTTATTGTCTATGCACATACTGTTAAACATACTTTATGTTAGCCAATTAATCTCATTTATACTGTATATGTATTGGATGCATTTGAGTACGTTAAAAAGAGTTCAGTAATTTTTTCTCAGCATATTTTTAACTACAGCAGTTTTAATTAAACTCATGTAATGATAGTCAAGATGCATCTTTTCGTAATTATTGCTGATGAAATCAACAATGTGTTTCGTCTGCGATTTCAGTTTTGATTAACACTGCGAAGCCTTGTGTAATATTAGATTGATAATAGCAGCTGCCAGGGGCAGATTTAGTGATTTTGGGGCCTCAGGCAAATACAGGAATGGGGCCCTACATTTGCACACATTTACTTCAATCAACCTTGAGGTTCCTTTTTTGTTGTCAAAGTTGCTGCT
>JAUMHQ010000058.1:2557595-2569535 GCA_032361165.1 Enteromius paludinosus
CGCGGGGACCAGGCTGGGCTCCGAGCATCTGTTAACCCTAGCCTCCTAGGGGGTTAAACCTCCTAGGGCTCGGAGGCTGCCGGGCTTCCTGCCTGTCCCCCGGACAGTTCGACAAACAAGCCATTATATCACTGAGGAAGTGGGAACTAGTGAAAGACTAATATATGCTGCTTTCCACAAATCCCATGTACATTCGGTTAATATGACTGCCTCCACCATTATAACATCTGATCTTTGAGCCTTTGCCTTATTAGTTAGTTCCCGTGCCCTGATGTTACCCATGCATCTCTCTTTGCAAGGTTTCAAAACCCGTCAGACAAAAATCCTAGTCTCGCACACCCAGACTTTTAACTGATTGATACAGAGACAGACAGACAGGTCAGCACCAGATCCTGGACTTCTGTTATATACAGTATAATTTTTTCTTTGTTTTCTTTTTGCATTTTCAACCAAAAAAGCAGAGTACATATATACATATATAATATTTTTTTTTTTTTTTTTTTAATGTTGGGCTTTCCCCCGTCCTTATATTCTTGATAATTCCACAAATACAAGACCCCATGCAAAATCTGCTCTTAGGTTAGAGCATAGACTGACCGTCTTTGGGAATCAGCTGGCAGTCTGAGGGGCCTAATTGGCATTCTCTGCCCATCACCTGTCATTACAGTCAAGTATATATTTTGGAGTCCATTTGTGTTTGTTTTTTGCCTGGAGCTGCCATCCCAATGGTAATCCAAACGCTATTACACATGGATGAGACCTGCACAGTACCACTGATAAATTCCTCAGTATGCAAATGTCAAGCAATTAAAGGAAGTGAAAAAGCCTCCAAACTCTTTGCATTTCTAAGCGTGATACTGCGGCCATTTTACAATCCAGTGCCCCTTGTGTAAACCTCTATGCAGCACTTTGCATGATGATGCTTTGGTGCATTAATTCATTTTACTTGAGAGGATACAACTAGAGAGAACTAATATATGCCATGCACGTTATATTTAGTGTTTTAACCATTATGTAAAATGATATCTGTTAGCAGAAGTAGACTTTATTAATGTTAAAACTTTTCTAATCTGTGGAGTTAAAACTGTCCCACCAACTTTAGTTTCAGCTTGACAAAAGTCAACAAATAGAGCACTACATATACTGCACTGTACATGTAATTTATTTACTTTTTTTTTTTAATAATCTAGAAAATTAACAAATCTCAAATTTAATTGGGCAAGTGATGTTAATACACAGTCACACATTTGCTCTTTTTACTTTTTGTGAGGCTTCAAGCTGACTGTCAAGGCCTGTTCACACAAATATCACCTATGTTTAATGCCTCGTGACAAAAAAAAAGGGCGCCAATGTGAGTATGCACACCGAAGCGTAAAAATGTGACACTTCAAAGCGCCATTTAAAAAAAAACACCTATATATATTACTGTTATGGCAAAGCGTTTTTAATAAATTTATTTTTAATTCAGTAAAATGTCTAACTTCTACATCTAAAGCTTTGAACTGTCTTCATTATTTAACTGCCCATGTTTAGAAAACTGCAAGTTAACAATGCATTGGCACAATTCCTATCACTAGAAAAAGTGTATCTTTGGAGCAACAGTAGCATAAAGTGGATGTACAAAAGATGGTAAGTTTGATCTTTGCTCAGAGCAAAAGCAACTACACTGCTGCCATGACCTGGATAAACGCCCACGTGTGGCTTTTTTCTCCAGGGAGAAAGAGGTGAGGTCAAAGGAAGGGGAGTGTAATGGATCATGGGTAGATGTGCTTTTGCTCTGCTTTTGGAGAGCTCATTCTTCTAGACCATACACAAGTACTGATGCTCTGCTCTCTCAGAGATGTTTACACTTGATAATTTTATGAATAACATGAAGGTCACAAGTTCAATAACTGTCTTGAACTAGACTAACTTCCTAGTCAAAAACAATACAAATTACAGTAAGGAACAACAACAACAAAACTATGACAGCCCAATGCATTTTCCACTTGCCTACTTTCACTGTTAAGATCAAAGGACACAAATATATAAATAACTTTGATGGAGGGAAAAATACATTCAGGGAAACATCTATTATATTTTTACAGCCCAGCACCTTTGAATATCATCATGCTTCTGTGTAATTACACTGAATAATATTTGGTGAAGAGTGTGTTGAGTTGCAAATTGCTTGAAGTTGCTCAGAATATTAATCAGCTACTAATACGGTGAAAATGGAATTCATGAAATCACTCTAACTGCATAAAGTCTTAATAGATTCAATTGCTCTGTTCCAAACCTGAGCTGCCTACAAAGACAGCGTTTTAATGCACCTCAACATACGCTAAGGCTGTTCTGCACTTTGTTTCTTGCAATATGTTAAGCCAAAACCACATTTCCTTTATAATATAAATAATAATACATGTATATGAGTTGAAAATGAGCTATATACTGAAGCTGTACTTGCATTTATGATATTCTGTGGCAACTACAGTAAGATGCCACCTTAGAAAGCAGCTCCTGTGTAGACAGTAGTGAGACAGATCACTGAAGGTTTGGAACAGAACTGTTGTATAAGGTTAAGCGTATCACGTGTCTAGAGTGATAATTGGTTTGCCAATACTGGAATTTTCAACATACATGGAACAAGACAATTATAGTACTTTTATCCTCCGCCAATTTCCAGAGGGTTAATTGCAGTTCCTTAGAGCAACGCGGGTCTAAGTGCCTCGCTCAAGGGGAAAATGATGGCTCAGGATTGTAAATAACCTTGTAGTGATTGGGGTATTTCCATACCTCAAAGAGCTACAGTATGGGATACTCAGGACTACTCAGCTCCCAACCATTAATGATGCTTTCACTTGGACCTACTTCCACAGATCTGTTGCTCTCAAGGAAGCAAATAGTCCATCATGAACCACAATTATCCATTGCAACTTTTTTTCATCTAAGTGCTTTTAGGCTTGAAGATCCCTCTCCGGATAAATGTTTCATTGCAATTAGTCACAATAGTAATGCACTGGGTTTGTTTCCTATTCCTTTTTTTTAAGGATGTAGGTTATTGACCGTTTACCTCTTAGTAGGCCTTTTTACATGATTCCTGGGAATAAAAAATAAATAAATAAATAAATAAATAGATTTTAAAATGCAATTTATTCATGTGATACAATGTTGAATTTTCAGCATCAATACAGAAATTATAAAATGCTTTGTTGGCACTCAATGGACATTTTTATAATTAGCAACGTTGAAAACAATTATGCTTTGAAATATTTATTTATTTATAATTTTTTAGTAATTATTATTGTTTTTTCATTATTATTCATTTATATATATATATATATATTTTTTTTT
Organism: Enteromius paludinosus; assembly: GCA_032361165.1. NCBI lineage: Eukaryota > Metazoa > Chordata > Actinopteri > Cypriniformes > Cyprinidae > Enteromius > Enteromius paludinosus. The sequence continues at coordinate 2,560,929 of JAUMHQ010000058.1, forward strand.
TACAATATGTCTAATGATAATGGGGAAAAGTGTCCAAACGTTTTTTTTTGTTTTTTTTTCCAAAACCTTAAAAAAAATTGCTAAAGCTTCAGAATTCCTCTAATAAATCTACCAAAGTAATTATATTAACCGTTAAACTCATATGCTATCACTGACATATACTAATTACATGGAAATATCATGATTACATGGTACATGCCACATCTGTGCAATGATAAATTAGGTTGAGACCATACGACACAATTTAATTTGCATAATTTCACATCAACCTGAAAGAACTTGTCAAAAAACATCACCAGGCTACAAGTTTGATGGCAGAGAATATGTAGCTTTTTCCTGAGAGTCTCTCAATATTCCACCAACCTCAAAACACAGTAAATTAATTCACTCTTCTAAAAAAAGAATTAATTTATTTGCACATGCCACTTTCAGAAAGAAAGACATCGAGTAAACTGACAAAATGTTCATGATCAGCAAATGAACAGGACAATGTGCCTATGATGAGAGACAATTCTGACTAGCTCCAACATCTTTTTGAAAATTTAAGCTGGATTCAGTTAACACTTAATATTTAATACAACCCTGTAGTGCAATCAGACACAGTCTGCAAAATGGTCCACTTCACATCAGGGTGCACAAGGAGGTAAAGCAGCTTTACAAACTGCAGTTATGAACCATTTCCAACAAATGACCAGGGTTCGTCCATGGCCAGTTGGTTAGTGTTTATGTCGGTCAAAGAGGCCGCAGTAATCATAAAAAGTAATTTGCACATGTTGCAGTGGTTTGCTGTGGTTCTGATCTAGCTCCCACAGCTGGCTGAATCTGAAAGCGAGAGGTTTGTTTTGGTGGATTAGTTTTGAGGTTTGTGTTTGAATCAAGTGCAGACCCATCTGTCTGGGCCTGTGAGAGGCTAGATAAAACAGGCAGGAGTGTTAAATCATGATTGGATAAGAATGGGACAGCGCACAGAGGCGCCCAAAAGTCGACCAAAATGAAAAAAAATCAAGCAACTACAAACAAGAAAACCGGGCCAAAAAACTGTTTGTTTGAAGCATCACTGCAAATCAATATTGCATGGATGGATTTTTAAGGCGCATTCTGCAGTTTTTAATAATGCATTTACAGTTTAAAACATTAGGAACAGTCTGACAGTCTGTCACATTTGCCTTCAACATGCATGGCACCATTATCCAGTTATTTCCACACTCATAAACAAACCAATGCTAGTGGCATGCCACAGTTTACCCATCTTCCTCCTTAATGTGCAGTTAACTTTGGGTTTGACAGAAAATTCTACAGCCAAATTCCCATTCAGTCACAGAAAGACTAGCTCCTGAAGATACAAACAGGATATAAATTGTGTATATAAATTGTACTCAAACACAGATACAGTTTAACTACTGGACAGCTAGTGAGTCCAGTCGTTAAAGAATTCTTCACTGAAAATGAAAATTCTGTCATAAATTACTCAACATAATTTCTTTTTTTCTTTTGCAGGACAAAAAGTTATGAAGTTTGAACAATTTTCACATGCTGCAACATTTGACACCATATTCACATACAGTACAGCCTCATACTGAATGCATGAGTTTTGTAATTATGTACGTCTGCATAAGGGTGCTAAAATATCACGGCTGCAATAACAAATGCCTTTTTATATGCATTTCTCTTGGCTAGATTTATGGTTGGGTTTGGTGTAGGGGATATTTCCAACATGATAGAGACTTAACTTTTACAAACACAGCAATGCATGCCTATATCAACATAATTAAAGCCAGTGTTGCAGAAATGCATTTAGACATATATTTCCAAAGAGCCTGGGTTGTATTTTACAGTTGCCTTTATAACGTTTTACATTTTTTTATATTTTGTATTTTTTTATCATATAAACCTTGGTGAGCATAATTGATGTCTTTCAAAAGCACTGAACACAATCTTTTTGGCCCCCAAACTTTTAAAATGTGGCCTAGCCCACAAATTACACATTTTAAGTATTGGAGTTGGGGTTAGGTAAAACTTGTGGTAAGAGTGTTAAAAGTGTAATTAATTATACTTTTACAATTATAAGGAAGCCATTTTGAATTAGGTCTTGATTGATGTAGTTAATGTGACAGACTGACTGGCATTGAAAAAGTCAATAAAAGAAAAAATATATATATATTTAAAATACAAAGAAGCTTGAGTTCTATATATTCTGAAAAAAAAGTGAATTGGGATTACCCATAATGCTGGAATGCTCTTGGATGGTTGCTTAGATCACACCCCCTACTCACATACTGTACAATATTCTGAGCCTTGCACCAGTCACATGATATGAGATGTCTAGCAAAATAGCATGGTAAAACCTAAGAACCAGTCAAATGCTACTTTCAAAGCAGTCCGGTGCCATTTATTTCCCCACAAGGTGACTCCATTACACAAACAAGGAGCGACACCTTGGGACAATGCAAAGCTTCAAAGTTAGATGGTCATCTTGACCTCTGCTGAGGTTGATGCATCAATACTTTCCCCTCCCCTTCTGTTCGGTGGTCTTAGGACCATTATGACACTTTGTTTCTTCAAAGGCATCAATCAAAGCCATCTGGCTGGGCATTGATTGGCTCGGCTCATTAAGTCCCATCCAAAGCCCCTTTGGTCGGTGAGCACAGAGGGGCTGTAGAACGGAGCCTTATCAGTCTCAACACAAAGCTCCTTCCACCTTGTCATAAAACCAGCGGTGAAAAAGTACAGCTGCCGTGCCACATGATAGAGGTCAGCATCTCTATAGCTCACAGCAGACTTGTTAGATATGATGCAGTCATCAGAGCTTACCCTTCAGCTAGTCATTTCACCGTTTCTTTTTCCTTTAACAGAAACTCAGGGGACAAATCTCCATCTGTTATGTATTTTATGGGATCATACAGCAAGAATGATACCACCACAAACGGCAATACAAGCAGGAATGCGGCACATGGTCAGAGCTTGATTTTTTTGAGCCAAAACAGGAACATGCAGTGTCATATCGGAGCTACAGGCAAAATTAGTTAGGATTTGGCCCTGAGCAACTGATCCGTAGCTTTGTGCTTTGCCAGAACACTTTGTAATGAGTCCTGGTTATAATCGTTACAGCTTAACGACTTTGACGCTACCCAAAACAATTAGAAAAAAGAGTTTTCATGTTTGGTTAGAGAGTTCGAGACTTATTTGCATACCTTTCCTGAAGATGTTGCTTGGATGTGATTGCGGGGTACATCGCTAATTAAAATCACTTTAATGGCCAGCTCATTATCCTCACGAGTGCCGGCCTTGCCATCTTTGCCAGGGGTGAAGCTGCAAAACTCTGTTGATGTGTGCATGTGTGCATTCCAAAATAGCAACTGTCCCCAAACAAAAGCTCAAGAAGACAGATATGGGACACAGAGGTGACTGAGTCAATCAATCATGCATTAGATACACATTTCCTGAAGGAAGTGTCAGCACTTGGAAGGCAGAAAAAGAACTGTGTTAATATTTTAGGAAAACTTAGCCAATTCATTGATCTGTTTGGAGGGTTTGACCCCTTTGCCACAGGACTCTCAAAGCGCCAGCCAATCATGATCGATCAATGACTGCAGTATTACACGATGACACCAGTGCTTAAAACAAGATGGAAGAGAAGCTACGGAGAAAAATAGATGCCAGAAAGAAAACTACAATCACAATTCACTTTTAATGTGCATGCAAAAAAAAAATCATAATGGCATGCTGATAACATTGATCAATATCAAATCAGTACAAACTTTTTTTTTACAAGTACTCTATGAAATTTCATGAGCAATGTCTAGTCATTTCAATAGGAATACTGCGCGATCAGGAGGAGTTTTGCTTAAGAGCAAAAAAATGAATCCTTGCAGATTTTGGACCTTTTTTTACACCATTGCAGATTTTTCTCTTGCCCTTGAAATTCTGCCAAAACATCACTAATGTAACCTTTCTATTGTGATCTTTTTTGTCACATTTCTTAATGAATAAAGCCAAAGTTTACAAAAACAGCCCATCTAACAATTCAATGAAATAACATCATTAAAATTTGAATGTTTTATTATGTTAAGTAATTTCAGCTGAACTAAGCGTAGATATTAGTGTAGAAGATGAAGTAGGATGTGTCATAAATGTCAGTACAGGGCTCCTTTGCAATCACTTTAATTAGCTACAGAAAAGAAACTGCAAAAGACCCTTTTCAGGATTAAATGTAGAATTGCTGTTTATATTTTATGTAAACATACATTTTCTCTACTTTATATCAACACTTACAATCTATTGGTGTTTTAGTTTCAACTGAAGAGAAATAGTTTATAATTGTGCCAATTAACAGACTGAGCTCTGGGTTCATAGACTGATACATAAAAATTCTGTTTATCTTTGGATAAATAAAACGGTCATCGCGCTATAATAACAATCTGTACGTTTTAGAACACTTTTAGAAAGTGTCAAAACAGCTTATATTGAAGCCAATCTGCCAAAAGGTTTTGGAATGTGCTACTTTATGACGTAAAATTGTGGCTAAACACCGCCTCCACAGAAGATTAACACCTGCTTCTAGCCTGTTTAGCCCCATCCACCGATTCATCAACGCAGGTCTACACAAAAAAAAAAAAAAAACAAACGATAAACTTTAATAATGAACTTATTTTTAAGATTTATTTAGAAATGGCTCAAATTTTTACCTAAATCACTGCAGCTTCAGTCTATGAAGGATGTAGGCTTTTAGATGTAAAAAAATCTTAGATGTAAAAAGAAACAAAGGCAGTTCATGACCCTTTTAATAGAGAAATACAGATTTCTGCTTTTGTCTTCTGTGTTTCTAATGATTTTTCTGTGAAAAGCAGCAGTAATCTCATGAGCCCACACTAAAGTGTCAGAATAGATCTCAAAAATGTCTCAAAATGGGCTCAGACTGTCAGTCTGCAAACACAGGCGAGAGATTTGAACAGAAACTCAAACATTCATCATCAAATTCTCCCAAGAACAAAATATCCATTCTTTATTTCACAGATCTACACTCCCATTTGTGCCTATTTGCATTTCTCCAAAATAATTTTAGGATCCTAAACAAGGCTGATAGTTAAATAGAACATTATTGAGTATTTCATTAGGCTATAACAGAGCGACCTTTGAGCAATGCAATCTTCCTCTGGGACGACACTTCCTGAGATGAAGAGAATGAGGAAAAACAAGGTCACTTGCAGCGCAGAAACGCAGTGATGTCAGTCTCATCATTCCCTAACTGTCCTGCTTAATGTGCACCATGCCAGGGGGGCTGAAGTGTGATGACACACTAAACATCTCTGTAATCCCATTCCTGATGCCAAGTCAAATGAAATAATCGCTGACTGAGTCCCCGGAGGAAGGGCGACTATGCACGCAGCAGGCGCTCGCCGGGATCTTAACGAGGAGCGCCTCTCTCAACTGTTCTCCTCGCCGCAGATCAGCCATATTGTCACTCTGGATTTACGTCAGTGAGACTGTGCGCCCGGGGAGTGTTTTCTGTTTCTGATTGGGTGATTAGTTAATAGGAGATAATGTGTGCCATCAGGCCCTGGGCTGCAGGAGAGGAAGATGAGAAGACAAGGACAGTGCCTTATCCTTTACTAATCTGGGAGAGACAGCTGGAGACTACAGACCGGACTGCAAGTTTGGCAAGGACAGAGGCAGGTGTCAAGAGCGTTCCCCGCTCTCAGAGAGCAGTGCTAATGGGGAAGGCTGAGGGTCATCCGTGCCCATTTTTAATCCCTGATGGAAGATCCCTTTCAAGGAACAAAAGATCTGGAGTCGTTTTCTAACTGGTTACAAACTGCCTTAAATTTCAGGACTGGCACTTACGATTTAAAGTACTACTAGATTGTTTGAGCTTTTTAATAAATAAAATTATCCTCAGTGCATGTCAAACAGTCAGTAGTAGTCATTTATTAATAAACTGTAGTCTATTTATAAAAAAAATCCACATACACTTATTAAAATGGTTATTTTTTACTCATATTATTACCATTATTATTATTATAATGACACATAAAATTACTACAACTATTATAACACTTGCACTGCAATACTACTACTACTACTTAAACAGTTTCCCTGCCAGAAGAGTTAACTATTTTAACTATTGTTGTTGTTGTTGAACAATTTTACTAGGCAACAATAATAATAATAATAATAATAATAATAGTCAAAATAGTTAACTCTTCTGGCAAGGCAGTTGTTTTAGTAGAAGTGGCAGTAGTACAGTGCAAATGTAATAATAATTGTCTGTCTATTATTATTATTATTATTATTATTATTGCTGTTGTTGTTGTTGTTGCATCAATAAAAGTACTGCTACTACTACTAATAATAATACAGTTCCAAAATGTATTTTATTATTTTTTTTTCCATTTTAATAATGCATTATTATTATTATTATTATTATTATTATTATTATTAATAAAGTAACACATGTACCAGCACATCAAGTTTGTGTTCCACAAAAGAAAGAACGACACAAAGGTGTGTCAACTATTCCCCTACATTGCCTTGAGATTGTAAGAAGCAAACACTTGAGGTGAATTAGGACACAATACAATTTATTAAGGACAGACATTTGTCCTGCTGCCAGCTGTAATAAATCTTCCTGAAGTTCTTGTTTGTACCCAACAAAAGAAGCAGGGGCCATCTGATGAGGGAGTGTAAATATTCATTCTGAATGGACCGGTGTCTTTGTGTTTCTGAGAAGATGAAAACAATGGCCCGGTACACAGGGGGTGCCCACAACACAGACTGTGAAAAGAAAAAGACTGCATACATAATACGATTAGTGATGGGACAACAGCCGGACCAGCGGGGCACAAGGAGAAATGACATGTAATCCAGGATACAGAGACTGGGTCGGAGGGAAAACAACACATCCCAGGCACCCGACCGCACGTGGCACAACAGAGCTGCGAAACTGTGACCTTGGATGGAAGAACGGACACATATTCAACGCTTTATAGAAAACACTCCATCGATCGTTGTGTTTTATGTGGAAAGATATTGATATAAAAGAAAAGGTATAAAAATGTGAGTGGCAGACTTTAAAAATAAAATACAGAAAATGGATCGACAGATGTATAGGAATCAGGCCTCAGCAACTCAGGAATAGATTTGAAGAAATTTTTAATTACATTATTTGGTCGATAGATCCTATGCAGTGAATGGGTGCCGTCAGGAGAAGAGTCCAAACAGCTGATAATATATCATCAAGATTCCACAATTATCTACACATTCAATCATTATTTAGTTTAATGTATGTTTAATTAATAGACCAGAGTGGTGTGGATTATAGTGATGTTGTCATCAGTTGTTTAAAAATCTAATTCTGACGGCACCCTTTCACAACAGAGGATCCACTGTTGAGCAATGATGTAATGCTATTTTTCTCCAAATCTGGTCCGATGAAAAAGTCTTGAGCATAAGTCAATTTTCATTTTTGGGTGAACTATTTCTTTCAGTTTAAATGTATATTTGTTGGCCAATGTTTTAACGCAAGTATATGCATTTTTTTGTTTACTTACACATTGTAAAAAGGCAACTATGCAAACAATGCTGCGTGACACACCTGTGTCTCACACTGAAACTGTACTGCTGTGACCTGGAACAGATTTGATGCATGCCAATTTGAGACATGAGTCCAGACAATTATAATGTGCATAACACATCCTCCAGGTAGAAAATATCTAATGATTGACTGCCCAGTATGTATAAATGTGAGTGTCACTGATACACAGTAGACAGAAGTGGATCATGAGTGTCCTGAGGGAAAACACCTCCTGTTCAAGGACTGGGAAAAGTGACATCTCACGGTTATTTAGTAATATTTAATGTAACTGGTAATGTTCAGGCATTTTTTGATGACTTGTGTTAAGGAATTTTTTTCAACTTGTACAGTAGAATGCATCAGAATGGATTTAGGCTTTTAACCAGTGCTGAGAGGTTCATTGCCTGCAGAGAGAATGATCAAATTAGGCAAAATAGGTAATAAATGAACACTCGGGGGACAAGGAATGCTCAGGACTTGAATGAATGATGGACCCTCTGAGGAAACGTACAGCTTTTCTGTACACTTCTGCAAATGCAAAATCAGTTTGGTCCATATTTCCTGCAGTAAACCATTAAAACAAAGAGCCAAAAAAAAAGCATCAAACAGCGTCCTTGCAAACAGTAACTAATATACCCAACTAATAACTATCCTTATTTGTGCATAAATGTCCACTTTTTTGAATTTTTGCATCTGGCAGGTCATTTGTTGCATAGCAACAACTGAGGTCTTTGAACAACAGCCACTTTATATCCTGCTGCTGAACAAAACTCAAAAAAGACCAAAACAATATAGATCTTACCGAGTGATATCACAAACAGTCATTACGTTTTGCTTTTAGACTGCATAATCTTAGTATTTATTAGTTGTCCTAGATAATCAATGGCTTGACATCAAACTGTGTTTGACCGTGATAAATAAATAAATAAAAATAAAAAAATTATTTTGTTTTATTTATTAATTTCAATTGTGCATGCTACCTCACTAATAATTATAATCGTAATAGTTGCAGGTTTGGCGTGCTGTCCAGAGGGCGG
>JAUMHQ010000058.1:2596517-2626446 GCA_032361165.1 Enteromius paludinosus
ACCTTGCTGCCTGTTTTACTCTGTGTGTCCTTTAATAAACATTGTTGCTCATGGATCCGAACGCCTTCCCGTGTCTCCATCGTAACAGATGAGATGGGCGGTGACAAGAGTCCATGAATGAAAGCAGACATACACACACACATTTCATGGAGGGCTGGAGTGCCATCCAAAGTCTTGCGGGCACATCCAGCTGATCGTTACAATATATATACTTTTTGAGTTATGTAGAAATGCAGGTAGAGACATGTATTTCCAACGAGTAGGTAGGATGTAGTTTACATTGTACAACAAATTGTAAAAAATAACTTAAACTAGGGGTGGGTGATACAAATTTCTCCACAATCTGCTTTTTAAAGAATATGAAAGTATCGTGCCATTTAATTATTTTATTATTAAGTACATTATTCACTTTAAAGTCTTGCCGATTAAACATTTCACATGTGTGCTGTCCGGATGTGCTTTTCCAGTGCGCATTTACTAAAAGCCTGTGAGGGGAAAACCTCCTAGGGCTTGGGGCCGCCGGGCTCCCTGCCTGTCCCCCGGACAGACCGCCAAACATGCTATTTTATCGCAGAGGAAGAGGGAACTAGTGGAAAGAGACAGAACTAAACATGCCGCCACTTGTCACGAAAGAGATAGTTCATTCAAAAATTATAATTGTGTCATTATTTACTCACTTACATGTAGTCCCAAACCTGTACTCATTTCTTTCTTGTGCTAAACACAAAATAAGATTATTGAGTAACCAAACAGTAGCTGGTCCTCATTGAATTTAATACAATGTTGTTGCCATATCGCCCACCCCTACCTCTGTAATTTGCAAAATAGTCTTAAAAAACCAACTTGAAAAAGAATCAGGATAAAAATCGTGAATCGTGATTTCCGCAGAAAAAAATCGTGATGTGATATTTTTTCCATAACGCCCACCCCTAACTAAAAACTTGTGTTGATCACTATCTTTATTTTCGACATATTTCCAAAAGCCCGTTCAAAGTATCCATTTATTTTCAAGACCACAGAACGGGAAGTACTAAAAATGCAACTTGTTTCTTGGCTTTGTGCTTAAAAAATAAAATCTGCCATCTCTCCACCACTAACCGAATTTCCCGAAAAGGATTCATGTTGTTCTTCTTTGTAATGGTACTGTACACTGGACAAATAGCATTACTGTTTCATCCAATTAAAAACGTCATACCTTAACTGAATTGAATTACAACCTTTTCCACCAGCCCTCAAACACGGCTAAATGCACATGAGGACATGTCAGAATAAAACAAACACTCAAGCATGCAGTTATCAACACGCCACATGCGCTGCCTTCCCCAAGAACAAACATGAAGGCGGGATGCTTGCCTTTGTTCCTTCAGCGGTTCATTGGAAGCGTTGGACTAGAGCGGTTCCAGGCGATCTGGCGTCTTGCAGGATTGTCTCTCGGGTTCCAGGCTGCGACTCTGGGCGTGGAACTGGCTTCTGTTCAGAAAACGAAGAAGCAAAGGTCACAGCCTGTACACATCAGTACAACAGCGTCATGGTTACAAAGCCAAGATAATCTTTGTAGTAAAAATAAAGAATCAACCCCGTGACCCAAAAGCAAGCATAAAGGCACACAGTTCCTGCGTTGAAATAAATAAGTAGCTATGAAGAGGAGGAAAAGATCCCCTTCAAGGTTGCATCTGAAGGCAGGAAGCAAAAACAGCTGGCTTGGGAGCATTTAGAAGCGGGCCGCCATGGCATTGTCTATTTTATCACCAGTAATGTGTACTATTTGTTCCACTCAATGTGCAGCGAGAAGGCGATTTAGAAAGATTGATCTTTTCGCTTTTGTTGAAGACCAAACTCTGAGGCATCAATATATGTCCTGAAACAAACCTTGATTAGTTTCCACAAACCACAAGACAATATGTGCAGTAACAGAGATGCAGCCTGCTTTTATTTATTGTGGTGTTGTGGTAGCGCAGCCCTTTTTACAACATTAGTAAAGCACATCTGTACAGCTCAGCTTACACTGTAATGCACTGTAATTATAAGACGCATTTCTCAGAACAAATGACGCAATATAACCCCCGATAAAAAAAGCAATAATGCATGATATAAACGTGCCTCGGCAACGTATTTCACTCTTTTAGTCTTCAGCTAAGAAACCATAGTATCTAACATTTTTATTTCAATGCATGCACAACCGTAATTAAAGCTTCATTAAAGGGTTACACTACTAGAGTGACCTGGCCATATAATTACAATTAACTAATGACCCTCATTCATAGAATTGCTTTACAAGGTTGAATATTACCATCATTTTGGTATATTTAGCTCCCTATCAACATTAGAAAGAATGAAATGAGCTGAGAGCCAAGCTGTTTATCCAAGTCAGGGCTTCATTAAACTTCAAAAGGGCTTCAAATAAATAGTATCAACACATTTGACTGCATTGGGTGACTGTGTGGGGTTCAAATTACAATATAAAAGAACGGGTGAAAGCAAATATCTGCACTTCAGAACAAAAGTAAAAAGGCATGTGAAAACAATAAAAACAGTAGTATCTTCAAAACAAAAGAGGATTTTCTGGTGCTTGTCTATGCAAGCCACATTATAAACTGGTTGCGGTTATTTATCTTTTTTATCTCCTTTTATCTTTTTAACTTTTTTTTTTCTCATAATTGTGAGACATAAACTCACAATTGTGAGTTACAAAGTCCAATTTGGGGCAGAAAAAATACTGATGTGTTCTCAGAACTGCAAGTTTAACTCAAAATTCTGAATTTACAACTCGCAATTGTGAAGTATGACACAATTCTAAGAAAAAAAGTCAGAACTGTGAGATAAAAAGACGCAATAACCGTTTTTAAATGTTTTATTCAGTGGCGGAAACAGGCTTCCATACTAAAATACTGTGGTTTATTCATATTAGGGAAAACTCTTAATTAATTATTGTTAGTTGATTGATAGTTAATGTTCCCTAAAGTGTTACCAAACATGAAGGACACACAGCTATGGCTGAAAGATCAAACAGCAATAAACTAAATCTTAAAATGAAGGTTTTGTGATTGTTATCCTCAAAAAACCACTCTGTTCAGCCCCTGATTGGCAGAAATCGATTTTAGCGTAATAGGAGCCGGGCTAAATCTGTGAAGCAAGCAAAATGGAAGCTTGTAAGAGTCCAGTCAGTTGTACAAGGCTCGAAAAATCTCAGTTATAGAGCACAATAAACACAGACAGGCCTATTGTACGGCGGCCGTCTGACTGGTGTAAAGGCGAACCACAGAGTCAGCTAAGCAGCAAATAACGCTGTGCTGAGAAACCTTTCCCTGTCTCAAGAGTGTCCTCTCTTCATATTTCCTATTGTTCTTCCACTGTCACGTCATTGTTTGAGGAAGTGTTCTCCACCAGGCGAAGCGTTTCTCTCACTCTTTCTCCGATAATCTCCTTTCATGGTCTGCTTGGCACCACATTCACTTCTGCTCATCCACACAGTGAAGGAGGGAGGAAATCGACTTTTATTTATTTAGCTTGCTAGAGCTTATTTACTTATTTATTTTGTCAGCGGGAATAGATATTGTGATTCCAGTCACCCGTTTTTGTCAAAGTGTTTTGAATGAATTTAAATGTGTCTCTGTGTGCCTGCTGATTATCAGTCTTTTGATAATTTCCTTTTGATTTTCCCCTGTGAACTCTTTGTCAGTGGAATGGGATTTTTTGGCCCATCAGAAAACTTGCAGGGACCCATATCTATCTCATAATTTGCATTGGCTCTCTAATCAAGGCAAACCAAATACTCGTGAATATGGGGACAAAATAAGAGAAAGAGTTTGAATTTGGTTTTTGAACAAACCATACCAATAGACCATGCACTCTTAAGTGGGATGTATACTTCTAGTGGTTTCCGCCCCATACACTTATCAGTATTGACATTATGATCCCTGACAGGTGAAGTGAATAACACTGATAATTTCTTTATCACAGCACCTGGGTGAGATAAAGGGTGAGATATATTAGACAGCAAATGCACATTTTGTCATTGAAGTTGATGTGTTAAAAGCAGGAAAAGCCAGTAAGGATTTGAGTGAGCCTCCCAAGGGCCAAATTGCAATTACTGGTTTGGAGAAATCTCTAAAAAAGCACCTCTTTAGTGGGTGTTCCCAGTCTGCAATGGTCAGTCTCTATCAACAGTGGTGGATTGGTGACAGGGTTATGGACAGCCTAGGCTCACTGATGCAAGTGGGGAGCAAAAGCTGTCCCCTGTGGAATGATCCAACAGACAAGCTACAGTAGTATTGCTTAAACTGCAAAAGAAGTTAACGCTGGTTCTGTTGGAAAGGTGGCAGAATATACTGTACATCTCAGTTTGTCATAGTCAGGGTGCCCATGCTGACCCCTATCCACCAACAAAAGCACTAATAGTGGGCATTTGAGCATCAGGACTAGAGACCATGAAGCAATGGAAGAATGTTGCCTGGTCTGATGACTGATGGCCAGCTGCACACACATGTTATTAAATGTAGCATTTTCACATATTTTTTTCTTTTATTTATTTTTTAGATGGAGCAGCATTTACTACACAGAGACCACTCAAACAGCTTTCATTAACGTAGAACAATTTCTTCAATTTCATAACTGTGTGATTATGAACATGGTTTTTGTATGGCTTGTTGGGGAACTGGTACTGTGTAGCATATTGTCACGCCCAGCCGGAGCTGCCAGCCAGAGACTGTGTATTGCAGCTCCAGCTCTTCACGAACTCTGTGTTTTGTGTCTGTTTTCATACCTGGACTCCATTCCCCGAAATGCACCTCTCCTCACAGCTGTTGCTAGTTAAATTCATCATTCAATTAGCACCACCTGTATAAATACTAGTCTGTTTGTCTGTCTGGTTGCTGATCATTGTGTATGGCTTGTCCTACCTTTGTAAGCGTTTTCCCCTGTCTTTGCCCGTTTGTATTCTTTGTATTTTGATTCCCCGTTGCTGACTTTTGCCTGTTTAACGACGATTCTGCCTCACCTGCGTTGCTCTGTTCGCCGTTGTTTTGACCACCGCCTGTTTACTCTCTCCTGTCTACTTACTATTAAATACCCTTGCACATGGATTCGACTGTTTCCGTCTTCATTCATGACGGAATGATCAGCCACGATGAATCCATCGGGTATCACTTCGAGGGCATTGAGTACGAAGAGGACATAATGCAGTACTTGCGTACGATATGTCAACAAGGACGCGACATAGAAGATTATGACAAGAAGATGAAAGACAAGGCTGCTGCCTGTTCGGCCCAGGAGGACATTACTATGGACTGTTCGGCCCAGGAGGTCATTATGGTTGCCTGTTCGGCATAGGAAGGCATTATTATGGACTGTCGGCCCAGGAGGGCATTGTTATGGACTGTGGGGTCTAGGAGGACGTCGTCGCTGATGGTTCTGCCTCGGAGGGTCCTACAGTCGTCTGCTCTGCCCTGGCAGGCTCTCAAACTGCCTGGTAGGCCCAGATGGGCTTCTCCTCCATCTACGCTGCCTTGGAGGATGTTTCCTCCGTCCGTTCCGCCTAAAGTGGTCTTCTTCACCTTCTGCCCTGCCCTGGCGGGCGTTCCCGCTGGCTCCAAAGTCAGGAGCATCTAGAATCCGCTCCTTAAGGGGGGCTATGTCACGCCCAGCTGGAGCTGCCAGCCAGAGACTGTTTATTGCAGCTCCAGCTCTCCACGAACTCTGTGTTTTGTGTCTGTTTTCATACCTGGACTCCATTCCCCATAATGCACCTCTCCTCACAGCTGTTGCTAGTTAGGTTCATCATTCAATTAGCACCACCTGTATAAATACTAGTCTGTTTGCTGATCATTGTGTATGGCTTGTCCTACCTTTTTAATCATTTTCCCCTGTCTTTGCCTGTTTGTATTCTTTGTATTTTGATTCCCCATTGCTGACTTTTGCCTGTTTATCAACCACGATTTTTATTTATTTTTTATTTTTTTTAAGATTGAAGCATCAAACACATTTTCTAACGCAAAATATCAATATGTCAAGTGGACATCAGTACTGTAGCTTCATAACAGCCATTGTGTGTTGCATGTATGATGCTTTAAAATGCTGTCTAGGTAGAAAGCTGACTAGGCTTGGGAACAGAGCTAGTTTGTTTTCTCAAGCATGCTTCCCATAAGGCTTTGCCGTCTTTGTTTGCATGCTTAAGCTTAGTGTACAGATTTATATACATATGCATAACAGGGATCAGCTGACTTCCTTTCAGAATCTTAAAGATATCTGAATCCATAACAATAGCACCTTTTCCATCCAAGCACTGTTTTAATGTAATCATAAATATGCATATTTATGGAATTAAAACTTATGAGACGGAAACTTAAGCACAGATGACTAGCAGATAATGTCCGATTGCTTTTATAAATGGGAAACTCATAAAATCGAATTTGTATGATACCAAATCTGAATTATTATAAGATTTACAAGTTTTCATATCTGCTCGGAGGATGCATATAGATATTCTAAAACAGCAAAAAGCCTCAAATGCCCAACATTGAGGAGTGGGATATATATTGTATTGTCAAATATATAAATATATAAATAAATGAGCCTTTAAATTGTCTCCAAAGCTAGGGGGATTGAAATTTATACGTCTGGCTATCAAACCAAAGGTTTAGAACGGCTGCCAATAGCCAAAGTAATGGTGAAGAATTGGCCGGGTCATTGGAGTGGAATGTGATTGAATGCAGTTCTGTGTCACAGATACCCTAAGATATATATAGTATGTACTAAAGGAGATATCAGTGTTCAGTTATATTTGAGTGTCATATGCATATATTTCTCATCTGGTTCTTACTCAAAGCCCTTAAGGCCATATATGCCAATGTTTATGATGACATGTCATCACATCAAAACCATTACAAGACTGTGGATGAAAAATGTGTGAATCATTCCATGTTTTTTTTTTTTTTTTTTTTAAAGCGGCTGAGAAAAAAGTCAGTTTATGTCCTGTCATGGAAAGTAACTTGAGGCTGTGGAAAGTGTCCTCTTGTTATATCAAATTAAATTTGATCACTGAGCATTGTCTCCTAATTTTCCAAATTCTTCAAAGAGTTTGAAGAACTCATTTGCCATTTGCCCACTTTCATGCTGTCTTCCAAGAGTTTCCAAGAGTCATCATTCAATAAATCAAAGACAGAGCTGCTCTCTGAGATTGTTGCTCACATTTTCTCCCCATTTTGAGTACCATTACGGTCAAAGTCATGTCTTTAGCGCTCACAGATTGCTGTGGATCGTTAGACCAGGCAGAGAAATGCATAACTTTGTTTTAGTCTAATGAGATCTCTGGATTCCTGTCTCCTACTCCAGAGCAATAATGCGCAGAAGAATGAAATTGATTGCGACCGAAAGAGGGTTCAAATTTTTAATGGCAAGCAGTGCAATGTGGGCTTTCAAGAACATGGGGAAATGGAGAAGAAATGCATTCCAATAGCATCAGAATACTGGACTTTTTGTAGAATGCAGGGAAATTAAATTTAGAGGGTCTGTCAAGGGCAGATAAGAAATATCGGTCTATAAAAAGGCCATCTGTATAGTTTCTGAGCAATTTACATCTAATAGAAAAAGAAAAATGATACAGATATTGCGTTTATCTCGACCCAAAAGAGACAGAGCAAAAAAAAAAAACAGTTTTGATTCCAACTTCAGAGCCTGATTACAAAACTGGTTTATGTGGAAAATCATATAAAAATGGATTTGGAAAGTTCTTAAAAAGCTCTCTTTCAAATGAAAAAAAAGAAGAAAAAAAAACACTGTATTGTCTTTGCAAAGTGACTATTAGATTTTTTTAGCAGGTTTATGTTACATTTTACTGCGTTTTTTTTTTTTCAAACTGAAACATGTCCATAGAGTTGATACTATTTTTAAAAGCACATCTGCTGCTCCTGTATCTCAGTGATGCAGCATAGCGCTGAAAGCACTAGGGTCATGAGTTGGATACAAAGACGAGATGAAGGGGGGAAAAAGATACATGTTTAGAACAACAAATGATGGCAATTTTTAGAATTAGTTAAGCTATCAAATCATTCCATTTCACACTTTGATGCATGGCGAATCACAACAAGCTATTTATCTGCCCAGGCTGAAAGCTCAAAATAAATGACATTTTATATATAGTTGTCGAGTGAAATATTTATGAACCAGTGAGATTTAACTGTGAGCAAGACTAACTAGCATGATGGCCGGCAAAATGTCCTGTCATGACTGGTTAGGACAAGTGTTTAAATTAAAATGGAAGAGAGTTGTTGCTTTATCACATTGAACTTGGTTAGGCCACAGTTTTGTAATAATTTCAAGACAATGAATTCTGTATTTATAATGCAGCTTTTTTTCTTCAGGGGTTTATTAGCAGCAATTTGTGAGCTGAACTCTAGCTTTCCCAAGACAATTGTGTAATTATGTAATCTGTTACTAACAAAGAAAACAAAATACATTTTACATTTAGCTATCAAATTAAAATATTGTAATAAAAACAATAATTATAAACTTTTTACATTGTATTCTCTATTATTTTGTTGCTGAAATATAAACATTTAAACGGTAACTGTAATAAATGTTTGTTTTCATGACAGACTTACACAAAAGAAAATATTTTTAAGAATGTGGGTGGAAAGTGAATGGCTACCATGAACAGCACAAAGGTTTGGAACAACATGAGAAAAACTACCCCTTTAATGTTTATTTTGTGACATAACTAGCAATAAAGAGGAAGAGATGATCAGTTCCCAGCCAACTTGAAATGAGTGACCATAGTGAATTGGCGCCCCACATTAGAGACTGCCAAAGCAACCTTTATTCCTCATAATTCTATAATTATAAGTCATAAATTTGACGGAATTTGGAGATTCCGGTTGAGAGCATCAACCGCATATTCTAAAATATCTGAGTTCAGCTAAATGAAAATTTATTAAAAACTCACTGGAGGGACGATGACCTGCAGAGTTTGGCTCCAACATGCCTCAACACCTGCCTTGAAGTTTCAAGTATACCTAAGAAGAGCTTGATTAGCTGCTTTAGGTGTGTTTGATTAGAGTTGGAGCTAAAATCTGCAGGACACCGGCCCTGCAGGACTGAACTTGGTGACCCCTGTTCTAATACTTCATAGATAAAATAGCTGTGCAACTGGAATGCTCAAGCCCCAAAAGGGCAGTAAGGACATCGTTAAAACAGTCCATGTGACATCAGTGGTTAAGCCATAATGTTATAAAGATATGTGAATTATGTGCAAAGACTATTTTAAGATTTATTTTCAGATTTGGCATTTTTGGTCGAGTAGTTTCAGTGCATCACCAATTTCTGAAAGTCAAACAGCTGGTTAAGGTTCTCTATTTCAAAATGGCTGTGCAAAACAAGCAACATCAAATAATCTTTCATGACAAATCTGTAGCATTACACTATCCTCACTTCTCAGGTATCTCTGGACCTGTGTAGGCATTTAGCTCTCATAGAATCGCTGCTGCCACACAGCCTGCCTCCTCCATATTGTTCCCCGGGGGCGAGCCACCTGCAGCAGCCTCTGGTTGCACGAGCAGATTGCCATCACTGGTAATTGAGACTGCGGAAGAGCTCGGAGACATTTCAGCAAACGCTGGATGGGAATAGATAGCGGAGGCAGCTCAGAACGAGAGATGTGGGGCCAGGCGTCCGCACGTGGTAAAAAAAAAAGAAGACAAAAACGTCAATGCTGAAGAGTTTCTTCCATCCCATGATGCCTCAAACAGGCCTGTCAGTGCTTGTGAAGAGCACATCAGGAGATGAATTCAGCCCGGGGCTCGAACATACAGATATGGCCTTGAGAGCGATACATGAGGCGTAAGCTAGCAGATGAACTCGGCCGAGGCAGACTTTACAGACATTGATATTTACACACCGCAAAGCAAATGTTGCACCGAATATGTCTTTGAGCTGTTGGGTTTTGCAGAAAGGAAGAAGAAAGAGCGCACCATCTTCACCTGCGCTCCCGCACTCGAAACTCTCCCGGTGTGTCATTTCCTCTTTCCGCTTTTCCTCCTCAGTGTCAGCATACCCTCCTCCTCTCCTTTCATTAATATCCCCAATATGATGGCTTTAACGACAGCGCTGCATTCATTAATATCTCCCCCCTTTAAATGCCACTCTCTCACACAGCGCCAAAGTGAAACGCCACCAAATCAAAACATTAATTAATTACGTCGCCACCTCACCAACCTTCAACGGGCTGACATTTTCTCTCCCAGTCGCTCTGATGAGTGAGCCGGGTTACGGCTGGGTCTCTGCAGGGCTCTGCGTAGCAACGGAGGAGGGATGCAACAGCAGTGTTTCTGCATGATGGCACAGTGTAGTATGAGTGCCCACTAGTGGACGAATGAGGAAATACTCAGAATGACAAGCAGGAAAAAGACATGTTTTCTTATATTAATGATTTTTTTTCCCTCCATGCAATAAATAGAGACTGCTATGGTCAAACTTCATAATGACAAAAATAATCCATATAACTTGTAAGCAATATTTTTATTAAGTCAGACAGTAGGGGGGTGGGTGGGGTGGGTTGGGGTGGGGGGAAATTAAATATGAAATTAATAATACACATATACATACTGTATCGATGGATGCATGGATGTTTTTACATTGTTAGTTCCGTGTCACACACAAATCAATGATGCATCTAAAGTTGATTTTAGAGCATCCACAGAAAGCTATCATCCACACTTCCCATCATTCACACCTCTGAAGGCACACAAGTCATATTGACTTCATGGTGCTTAGTGTCAGTTTAGAGCTCTGCAGCATTTGTTTTTTTTCTCCCTTAAATGAAAAAAAAAGCACCAAACATTACCTTTTGTGATCTTTGGGATAAAGTGCTTGTGTGTTGTATAAACACCTGAACCTAAAGCATGAGTTTCTGTGTCACACTTGTTACTCTTACGAGGACAAGTATAGGATCAGCTTACAATAGGGTCACATCCCAAAGTATACAATGCTGAGGTTGTTCACGTAGCACAAATTCCTGACCTCGCAGCTGAAGTAGAGGTCAAACAGACGCTTGTTTGGACTGGTCACCTCGACCTTTCACCAGGTCAACGCCTGTGCCAATCAGCCTCTATCGGGTCAGTTAAAGCACAGGAGTGCATCCCAGTCCCCTGCTCTTGCTCTAGATTTAACACCTGCCTCGATTCACCTTTCGTACATCCCTAATCAGTCTTTCCGACCAAAAAACCCACTCTCAGGGGCGATGCATTAACAAGGCCAGACTCTATCTGTCTGACATAAACACACACACACACACCTGCAAATGCAACCCAGATTTATGCATCTCCCCGTTGTGACACAAATGGAGCATCTGATCTAAACAAACAAGAAATAAACCCACATCGCTTTGCTCCTACAGAGACCAAAGTTCATATTTTCCAGGAACAATAGCACTCCTATTTCAGACCAAACATTCTTTCCCCCTATTTATTTTCCAAAACCTATTGAATACTTCTGAGAAATGCATTTCTATGATCTCCGTCAAATATCTAGCAGAAGGACTCAAAAAGAAATTCCAATAATTCTTGCAAGATGAACTGTGCCGGATACCCGAAATCCACTATTTCACCACTTCCCTCGAGCAAAAAGGACTCTGCGCTGAGGAGCTATTAATGTGAATTCAGTTTTGAGCTGAGTCATGCTGGACATTTTCACTCATATACTGTGCTCAATCATCGTGTCTATTGAAATTGAATGGGACTGAGGTGGGGAGGAAAAAAGTGTTTGCTGCTTTTATTTGTGTCCCGTACAGTGTAAATTACATGATACGAATCTCCACCGAGCTGAGCAGACTAATAAGTATGATAATGTCTATGTTTTGTTCACGTGGAAGCATATTACAGGCAAGGAGTCTTGTCTTAGTCATCATAATGCTTCCACTGGGTGCAGCATAACAATGCAGGTATTATCCAGAACGCAACAGTTTGCGGGTTGGGCATCTCATATTTTCCGATAATTCGCGTTATTGGAGGTCGTCGATCAGGTTGAAAACAGTAAAACGGGAGAGCGTTTTTGAGGGACCCATCAATGTAATTTACAGCGCTCTTTAATAGCTCTGTAAAAGGACAAGGTTAGTCAAGGACAAATGGTTGGGGAGACAGTCATGAAAAGTGCCCCTTTCCTACAGCCCTTCCCAGAATGCATCTCTCTCCTCTGGCACTGGCACGTCCTCGGTAATGGCTGAGCTGTAAAAGCGGTACGTGTGCGTGCGTCGTCTGCGGACACAGATTAGAGGACACTTGCAGGACAGAGGGTGGCATACAAACAAAAGAACATGCGCTCCCCATATTTGCAGGGCGGCTCTGTGGAGAGAGAGAGGCAGAGAGAAAGAAAGAGAGCGTTTTGCTGTGACGGTGATGTATGGCTTGTCACCGGCTAAGCTTTGCTCAGAATACTAATGGATATTTTGAAGCACGAGATGGAGGGTCCGAATACGTGTCTTTATTTTTTCTTTTTCTGCAAATGCATGGTAACAGAGATGCAACGTGCTTGCTAGGGAGCGGGGATTTCGCGTAGATACTTTTTTCCCCTTGATAAAAGGGATAAGGTGCTGACACTCATCTGTGCAGCCTCAAGTCGCTTGTGGTGGTTAACACCGCGGCTGGGGATCTCTGGCTATAGGAGATCTTGAACTCATCCTGACCCAGACCAGCTGAAATTACCTCTCTTGAATGGAAAACCAATCCAAGGGATAACCAGATTGCCAGAGGTCTACAGGGAAGTGTTACTGTATTGGTATGCTAGGCTCACATCACAACCTGAACAATAAAACAAATCAGGCTACTTCATATACAATATGACCGTTTAGACTGAAATGTAAAGTGATTCATGAATTACTTTTATGTGAAAATGTGTATATAACTAATGTGTATATTGTATGCAGGGTATAAAATTAATGCTCACCTTGCAAGTGCAAGTGAGTATGAAACTCTGATTATTGCCTGTTGTTGGGTAAAATTAGATATGTGCCTGAGAGTACATATTTTTTGCCTCAGTTATCAAATCACAAAGACTGCACTGTAAGTATATATGCTTCTCAAGATAACTGTTTTCAGTGTCTCTGAGCAGTTAGCAGTAAATGTGGCTCAAATGAGTTTGAGTCATGTATCGAGTAAACTAGAATTTTGCAACATTCTCAATGTCTTTATTGTTTGGTTAATATATTTCAGGCTGCTGTAGAATCGCAGTTACCTGTTACTGGATGAAAACCACGTAAGCACATATTTGACATCTCTCAAAACTCCCTCACAACGAATTCTTAAGACCATTCAGTCGACAGGCAGTTGTTAGTGAAATTGATTTTGAACACACAGTGGTGAACACTAGTTAAATAGGGTTTGCATACTAACAAGTAACAGTGAAATGCTGAATAAGGTGTTTTACACAGAACAAATTCAGAGCAGTGGCTCTTATTTATGAGCAGAAAAATATCAAGAAAAACCAGAAATGCCAGAATGTCTCTATTACGAACAATGTTTTGTATGCAAATAAAAAAGCTAGTTTGTGGACAGTGTGTAAATTGGAAACAGCTCAAGGAAGACAAGCATATAGCCTATAAATACGTATTTAAAATATGCTAATCGATCTTAGTAGCACTACAAGTTTACAACTAGATTCAGAGAAACTGAGAAAAAAAGTGGCTAACAGTGAATGAAGTGGTTGAGATGTGTCACGGACACAGAATTATGCAGTAGGCCTATTTTCAAACGCAGATACAATTCGGTCCATCCAGCTTTAAGACCCCACGAGACATTTTTATGCTTTATTATTAAACTCAATGGATTTTTTTCTGTGGAAGATGGGCCACTTTAAGGAAACTGTTAACATTTAAATAGATTGCCTGAAGCCTTACAGAACCCTCTTTTGACTGTAAACATTTTTGACTGTAACAATATTCTTTATTAGGCCTGTGTAAATATGCATTCATCATTATACATTATGCATTGTTACCATGTTGGTTGGTCTTTTTTCTGCTTTCATGCAACCTATTCAATTATGTAAAAAACTGTAAGCACTGCAAATAATAAATGGCATTCATTTCACTGTCTAAATTAAAAATATACATATATTCTTCCGCACCGACTCCTGTTCTTTTTTAAAAAAATAGCACACTTATCTATGAAATGCAACCACTTTTGGCGTTTTTCACTTTTTATGCAATTCCAACAGATTGTCATTTCCTGCCAAAAATATATATTGTGCTCACAACTCAAAGCATTTGCGTCTAATTTCTGCACAGGAGCCATCAATGGCACCGGCATTAGCATAGAAACACACTTGTGTATATGAGCTAACTGCTTAATTCTCTATGTAATCTCCATTGGCTCTAATTTTTCTAAAGGGAGGGAGGTCGTAAGCGTGTGAAATTGTCTTTCTTAGCAAGAGGCATACCTTTATTTCCCTGTACACATAGAGCCTGATTAAATCAGGACGCTAAGAAGGATAATTGTTTTGTGCATTAACTCAAGTTAGTCAGATTGCTTCAGGTAAGACCCAATTTAAAGTAAGCCAAGTGCTCTTTACGCAAGTGATCAATACTTGACCTGTAGAGTGTGGACTGCTCAAGTGCACACTTGATTCTTAAGATTCACAAACGCTTACAGTGACATAAAACCTGAGTGTAATGGCATACAGTCCGAACTGGAGAAATACAAAATGTGAAATTCAACATACTAGTTAAAACTATTGAATTGGAATTTCAGGTTGAACTCAGGTTGAATATGTATGTATGATAAATGATAAATGTTCACATACAAAAATAAGTTTATGTTTACATAGTATATGGGTATACTGTGTATATTTATTATGTTTACATAAATACACACATATACAGTACATATGTAAGATTTTTTTATTATATTAAATATATTTATTTGTAATATAAATAATATAAATATAATTATACATGTAAATATATGTAAATTCATGTAAATATTTTCAAAATATATACTGCATGTGAAGACCTTCTTGACAGGGGGTTCTGCTAAGCGTTCCCAACAGACCCTGTCTGAGCCTGCCGAGTCTGTCCAGCTGTCCAGGTGGTGATCAGTTGACAGCTCCGCCCCTCTTTTTACCTGAGTGTCCAAGCCTGTCTCCCACATCCGGGAGAGCTTTAACCGGATCCCAAGAGAGGTTGGAGACATTGAGTCCGAGTGGACTATGTTCTCGGCCTCTATTGTCAATGTGGCTGTTTGGAGCTGTGACCGCAAAAAGTCTCCGGTGCTTGTCGTGGCGGCAACCTCAGAAACCGTGTTGGACACCGGAAGTAAGGGATGCTGTCAAGCTGAAGAAGGAGTCCTATCGAGACTGGTTGACTTGTGGGGCTCCTGAGGCAGCTAATAGGTACCCGTGGGCTAAGTGGACTGCAGCCCGAGTGGTTGCAGAGGCAAAAACTCGGGTTTGGGAGGAGTTTGGTGAGGCCATGGAGAAGGACTAACGATTGGCCTCAAAGAGGTTCTGGCCAACTGTCCAGTGCCTCAGGAGGGGGAAGCAGTGCCCTGCCCACACTGTATAGAGTGGGGGTGGGAATCTGCTGACTTCAACTGGGGATATTGTCGAGCTGTGTAAGGAATACTTTAAGGATCTCCTCAATCCCACCGAGGACTCTTCTATTGAGGAAGAAGAGGCATGGGGCCAAGGGGTGGAGTCGACCATCACCCAGGCTGAAGTCATTGAGGTAGTTAAGAAGCTCCTCAGTGGCAAGGCACCGGGAGTGGAAGAGATCTGCCCTGAGTACCTTAAGTCTCTGGATGCCGTGGGGCTGTCTTGGCTGACACGCCTTTACAGCGTCGCGAGGAGGTTGGGGACAGTGCCTCTGGACTTGCAGACCAGAGGTGGTCCCTCTTTTTAAGAAGGGAGATCGGAGGGTGTGTTCCAACTATAGGGGGATCTCACTCCTCAGCCTCCCCGGGGAAGTCTATGCCAGGGTACTAGAGAGAAGATTTCATTTGAAAGTCGAAGCTCGGATCCAAGAGGAACAAGGCAGCTTTCGTCCTGGTCATGGAACACTGGACCAGCTCTTTACCCTCTTTGGAGTACTGGAGGGTCCGTGGGAATTCGCCAAACCAGTCCACATGTGTTTTGTGGACTTGGAGAAGGCATTTGACCGTGTCCCTTGCAGTGTCCTGTGAGGGGTGCTCTGGGAGTACGGGGTGCGGGGCCCTTTGCTAAGGGCTGTCTGGTCCCTGTATGACCAGATCAGGAGCTTGGTTCGCATTGCCGGCAGTAAGTCAGACTTGTTCCGGCAAGGCTGCCCTTTGTCACCTGTCCTGTTCATTATTTTTATGGAAAGGATTTCTAGGCGTAGTCGGGAGAGGGAGGGGGTCCGGTTTGGGGATCACTGGATCTCAGCTCTGGTTTTTGCAGACAATGTTGTCCTGTTGGCTTCTTTGAAACCAAGACCTACAGCAGGCACTGGGGCAGTTTGCAGCTGAGTGTGAAGCGGCTGGGACGAGAATCAGCACCTCCAAATCTGAGGCCATGGTTCTCAGCCGGAAAAGGGTGGCCTGCCCCCTTCATGTTGGTGGGGAGTTCCTGCATCACGTAGAGGGGTTTAAGTATCTTGGGGTCTTGTTCATGAATGAGGGAAGGATGGAATGGGAGATCGACATAGTAATGCAGTTGATGTACCTGTCTGACCTGGTGAAGAAGGAGCTGAGCTGCAAGGCAAAACTCTCGATTTACACGTCGATCTACGTTCCTACTCTCACCTATGGTCATGAGCTTTGGGTTATGACCGAAAGAATGAGATCCTGGATACAGATGGCCGAAATGAGTTTCCTCCGCAGGGTTGCTTGGTGCTCCCTAAGAGATAGGGTGAGGAGTTCGGTTACTCAGGAGAAGCTCGGAGTAGATCCACTGCTCCTCCACATCAAGAGAGGCCAGCTGAGGTGGCTCGGGCATCTGTTCCGGATGTCTCCCGGGCGCCCCCCTGGGGAGGCCCCAGGGAAGACCTAGGACACGCTGGAGGGATTATGTATCTCACCTGGCCTGGATACTGCATGTGTGTGTATTTATATGTTATATACGTTTTATGGAAACAACTTTCACTTTGGATGCGATTAATTGTTTGACAGCACTAATATCACACTCACACATATAGCTACAAAACATTGCCAAATGAAACAAATACAGTGCCAAATGGGGAATATAAATTGAAAAAGTATTTTTTGCAATTTTTTTAATGCATCGCGGTTTAAAAATAAAAGCCCCTGCCCTCACTCTGAGTTTACATATTTTGATGTCCACATATTCACTTAATTACAGTGGCTATGGCATTTCTGTTGTAAAGAAATGGCTAAATATTCAAGAGGGCGATTTAATTAAATGGTGCTTGGCCAATATTAAACAAGGGTTAGATCGAACAGTAAACTTTAAAATAATCTCCAGGCCACTGGCGCCCCCTGCAGGTATTTGTTGTAATGAGTAATAACATTACCTCTGTTTACAAATAGTTATTTCACCCAAAAATGAAAATTCTGTCATTAATTACTCACCCTCATGTCGTTCCAAACCCATAAGATATTTGTTCATTTTCAGAACACAAATTAAGATATTTTTGATGAAATCAGAGAGCTATCTGACCCTCCATAGACAGCAATACAACTGAAATGATCCCAGATCCAGAAACATAGTAAAAACATCTGTAAAACAGTTCATGTGACATCAGTGGCTCAGCTTTAGTTTGGTATGCTAGAAGAGTACATTCTTTTGCACAAAGAAAACTAAAATAATATAATTTAACTACTCAACCATTCTCTCCCCTGAACATTTTAGCGAGAATAGAGATTAGTCGATAAATCAGTAAATTAGGTGTTAGGTCAGTCTGATAAAAAATTGCTATTAGCAGCCCTAAAATTCTGTAAAAACCTAAAAAAAATTTGTGCAGCATTAAATGGTGTCTAAATAGTATTTTTTTTTACATGTTTTAAATTGTTTTCTCTCTCTGCAACGATAAAGCAGCCTCCAAATAAGATGCATGATGGCTGCTTGTAAGCTGAAGTTGGTTATTGCTTGAGCAGGTGGGAACAGCCAGCAAAGCAAGGGTTAGTGATGTTCACATCTTGTCTGCTTTAGGACTTAGAGATATGCTGTAGAATTTGCCTGATTACCACTGCTCCATATCTCCTAATTCAGGTCAGTGTGCCACCTGCTGCTTGCCTGGCCTCCAGGGTCACTCCAAATCAATGCCATGACCCAGAGGAAATCACCCCTGTCTCCAATAATGCTAGGCTCGCACTGCACCGCACCTTCTCCAGTATTACATCAGACAGCCAGGAAAAACTACTGAGAGAGAGAGAGAGAGAGAGAGGGGGGAAACAAATTTGTTTGCGAAGAGGGAAACCACATTTGTTTTGTGGCATATTGTACTCTTATTTTGTGGGGAGAAATGCAAAATCTCCCAAACATCATATGCAGAACTATTAAGCACAAGCAGGCGAGCACATTTGTCTTTGCGTTTACACCAAGATGAAAATGGGCAAAAAAAATCAAAACAAGGTCGTTTTGGTTTCTCTCAGAGCTCTACAGTGACATCTGGGTAAAGCACAGCATCTTGTTGTGGCAAGACACTTGAATTAGAGCATGAAAAACACAACAGAGATTGCAACATTAAAAAATATATACAAAAAAATAATATATATATATATATATATATATATTACATTTTAAATAAACATTTTAAAATGTTCACCCATATATATACCAAGCATGTGCATATCATGTGCACTTTCTTCTTTCAGACAAATCTAATCAGTGCAGATATATTAAGAAATATCCTGGCTTTTCAAAGCTTTATAATGTTAGTAAACGGTTGTTAAAATTTTTAAGCACAAAAAAGGGCACTCTGCTAATCTTATTGCAAAATCTTTTACCCATTAATTCATTCTGCATAAGTGAATGCTAAAAGACAACATTAGGATGTCGTTCCTTACGTTGTTTAGAGACCTGGAAGTTGAGTCATCGTCTGATGAGCGCAATAAGATGCAACCGCTCACTCTGACACACGCAAGCACACTACCAGCTCTCTACCAGATTTAGAGCATCACTTGGGGACTGTCTTCTGATTGGCAACCCGGGTGTTTTGTTTGTCTCAAGGGGCCCGGAAATTCCCTCTACCTCCCTCGGCCCTTTTCTGTTCTTTCAATTCGCTTTCGGCAGAGGCAATCTTTGTCTCTCTTGTTCCCTTGTGATCTCTCACTGTTCAGCAGGATGAGTTCGAAGGCTGCGTGTCTCCACCTGACAGTGTATGGAATCTGCCTACCAGAGGGTTAGAGGCCTCAAACTGTCAGTCTCGTGTGAATCACTTGCTTAACCACGAATTAACCTGTTTGACCAATCCATTCCCGAAAACCCTCAGTCATTTGACTGAGGGATCATAAGGAGACACGCATACAAACACACACACACACACACACACACACACACACACACACACACACACATCTCATCTACTGCTAAGCTCTTCCTGTAGTAATTTATTCAAAGTCCCCTTGGATTTGTGCTTAGAGGACGTTTTATAGGGGAAGTGACCTGGATCATGTTATTTTGGGTCTTTCTGTCACTCTGCTGTCATGCATGGCTGTATAGTTAATGTTCCTGCCTCTCAGTCATGCAGGCCTTTCAATTATTTTACAATTATTTTGTATCATTATCTATTGTTTGTCTTTCTCTACGCTTGAGCATCTATCATCCATCATGCATCCATCCATCCATTTTTTCATTCATTCATGTGTCACTATAAAGCATTTAGGGATTTAGTTATTTATTTATTTGACTTTAGATGTTTCCCACAATGCATGTAGTATATAATATTGATTTGAATGCAGCTATCTTATACCGAATGTTGTGGTGGTTGTGCTGTAAATAAAGAAGTGGACTGCTGAACACTAAATGTCCAATCCCATTATGGGACCTTTGTGACCTTGCATGACTTTTGTTTAATTCTAGATGGTTCCAATGGAACTATTGCTCAAAATCAATTTAAAGTACTTGAACATTAAAAGAGAAAAATATGTTAATATCTAATGGCCTAACAAATGAAGTAGAAAATAATCAAATGTATGATCCCTTTCTAATGTGAAAAAGAATTTGAGGTTATATCATGTAATATTGTACATTCACATGTGCATAAACAGTATAAAGTTAGATTCAATGCTCTGCGATTCTCACTTTAGTGATTCTGAAAATTCCAGATATGGCTGTTACTATATGTCAATGGTTAAATAGACCTGCATCTCACTATGCTTTCATGATGTGAAATTACTGTAAACAAAGTTAGTTAGTTATGTCTTCAGGAAGGGACAAAACATATGTTATGTTAAAACAGATATGTGCATTAGTATGAAGGCAGCCTATTAGACATGGTGCCATTCATTATGTCATCAGTAATGATTAAACAGCAACACTGCTGAAAAAGAGACACAATTTTACAAATCCTGTTTTATGTTCTCTATTATTTTATGTTTTTGTTTTCATTCTATGTTAATATATATAGAGAGAGAGAACTATCAGCATGAACACTTTGCCTCACATAATAACTTTAAAAAACTGAGGAAAAACAGTGACAATATCTCCCAATTACAGCATAATCAGCTAAAAAAATAACATAAAAAAAAAAACAAAAAAACATCCTTATCTCAATGGACTGCAAAAACAGCTTATGAAAA
This sequence comes from Enteromius paludinosus, assembly GCA_032361165.1. Classification (NCBI taxonomy): domain Eukaryota; kingdom Metazoa; phylum Chordata; class Actinopteri; order Cypriniformes; family Cyprinidae; genus Enteromius; species Enteromius paludinosus. Next base: position 2,617,211 of record JAUMHQ010000058.1, read on the forward strand.
TGGCACCACTTAACAGTTGTTGCAGTAAAAAAATATATAATAATAATAGCTTATAACAGCTTGAAAATAACGGTCACTATCCACCAGCATTACCAAGCTTGGAAGAGGCATGCAGGATATATTTAAAAAAAAAAACTCTGAAAGAAGAAAGTCATATACAGTAGATCTAGGATGGCTTGGGGGTGAGTAAAATATGCTGTAATTTTTGGGAGAACTATTCCTTTATAGCTAAAAATAAATAAACATTTTAACATGGTCTCTGACTTGACAACCCAAACGTATGCTGTGGCTAAATGTGAATATTAGTGTAATTAATATAAAGTGCTTCTTTATCAGGTGTGCTTGATTTTCACATCCTACTGCAGGCCTGTAAAATGTGCAGCATTCATGAACCACTGGAGTGAAAGCATTTCTCAGCTCAGCTGCCTGTCCTCTTGTTACCTGTCCCCAAGCGGCACAACAAAACAGAGACATTACACATACAAATACGCTTTTTTTTCTTCATTTGCAAAACACTGAAATTATTTTACATCCAGCACTTTAGCAACTTTCTACACTCGAGCCTCCATGGGCCTTTTGCAAGTTGATGATTTTGCTGCTGTGTCTGCAGCCACAGTATTTTTTAATGAGATCTTAAAAATTTAAAGAGACAATGCAATGGCTCTCTTGTTTCCATTTGCTCTATTATTGTGAGACCTTGTCCCTCTCTAACTGTTGTTGATGGTGAATGTAACATCTCACGATCTGAGCCGTTCTGCTCGAGTCACGGTGATCATGCTGATGAGTACATGCATCGGCCATTACAGAACATGTCTGTTCGCTTTCTTTGCATTGTCTGACAAATGGAATTGGCCAAAATGTATAAGGACACCCCTGCCTTCAGACGGCAGTTCCATTAGAGGACATGAACGTTGGGTGAAGTGTATAAAATGGATTTGGAAGATGGTACACTAAGTGCAGCGAAAACCTTCTCGGCTGCCTTGTCTCATTTTGTAAGTCCTCACACACAATGAGTGGGTTGTCAAGGCATATCAAATTTGTTGGGGGGGGATTCCTGCATGAGTTGAGAGTTCAAACTCGTGCTGTGCCTAGTGATTTAAAAGATTGAACAGGTATTGTTTTATCTTTGAACGTGCTGTCTGGCAATATCAACTTTTGGCTGAGATGTCCACCTGCACTTTGAAAGTGGAGGTCAGACAAAGCACTTATTTGCTGAACTGCAAAAGTCAGCACTTTCATAAAAAAAAAAAAAAAAAAAAAAAAAACAATGAATCAAGCAATTTGAATCAAACTCAGATTCTTTCAGGTTAATGTCAAAGCAAAGAGGGCATTTTTATTTGTTGGTAAAGTCAGAATCTACAGGGCTCCTAAAGGGACATTGGCAAAAGTGGCCCTATGTTTCTAGCTTTTGCCTCTCTTTACTTGGCTATTTTAGCACTCAGTCGCTATATGATTTTAATACTCAAGACTTGAACAAATGAGCACTGAATATGGCATTAAAAAATTTCAAACATAGTGCAAAAACTGTTTTTGTTTTTTGTATGTTTGGAATATGTACAAGTTCCGATTTGTATTGACTTTAATGATTTAATTTTTTAACTTGTTTATTTTGATGTTAAAGTCATAAAAATGCAATTGCATTGATTTTGCGAACTGTGTTACCCTTTATGAAATGATTTTATTGAAAGATATATAAATATATATAGTATATATATGAAAACGCACATTACCGATGACAGAGCAAGTGGTCTATTACACTTACACTGCTAAATTAATTGCACAGATCTAGTTTTCTCCAGTCCATTGCTATGGATCTCACAATGTCAAACTTTCCCGTTTCAGAGTAAGTGTCGTATTTAAACATGTCTGTCACTCAAGAAACTTTGCAGTGTGTAAGGCAACAACAAATCTACTCTGAAACAGCACAATCTTTTTACTTTGTGTTCATACATTATTGGTTGCAATGCTGCCAAAAAACTAAATAAAAAGCTTTCGCTCTCTTCATAGAGCACTCACATAAACGGGAGTGTTTGACAACAGCTACGAAAAGGCTGGAATTGTTGATATCGACTTGGTACCAAAGTACCTGTACTTTTAACAACACTACTCCCCAGATTTACCAAGGCTAATTGCAGCATCTCCAAAGCATCAAATAGTCCTCAGTTAAAGATAGAACACTCTAATCAATGAACTGGTTAGGCCACTTGATGCATTTCACCTTGAGCAGCCAATGTCCCACCAGAGAAGGATTGGATTTTCCCTTCCTGTTTCCCGTCGCCCCTCCCTTACCCTACAAATTTCATTTTCCTTCCTACTCTCACTTCACTTTAAACTTTGAATTCCTTTTGTCAGCCTGTTTGCCCCTAAAAGCAAAAGTCTTCTCTGTCAGATATGACCATTTGTATCCTTGGTAACAATTATTTGTTTAAAAGCAACCAGCAAGACGCAAGTTATACTGTGAATCAATAAATTCACCATATCTTTCTAAAAGCATGGAGGGAGAAATGAAAAGATACTTCATGTTAAATGCCATATGAAGGACATATTCGGCCTTGTAAATTGAATTTGAGCAACATGTGAGCAGTGATCATAACATTTTTCAAAGAGGTTCCCCATGAGAGCAACATGCTTCTTTAACGCATCTTCACTTCTAAAACAAATGTAGCTTACAACACCACACGGGAAGGCATAGACTCCTGTTCCATGCAAATACAGAGGTGAACACCTCTAAATATTTCAACATTGACATCGGATTATCTCCTCTCTGTTTTAAAAAATGGATTCATTCGGGGGGTTTTGAAGTGAGGAGAGGATAGAATAGCAAGACCTCGGAGGATGAGGTTTTTCTCGTGTTCTTTAGCTTTATTAAAATGTCCTATCACATCCACACATTTTAGAGCAGTAACACTTGCTTACCAGAGCCTAACCTTTTTCTCCCCCTCCTTTACAAGCAAAAATTCGCTAAAAGATTTACAGGATCATGCAAGTTTTACGACGGTGAGTGCCATAATGGGTTTTAGTGGCAAAACTGTACATGTCAAGACTGAAAGAAAGGTCTCTATAAAAGCTGACGGTATAGATTAATAAGACACCATACAAAAGAATTTCACTTGTTGAAAGTTTGATTGCCATGTAAATAGTCTCATTGTGCATAGCAAAGGTGACTAATCCATATGAGTGAGGCCATTAAAAATATGATACAGTTAACAGCAGCACATCAGACAGGATTTTAAGTGGTCCAGAAAAGGTCTGAATGATTGGAGGAAAAAAAAAAGAAAAAAATTACTTTCAGCTGGCATTATGTAGTGTGGCAATAAAAAAAGTAATTTAATTTAAATTCCAGGGAAACAAATTGTGAACTTTCAGGTTGACAGTTTTTATACTTGCTCAAAATACATCCTTAAGAGTCTTTCAAAGACTGTCGATTAGTCCAGAATACAATATTGAGTTCCATTCAGATGGAGTTGTATAGCACTTTTCAAAAACTGGAAATATAATAGTGACTTATGAAGTGAGCCAAAGGGACTATAGTTGTCAAGAATGAGGACATGAAGCATTCGGGTTCAAGTGCAAACAGTGTTTATTAATACTCAGGGTCGGGCAGACAAGTCGAGCACCGGTAAACAGCATCAGCAGAGGCATAGGCAATAGAGTAAACGATAAACGGAGCACTCATGAAATGCCAAAAAATATATATTAATTGTGACCACAACTTGTGCATGTGTACATACCCCTTAATTCATTTCTTTATATTATTAAATCATGGCCATGCTATACTACTGCTATATTAGGATTATATATAGGTTTGCAGGTCTTCTGAAACCAAATTTTTAATTTCAAGTTAGCCTATAGCCAAGTATAAAGCTATTAGACAAGATCATAGGTACCTTGATTGTGATTCTATAGTAATTTGAAGTGCTTCTGAACAAGCACTGCTCTCCAGTCAGACCCTATCACACACACACACACACACACACACACACACACACAACCACCTCTAGCAAGTTCTTAAGTTCCCAATCAAGCGTCAAACCATCTGCCAGATTCACCCCTCCAGTCCTTCCCAACTACGTCTGTTCTGTTATGTTACCTTAGATGACACTGTTTCTAACTTTATATACTGTATAGTCTAATGTTATGATGTATATAACAAGTATACACTTCTAAATGCCAAGGTAGGACAGATCTGATTCATTTTAACACCACTGCATCAGTTCCAATCATGAGTGTTAATTAGAATTGAATTGACTGGATTATGAAATGGCAGGAACAGGAATTCAAATAAGCAATATAAATTCAGGAAGGATCATGTGACTAGATGACTATGAGATCAGAGTAATGATACTGAAAGTTCAGCTTTGCATGACAGAAATAAATTACATTTTAAAATATATGCAATACTATTACAGCTTATAATGTTACTGTAGTTACTGTATTTTCAAGCTGAACCATACATAAATAAATACTAATAATAGAAATGCATGGAGATTTATTTAGCTTGAATCTACTGATTATATAAATTAAATACAGAATTTGGTGAAATAATGTTAGTTAAACATTATTGCAAAACACCTCCTTTCATTTCAGTGAAAAAAGAAATCTGCAACGACACAAGTGTGAGCAAATGAAAAAAAAAATATTTTGAGTGAACTATTCCCTTAATCCTTAACGCAAATAAAGAGGAGCATAGACTTATACTTGCCAAACACAATAGGTCTAGTTCTAGTCTAGTTCTGATTCTGAAGAAGACCCAAACTCCCGGCACACGACACAAAATCAATTTCTGACTCCTTGGCCTAAAAATATCCTGAACTAACCTTCTTGTGAGAGTAAAAACTGGTCCGAGATCAGTTTGCGGAGTCATTTTTCTGAGCCACTTCAGCGGCACCTCAGAGGGAGCCAATAAATCACCTGACACCCGTGTGCCATGTAGCCACATATTCCTGCACTGATTAGCTGCAGAGACTGTGGCAGCGCGCCGGACAATGGGATATCAAACCAAGCTGGGAGAGCCTGTGTGTTTGTTTTCGGATTCTCTCAACCATTTTCTGTGTGTGTGTGTATGTGTGTCCGTTTACGCTTCTCTGTCCCATTATCCAGACTTCCTGAGTTCTGTGTGACAAAGTGGGCATGTCAGCCAGAAGGATGGCAGTGAGCACAAATGTTTCAGTCAATTAATAATGCAAAAAATTGCACTAGAGAAAGCCAAGTAGGGAAAAATAAAAATATCGGCCAGCAAAAAATATCAATTCAATCCGACAGCCCTTCATGTACATTTTATGGTTGTGATAAATGAGAAAGTTGTGTTTTAAATCCATACGGGTGTCCGTTGTGGATATCTGGTGTCAGCTTTCCTGGCAGAATGGGAAGTTTGTTTTTTGACAGGTACTACTGAAGCACTTAAAATGTCAACATAGATGATGTGTACGTCCGCACATTTATCAAAACTACGTCTTCTTTTAAAAACGAATGGTGCAGATTGTGTTGGATTAGTGGGTGTCCAGCAAGCTCTCTGAGGTCACATTGGTAAGTTTGAACTCAGTAAAGGAACCGCAGGGATTAGAATGAATCAGGTCACGACCTTTTGTAGATTCCAGAGAAGCGATCACTCACCCACTAATTTAAGTGATTTCCCTCTCAGTTGTCTTACACACCCTCAGGGTGTTTACACAAAGGAGAAAGCTCTGACGGAGCGTTTGACGGATTGGACTGCTTAAGACAGGCTAGTTTGAGGGTGTGGAAGAAGCTTGAAATCAAGTGGGAATACAGTAAATTGGATTTTTTTGGGAATGCACAAATGGACAGGCTACTCTCAAATTCTGCGTAAGCTCCAACAGCACTAAAATCGATTGATTCACATCTTTCTCAGACAAGAGTCAGCACCAGGATGAATTACTTAAGGGTACATTTGGAATTTCAGAGGTGGTGCACATTTGTCACTTTACACTAACTAAATGCAAAAGTTTCTAAAATGAGCGAGGTGTTCTATTGTTGCCATTTTAAAGAGAAAAAATTAAAATCCTTTAATGTTGATCCAGACCTGTATGCCCTTCTTACCAATGTGGAACATGAAAGAAGACATTTTGAGAAGTGCCTTAGGTTTTTTGACCATACACAGTTGAAGTCCATGGTCCCCAAAGCTATTTGGTTACAAACATTCCTCAAAATATATTTTGTGTTCAGAATAAAGTCATTTATGCTATATTTAAAAGTATGGTAAAGCTTTTTTTATATGATCGAAAGTAGCCTCTTATGCTTATCCAGGCTGCTTTACTTGATCAAAAATACACTAATACCGTAATACTTTTTATGTAAAATGTGAAAAACAGGCTCATTGAAAATATGTGCCTCCACATACAGTACATTTCTGCAGCCCGGTAATAATGTACCTTGCTGCATGTTTCTCCGCAGTTTCAAAGTGAAATGTCCAGAGAGTGACGTTAAAACACATTTAATATGTAACCATGGCACGTTTGTTTTGGGTTGGTACAGGTAAAGTACGTATTGTAGTGTATTATAGTGCTGCTAGAGGTACGTTTTGTGGCCATTCAGAGTTTAGATATCAAGTGAGTGTCACTGAAGATTAATGCCGAACCAAAACCTACCCGATAGTGTTAACAAATGCAAAAGTAATTCAAAAGTAATTCAAATAGCGTATACAGTATATATATATATATATATATATATATATATATATATAGGCAGTCTAGATTAGGAATGACATGAAATTTAGATTATAAATATCTTTTTAAGAAAGAGATTAACATGTTTTAATATACTGAATTTTTAAATTAATATCGACCTCTTTTATTTTGGGACTGAAGATGTGTGACAATATTATCATCCATTTTATTATTTTTCTTCTTACGTTATAAGTTACGTTATACTGTAGATCATAATTTTTCGCAATATAAAGGACAAACAGAACCCATGGTGGGCAAAATTCTGTAAATTAAGCATTAGGAAATATTAGTATGGTAATCTACTATGTCAAAATATGTCATCATTGCTTAAGGTAAATAGATCACAAAGTAATTTACTGTAAAAAAAAAACAACAACAAAAAAACAAAACTGTTAAACAGAGTAAAATAAACAGGAAAGATTTAATATCAATAAATGTAATTTTAATAAATACATTTTGGCTGAGAGGATTCAGAATGGGCCCCCTGCAATGCCAACCCTGTCTATGCAGCATCATAAACTCTCATGGGTAAGCCCTAAAGCTGTAGCTATTAAATTTGATTAATATGCATAGCTTTTTTTAGTGACAGCACTATATGCAAGAATGCATCAATGTCTTTATGACAGATGTGTGCTGTAAGATGCTTGTAAAAGAACATTATTCCTTTTTTTTCAAATGTCTTGATTTGATTTGAATATTCACGTAAAAAAAAAAAAAAATCAAAATGAGAGAACATCAAAAAATAATTACATGGCCATTGCTTATGAATACGTTAAGATGGTAGCTTCACAAAATGAATGGAATTTGATTTAATTGTGTAATTACTTTTCTGTCAGTAGGAGAAGCTCTTGATAGGTCAGCGGATTTCTTGTGATGAAAAGCAAAGATTTTAAACTGATTTTTACAAAGGCTTTTTATTTATCTATTTTTTTTTTTTTTTTCACTTATACATCATTTACATCAGTGGATCTGAAATGTTCTGAATAGGCCTGTTAATACAACTAAGTGTCATACATGGATAATGCATTCTATAATTGTCATTTCTATGTATATATATAAAAAGCTCCTTTAAATAATATGAAATAACATTTTTGACCTTAATGCTTTTCATTAAATTAATTGTTGTGATGTTTATAAACAAATTTCAGGAGAAGCATGTAAAAATGATTAATCACGGCTAGCATCTCGTTCCCCAATCAGAGCTAAGAGGTTTTCCTTTAAATACAGCGAACTTCCCTTCTCTGGTATCTCGTTCTTTGCATCCCTCTGCCTCCCACGGGACGCCAAGCTCTGTCCAACCCTCGCCGCCAAGGGGTTAAAATCCCTAGGGCTCGGAGTCCGCTGAGCTCTCAGCCCTCTCCCCGGACATCATGCCAAAAAAAAAACCCTCTGGACTGGCCCATCTTTCCCTAGGCAAACTCAGCACTATTAACCTTGTCACAAACTTTCATGCATCACATCACTGCTTGGTTCCTGCACGGGACCTAAATAAATATGCCCCTGTTCCTAACATTAGTCAATGTGGAAATGCAGAAGGAACAATTCTAACGGGAAAGACATTTCATTCTCTGCTTAAATAGTGTATGAAAACAGATAATTAATACATGCACATGATAGTCTCTCAGAGCTCTCGCTCTCTTCCTCACTCCCTTGTTGGAAATATGTGTCTCCCAGATGGTATAAAGTTACTAAGCAACAAGCAGCTGAGCAAAGGATGGTTAATTTCTTTTAAGTGATTATCTTCACAAAGCTCTTTCCCTCCTAGGGAGGACACAAAGAACATGGCATGAGGTTGTTATACAGTGCTTTCATATTGATGTTGTGGGTAATAGCGGATCAGTCTTTCTCTAAAGGCAAAAAAGGTGATATAGCAGTTTAACTTAGCTTGCTTAAGTGAGATTTGGCCAAAAAGAAACTAATAATAACTAAATTTTGAAAAACTGCCAATGGCATAAGTTCATTCTGGCATTGCTCCAAACCTTCATATTAAGAAATATTCAATGATAAGTGCATAATGTTGAAATTGTTAATGTCATAACCACAATTCAAAGGCTCCACAACCTTTACAACCTCTATCATGGTCGGAAATGTTAGATCCCCTGCCAACAAGATGGATGAGCTAATGATGCTAATGAGGAAGCAGTGGGAGTACTGTGAGTGCCAACACAGGCACATTGCAATAGCATGCTTCTATATACATATTTTAAGCTCAAAAAATATACCTATACATACAATTTGTCACAGTTTCCAGCTAAAATTAACAATACCAGCAGTAAAATACCAACAACTTTCAGTCCATTTCAAACTGATTATGATTATATATGCAGGGTACTGATTAACGATGAATTATTTGTGTAACGTGCCATGTTTTTACATGACCATTAACTAGCTGAAAACACTAACTGAAACACCTTTATTGCATAGTATTAAGCTTTAAATGGCAATTCAAGAGTTCACGCTTTCCTCATGAATAAAATTGCAAGTTTTCTGATAAATTGAATAGCGGGTTTGGCGTGCTGTCGGGGGAGCGAGCCCTGGAGGACGGCGAACCCG
>JAUMHQ010000058.1:2682504-2692626 GCA_032361165.1 Enteromius paludinosus
TAAGGAGATTGGTAGCAGCTGCGATCGTTCGTTCATGGTCCTCCTGAAACTCGATTAATTGCTTAATCGTCATTTCATGGGCAAATACAGATATTTGAAACCCGTTTAATGACTGCCATACACTCTCAGAAATAAAGGTACAAAAGCTGTCACTTGGGTGGTACTTTTTCCAAAAGGTACACTTTTGTACCTATTAGGTTCAAATATGTACACTTAAAGCACTAATACGTACCTTTAAAGTACCAAAACGGACAATTTGGGAATAAACATGTGCATTTTGAAAAGGTATACTCCCCCAGTGACAGCTTTTGTAGCTTTATTTCTGAGAGTGTTAATAATTGTATTTAAAAAATTTAATAAATAAATAACAATTGTGAGGTTTTTTTTTTTTGTTTGTTTGTTTTTTTTTTTTGGTGCATTCACATTATTATTTTTATGTTTGCCAAATACTGTATATGTTGTCAGTTAGGTATGCAGTTTAGTTGCTTTTAAAGGTCACGCATTAGTGACTAATAACATTAGTCATGAACGTGTTGAATACCCACAAACCAATCTATCGGTTTGCTTTCATTTACACTCTTAACATGGATAACAAACAAACATTAATTAAACACACAAATAAATATGCAGGAATGGGTTGGCGAAAAAAAATTATTTCCTAAGAGGAATACGTTTATCCTTTTCAGTCTTTCTTTTTCTTTTTCTTTTCTTAAAACTGAATGTGGATCCTCAAAGATCACTTACCAATATGACAATCTTGCATCTTTCAGCATCACACTGTATAACTCTAGCAATGCTCATTCAACACCTCTGAAATTTAGTCTTTACCTAGCTTTTTACCCAGCAAAAATTAAAACCAGCAGTCATCTCTGTCTCCCTGTAAAATAACTAATTGGCAGCATCTTTCTTCATGATAATGAACTATTTTTTTTTATCATAGCAGAATCTTCAAAGTAATCTAAAATGAATATTTCCCATTATTGTTATTTCAATAAAAGATTTGGGATTTGTAAGATCTTTTTTTTTTTTTTTTTTTTTTTTTTATGTTGTTGTTTTTCCTCCACAAGTGATTCTTTGGGTTCTTAGTTCCTAAGTGAAATATATAAAACAACATCCTTTTTTAACTTGCCAAAAAAAAAAAAGGCTTTGTTTAAAGCATGCAAATTCAGTGAATGTCTCTTCAAATGATAAGTTACTGCACATCCCACCCCTCTCTTCCATGAGGTGTTAGACTGTGAATTGCTGGCTTGGGCTATATGTACTGTATATGACTCTGAGGGGGTCCTAATTAAATAGCCATCTGTATAGAAACCGGTTGCAAATTGAAGCAGCTCACTAGATGACACAGTTTCAGTAACAGATTTCGCAATCTATATTTTAAGTAGCAAAGACGATTTTTCAGCATCACCACTCCAGGCAGTCACATTGTTCTTCTAATATACTAATTTGCTGCTCAACAATCAGTTGTATATAAATATAAAATAAAATTATAGTAATGGTATAGTAATAATTGACTCATTGCCATGATCACTATTGAAAAAAAAGTTGTGCTGCATATTATATTTGTGCATATATATATATATATATATATAGAGAGAGAGAGACAGAGAGATAGAGAGAGAGAGAGAGAGAATTTTATTTATTTAAAAAAGATACATATTTATTACTTTTCACATGGAAACATTTAGCAAAAAATCTAATTGTATTAAGGAAACAGGTATGATTATTTTTAAATAAACCCCGTTAACAAGTTTATTTCGTGATATTTTGGCAAACCAAAATTATAATAATAATAAAAAAGCCAAACTTTCTGTCATTTCAGCTTGTCATTGTCACCAGGTCACTGGTCTCACACATTTCTGAGTTCTCTCCTCTCTTTCAGCTTTCAAAGATGTTTTCTTCCTGTCTGTAGTTTCCCTCCTTCCCAAGTCCCTTTTCCTCCAGTTACTGAAGCACACTAGAATCTTAATGCTTTTATTAATTTGGAGCTTTTCTTTTGACAGCATTATGAATAGGCGGCTCAAATTAAAACCAGAGAGATGCTTCCACATCTCAGAGGTCATCTGATGTAATATCATTCATTACAATCATCAATACGCACACACACTCTCACAGTTGTCCCTCACGACTTTGTATTTCTATTCTTCGCCATGGCATAGATCAATACAGCAATTTACAAGGTTGTCAAAACATTCAAATATAAATGGCCAAGGAGCCAGAAAAGGAGGAGTGCTGGGGGCCAACGGAGAGCCAGGCGTCTCTGTAATATCCCATCCACCTTCTTCAATTTTTAGCCCCTGCTACTTTTAACAAGTCATTTCCCTTCTCCCAACATTAGTTTTCATTAGGCCTCACAGCCATGACAGAAAATCAAACAGCAGCCACGGCCAGCACTTCCCCCGGGAGAGATTGCGTTCTGACGGGTCGCTCTCAAGTATTTGTGGATGAAGGTGAGAATAATACAATAATCAAGGCATTAGGAGCGTATCCTTTCCGGCTGGTCTGAGGGTGGAGAACGGGCCGTCGATGCACGCCACCTGCTTCCGATGAGCCACGCTCTGTCTCAGGCCTTAAATTCCAGCATTCCCTCATTCATGTTTTTAAAAGCCCATTGTGGTTTTACTGGTTGCTGTGTGATGTAACTTCACCCTGAAATATTCAAATATAAATATACAGATAGATGTTTACAATTCTATTCATCATGCTCAAGCTCGCTCGCTCTCTTTCTCTGCATTTTTATCGCTTTGCACATCTTATCAGCTGTATAACATTTGGCTTTTTATCTGCCTTTTCAGTAATGCATTTTCATCTGATTCTTAATGGACTAATATCCAAAGATAATTATCTGAATCTAATTTCAACTACATTATTCAGCTAGCGTTTAACAGATATTAAGAGCTTATGAAAATTAAACTGATCCTATTTATCCTGATCACCAAAAGCCAGTTAATGAAAAGACGACAATAGGAGTGGAGCAGCTGTAGTGTGACTGAAAGGGTCGCCGCACACCCAGTGTCACAGTAAAACGTTCAGGGTCAAATTTAAGCAAATTGGTTTATAATATATACATAGTCAGCTTTTGTTTCTATGACAAGATGCTTGCAAATATCTTCACCCTTTTTTTTGGCCGGTAGTAAAGATACAGGTCGATTAAACACAAAATGACCTTTTGTGACAACTTGCCCCAACAGCAGGATATGTCACAATGGGAACAAGCCATTTGTTAGACTTAAAAGTCATAAAAGTCTGAGACATACGTATTCTGAAAATTGAATAAATAAACTTTCCATATTATATATATATATATATATATATATATACATATAAATAATCAAGATAGAGAAATTCACCTTTAATGTTGACCTAATAAAAGTGCTAGCGATGCATATTACTAATGAAAAAATAAGTTTTGATATACTTACAAAAGAAAATGCAAAAAACATCTTCATGGAAAATAATGAATATGTGGAACATTCAGATAGTTTGATCCATATAATATCATGTTGACTATTGCTACAAATATTCACATGCTACTTATGACTGGTTATGTGGTCCAGGGACACATCTTGGTTTATACCAAAACAATTACACAGCAAAAAATGCAACAGCTTATTTAAACTGTTCCTTCAGCCAATATAAAATTGTAGTTAATTATTTACATAAAATTACAATTAAAACCTGCAAATCTTTCAAAGTAATAACAAATAAAATCTGATATCTACAAAGGACACTCTTTTAACAATTTAGTTTAAATCTACTTTCATTATAAAAACATTATGATCTATGCCTGGTTCTGTTATGTTCTAATGTTTAACTGTAGCCAGTGCCTGGTGATATTTGACAAATATGGAATACTATTTAAAAAAAAAAAAAAAAAAAAAAAGGATTTGATACTGATTTTGAAGCCATTTGCTTAATGTGACAACTAGCCCCGATCTCCTTATATTGGTTATTCAATGTTTGATCCTGCATCATTTTAAGATCCAAATAAATATATATTTTATTATATATAGTAAATAGTTATGTAGATCAGTGATTTTAGCTTTAAAAAAGGCATTTAAGAATGAAAACAATCCATGCTTACACTAGCATTTCCAATCCGTTTCAGAAACAATCTCTGTTTACTCTATACAACCATTCATGCAGGAACAGTACAGCTATAGATGTCACGATACACGCTAGAGGGACACGGAGGAATAGTCGGCGTAAGGTTGACAATGGGACTAGGTAATGTGGCAAACAGAAGACACTGGAGGGAAGGGATGAGGACAGAGAACAGGGAGATCCAGGGAGCTCCCGCCATAGGGGAATGTTGGTGCAGCCATGGGCGTCCCAGGATGAGTTTGACGGTGGTATCCTCCAGTACCAGAAAAGATATGGTCTCCTAATACAGACATCCCACTCTCAGCTTCAGAAGAGTGAATCGGTATTTGACCTGCGTGCACCCTAGTGGTTTCACCTGTATTGTTTCTACTCTGAGCTCCTGGGGAGGGCTTTTGTGTGGAAGCTGGAGCTGGTTCAGTAGGGCTTGGGAGATGACGCTCCCCGAGGATCCAGAGTCGAGGAGGGCGGACTCTGAAACGGAGCGAAATGGAGTCAACAGCGAAATTGTCAGCAGTAAGCGTGTAGAAATATCAGGTTTAACCCGGACGGTACTCATCAGAGGGTGCAGGGGTCGAATGGGAAACTCCTGGAGGAAGTAATCAGGAGATGCACAATACAGACAAACTCCGGCTGTGATGCGGCGGGCCCTCTCCATGCGGGACAAGCAGATGGCCTCAATTTGCACAGGTTCTGGTAGTCGATGTCGAGGGTGATGCTGGTGAATGGGCGGATGACACATAGTCAGACACTGGGAAATGTGAGAGGCTTTTAAGATGAAACTCTCCAGTCCCACACTATCATTAAGAATGGCCATATGTGCATGAATATGGAGATTCAGCCCTTGGCGAAAGACACTCAGCAGCGCAACCTCATTCCATCTACTGGTGGCAGCCAGTGTGTGGAATTTGAAAGTGTAATCTCGAATGGAAGTTCCCACCTGCTGCAGCAACTAATCAGGCACTGATGTCTCCTTCCAAGGTGGCTTTGGCCACAGTGATTCCCTCCAGGGCGGACATTGGGACAGAGACATTCTCCAGGGTGGAGCAGAGAACAGCGACAACCTCCTAAGTGGGTCTGGTGAGGTAAACACCCACCAGGGTGATACAGCTGGCTCAGACTGAGGAACTGGACTGGACCATGGCTTGGTTCCGACAATGGCTCTCCTGGCCGTGATTCAGGGCTTGGACCCAACAACATTTCTCCTGGCTATGATTCGGGGCTGTGACCGGACAACTGCGGACTGGAATCCGCTGAGATTTGAATTGGCACTCCTGTCCATGACTCGGACACCTTTTTGAAAAAGAGGAATTTTTTTTATTGGGTCGAGAGAATTCCTGCTAGCTCCATAGGTTGGTTTTGTTCAAAAGTGGAACACCGTTCTGTGGAATCCATACCTGGCAATTGATTCAAGGAGTAGCTGCTGGATCCTGTAGTGGTGAAGTCTTCTGTAATGTAGGAGACGGGGACGTGCTGATCCATTTGCATAAACTCTTTATTGGGTGGTCAGCAGGAAGGGTCAAAATCACAGGCAAACAGGAACAGAGGAGATAGAGCAGATTTGTGGTTAATATAAAAAGGCGAGACGGTCGAAACAATCAGACCAAGGCAAAACAGGCAAAGTGTCAAAAACACTGAAATGTCTGAGTCTGGCTTAAATGCTGTGGTTAATGAGGGTGTGGGTGTGGCTAATTGAGAGCAGGTGAGTGATTGCAAATCTGAAACACATATAACCTATGTTTTATACTACTACTAATGTTAGAAAAAAACAATTGGCATAAAGACAATTTTTACTCAGACATTACTAGAAAATGTCCAAAATAATTACACAAAAACTGCAAGTAACACATTGCAGTAAACATAAATTATTTAAGTACAAAAACTTGAAATAACATTTTATGTTGCTTTATGTACTGTTTTTGTACTGGTCCAGGACATGTTGCTTTCATCAGCCCAACTGCCAGGTGATTCTGTAGAACATATTTGATCAAGAATTAATGTGAAATTATTCCTCAGCACACACTGATGAAGTCAAGTATCTACTAAAACACCAAGCAGATGAGTTTGCAGGGTATCTGTTTAGATCTGGCATGAGTCCCATGCCCTCTTAAGTAAAAAGAGGTCACACAGCTGGGGTGGAGCTGAAGACCGGCCAAATCGATAGTCCAACAAAACCACACTGGTCCTTGCAAGCTATGACATGGGGGCAAGCAGGCTAAAATAAGAAAAGAGGGATAAAATGAGGACTTTGCAGTTATCTTGTCTACAGGGGTGCGCTGCCCCATGTATTATAAATGGGAAGAGTTCTCCGATAAACACATAAATAAGTAAAGTACACCCTCATTACTGAAAGCAAGAGAAGGTTAGAAAGTAGCAAATGAAGGCGATCAGTGGGATTCTGAACGCCCTCCACTAGGGGTGTGATGGTGAAGGGAGGAAGCCAAAGATGAAGGAGATCCAACTGGCCTCTCAGCAGGAGTTCACAGGCTCAGAGGTTACATTAAGTCTGCCTCTGTAATGAACCTTCTCCTGTCCATATGCTCCGAGAGACACAGAAGGACAACTCAAAGAGTGGAAATACTCTGAGTAAGCTGCAGTTTTGTTATTTTGTTGTTGTTAAACCATCCCAACTATCCTAAAGTGGACTGAGGCCATTGTAAGCAAACCATTAGTAGGTTAAATGACCAGAAAAGTGTAAACACTGGACTGTGGCTTTTTCAGCAACGCTCTGTTTCCAGCGTAGTAAAGGCTTTGATTTCAGATTGTTTTCTGAACCAAGGAGCTTTGTAATACCTGAAGTTAGCATTCACATGTATCTCAATTGCACTTTGCAAATGTGAAGGAAAAACTTTTAAATTTTCTCACTTTCAAAATGTTCCAGTAGGCCACATGGAAATGCTAATAAATCTCACAAATGACTGTAACGAAACAGGCATCTGAATGAAATGTAAAATTGTGAAATAAAAAGATGGAGAAATTATTTTATTGTAAAATGTGTTCTAATAACCTTATATTTATACTTTATATTTTTTACACCTTTGATAAAAAGTGTGCTTTTAGTGGGGAAATAAACATTGGTATTTATATTTAAACAAGCATGCTTAAAATTCACATTCAAACTCATTTTGATTTTCCAGCAAGTCACTGAGGTTTGTAACAACATTAACAACATAAATGATTACTAAATCTTCACTTTTGAGTGAGCTATCCTTGTAAGGACCAACTGTAACATAAAATATCTGTGATTTATATTATGTTTGCAAGAAACCTCAATTCATAAGAATAACAAATACGTTTACCAACAGGCAACAGCCATTACTTTTGCAATTCTGTTTGTTGCCACAACTGAAACAGAAATGATGCACTGCAGCTTTTAAAATCTATCTTGGTGCTATTCTTGACCTTGACTGGTCATCTGTGTTTTTACACCGGAAGCTGAATGAGAATGAAACAGTTTGTCACGAGGCTTTAAAATGTCCACTTTTTTTTATTTATTTATTTATCCCTAAAGGGCTCATATTAGTACCCTTTGAAACTTGTGCAATGGTGGCAAGCCGCTGTACATCTAATAGGAATTCAACATCTTTCAAGCACACTCTTCTTGGCAACAGAAGATGTAAAACAATGGGAAACATATTTTCTCTTGCATAAAGAGCCCTTCGATTTGGCTGTCCTCCCCCATATATACTAGATGTACAGTTGTGCCGTTCAAAATGGTAGACATTTGCATGACACGACACGTTTCTATCAAAAGCTGTCAGTTCGAAAACTGATGCTTTACCTCTTGCTTTCTCTCAGCTGAAAGCCACTGTACAGCAACGCTCGCCTGTCACCAGCCTCTCATCCAATCCTCTCTGGATTCTGATGAATTTTGCATGGTCTATGCCTTGAAAAAAGCTATTAGAGAATTTGAAAGGGAGGGAGTGGGAGAGAGACAGAGAAAGAGCCAGCGCTCAAAAAGAGCTTTCGTGAGCCTTTTAATAACAGTGATATGTAAGATGTCACTGGAGATGGCTTCATTTCTGTAAAGGTTCTCGAGTCACCTCAATGGAGAAGTGCGCTGAAAAGCTCTTTGAGTGTGTGTTTTTTTGTGTCGCACAGTGAGCGCCAGTGTTTCAGATGCATAGAAAAAAGCTTTGTCAGGTAACAAACTGATGTGAAATGGAACAGGGACATGTTCTTGTGCAGCGCAGTGATGCTATTCAGGAACATTTACCACAACGTCAGACACGAGTTTGGCTTTATAAATGTTTCAGTTATGATCTTGGGCTGGTATTAGAGAACTGTAAAACTATTTAAGAATTACTAAATGATTACACCAAGGAAAATGTTGATATAATTGAAATAACTATTTAGAATTATAGTTTCTATCCATCCCAAGATAAATAATACTATTTACATGTGTGTATGTATCTATGCATTCGATTAACCACCTACATTGTCTTTTTAGAATCCCATATTCTGTACTACCTATGAATGCTGCTTTTATTTAATCATACAAAAAAATGTAACTATTTTCTCTGAAATCGAAACACTGACCTAAACTACCATTTAAATATGATTTCATTTATTTAATAAAACAGTTCATAAAAAAAAGAGAGAAAAAGTGAACCTTTGATATGCCAACTATTAGTATAAGTATGAGACTTAAAAAAAAAAAAAAAATTGAATCTTTTGACAGGAACATGCTGAAATATGTCTGGACTGAGGATGACAACAGAGAATAGAACAACCAGAGCTGAATCTTCTCCCGCATAATTCAGAAGTATTGATCAGGCCTCAGACAAGGAATTCTGTTGAGGTTAGTCAGAGTTCTTTACAAGTGTATACAACATCATCCACAGTGGTTTAATAGCAATACTCTTTTTTTCCCAGTTTCGCATTCTGACTAGAGCAGAACCGAATAGAGGGAAACAAATGCTCCTGTGGTCACTTGTGCAAGCCACCTTTCCTTCAACCACGCCGGGCTGGAATCCAGAGGGAGTCACTCTGCTTTTCTCTTCCTTGACCACAGTTGTAATCTTATTTTACTGAACTCTCTGGACTCCAGTGTCTTGTTAAGTCCACAAGACTGAACAAGTCCATTCATTACATGGCGGCCATGATGAATGGCCCGGGCAGACAGTAAGGGAAAGCCAAGGTGTAAATGTTCAACCTCCCATAAATCACAGCGACGGGGCCAGTCTAGACCTTAACCTAAACACACTCAAGAATGATGATCCGCTCTATGTGTCGGTATGAGAGGCATGTCAAGCCAGAGTCAAGGGAAAGACCACTGCAACACAACTGTTTCCCCCCTAATTAAACGCTGCTGTTTTCAGAGGGAGAGAAGTTCATCTGCACATGTCCTCTGAAACAATAGCAGTGGAATAAATGGCGGTGAAAGAGTCTGACTTCCGTTTCAAACTCTTCAAAACAATGCTTGCGTCTTATCAGGAACCATTTTTCTATGTCTAGAGTTTTTGAACTGGTGCTTCTCTGCTAAAACGATTTGCATGGCTGGTCAATATAAGACCATCTTTCCAACAGGGTTTAGAGATCAAATAAATTATAGAGCAAGGGTATAGTGCCAGATTAAATCTTTGTCAGGAATGAAAACATGGTTACAAGAGGAACAGTGTGTTGAATGGATTGTACTGTTGTTCAACATCAAACTGTTTCAAATGTTTAGCCAACAAAAAATCTTTCAGTAGACAGAATCATAAAACTAATTTGAAAGTTGTGAGTCGTGAAAATTGTTATACGTCGGTATACGGTATATGTCACTAGGTAACATATTTGCTTAATCCCAGCCTAGTCAGTGTGTACATCATGTTGAGAAGACGATGTCAGTCAGTTTCCTTCAGAAATACAGTAAAATAAAAAGTCAAAGTCTTGTGAATAATCTGTTTGTGGTGACCAATTAAAACAGTATTGGCCAACTGACCAATCAGAGCAGAGTTGGTGTTATGTTTCATGTCTGTTCAGTCTGGTTCTCCCCTGTCTTTTTGTAATTTTGGTTTAGTCCTGTTCATTTGGTTT
>JAUMHQ010000058.1:2735116-2756687 GCA_032361165.1 Enteromius paludinosus
TCTAGATTAAAGACACATCTCTTTACTCTGGCTTACACATAACACACTGATACACATTTATTAATCAAATCCGTTAAGGGATTGTTAGGCTGCATTAATTAGATCAGCCGGGAACACTACCCTTAACACATGATGTACTCGCTACACCATAAAAAGAATGGCATCTAATCTACGCTAATAGTCTGTCTCTCCCTTATTCTGTTTCTCAAACGGTATCCAGATGAGAGGGTGTATCAGCACTAAGAGATGATCTCATTGAAGAATACTTACAATTACCCAAAAAAAAAAAAAAAACATTTGGAATGATACAAATAATAAAAATGGCTTAATGTCCCCTGAGAAATAGTTATGGTCTCTGTATAGGGTTTTAATAATTTAACTCTAATGCTATCTGATTCGGTGCCTAAAGTGACAGATATCCCATTTTAATAACTGTAACTCAATCATTATTTATAAAGCTAACTGTGTCCAAATAGTCATTTAAATAAAGACCCGTTTGAAAATAAATACAGTATTTTTGACAAGTAGCAAGAGAAAGGCTCTGCACAAGCAGCTTATTTAAGCAATTCATCACCTGTGCGATCCGAGGTGCACATATATGCCAGGATCTTTAAAGATCAGCTTCTGTGTTGCTCGGTGACTGCTGGAGAAACAACAGAAGGTGATGGGCATGCTATGGTGAGACAATTACACATAACATACAGTACCTTACTGAATCATAGGGCACTGAGTGTGACATGAAATTGATTTTCTAACTGCTGCCTGTTCGGCCCACTTCATTCGCTCTGAAATATGATTACCTGACCTGCAAATACTGCTTGTCCTGCACAAACACTATATGTTGAGAACAGGATGGAGGTGAGAACAGAATGCAATATTGAAAAAAAAAAAGCCAGCTTCAGATTTTGGAGAAGCAAATAACTAGTTGATGTGCACCCTCACAATACACAGAAATACAGCATGCACTAAACATACAAGTAGGTAAAAACTGTGCTTAACTGTTTTTAAATGTCTTTACTCAGATGTTGTGAGAAATCACATTTGTTTTGGTAACATGTTGAATAATTAATACTAATAAAGTGTATACAAAATTATACGGAAGCATGTTTATATGAAAAAAGTAAATAGGCTAAATTATAAATTTCTACAGTATTTTATCTGAATAGTCCTTGAAAAAGATATTTAACCTGTTTTACGCATGAATTTTATCATTGTATTGTGAGTAATCATGATAGGCATTCTAATGATAGTTTCACATTGTGATTTTGGAAAAGCTTATCTCAGTTTCTAATCATAGAGTAGACGCTTGACCTGTGATTCTCATTATCTGTGTCTTTTATGAAACTTAAATTTGTGGTAAAGCTGTGATACAAACATGAGTAGTGACTGCTTTGTGCAATCATAATGGGACTTGCTTTTAGTAGACACTGACAATAAATGAAGGCTGTTTAGCATTTGAAAGTGAATTAATGACACTTTCAGCAAGCAAGGGAATTCTCTGATGCTCTCTGTATGAGAAAGAAAGGATTATCACAATACTGTATATTCATATAATGATATAAATGTAAGCTTAAAATATATACAGTACACATGAGCCCATCCACCATCAAAGTAGGCTTATGTGATCAAGGACGTATTAATGTTTAGGTCACTTTATCATTGCGAATATAGCCTAGTTTTTTGCTGTATTTCTGATCAAATAAATGTGCCCTTGATATGCAAAAAAGGTAAAATACTGTACAATACTTTTGAGTGGATATATATTTTAAATAGCAACTTTTGTAAAACATGACAATGCCTATTAATCACAAATGACAAATATGTGCTTGTAAACAAATAGCATGCATCAATGAGTACAGAGTGCATTGCATTATAAACGAATCATTAGACAAGTGTGTAAAAAGTACTGTATATAGTAAATCATCACACCTGCAACATTTGGGTTGCCAGGAGACATTTGTACTGTATTTCACATTAACAGTAGCAGCAGCTACAGTAGCATTATCATTTGGGCTTTTGCAATAAGAGCCTGTTCCTGAAAGCAAAGATGTAGCCCCTGAAGTACCTACTGCTATATAAATGGGAATGCAAACAGATACATTCAAATATGAGAACGTCCCACTTGTGTGAATCACGTTAAGCCATCAATAGTGATTCAAACCGGACCACAAAAGCATTCATCAGAATGTCAGTGTGTATTCATTTTTCACATGTAAAAATCTCTAAGTGTGTTCTCCTCTGACAGCATGAGAGAACGTTTTATCTGTAGCATGTAAAACTTCACGTGATGACACGGTCAGCTGCATTCTGTGATAAGAACCGTGAGTCTCACGAGTGCCAAATCCAGCAGCCTCAGCAACACAAGAATCCGCTTGCTGCTGAGCTGGCTTTTATCACCTTTGAGAGATAATCTTTTACTTCATTAATTTTTCTCAAGCTGTCATTTTAGGCATGAATGGGGTCTCACATGAGGCAACGGATACCCTGCATCTGCCGTAGTATTACCTATGTACTGTATAGCCAGCCTTTAGTTGCTTAGGTTTCCATACATACTGTGTGTTAACAATTCACTTTAGAGCAAACACATTTAAGGCCTTATGCTTTTGTCAGGCTGTTTCGGAGATGTGTCTCAGAAGTGATGACTTTTAAATTAGCAAGAGGAAGCGGAGATTGCAATAAACGGTAAATGTAGACAGGGTTATTTTGGTTAGCAACAGGGTTTTGTGAACCTGCCCTCCACATTTTTCAGGCATAATAGCTTTGTCAGTTATGCGACAGAGTCTGGCTGTGAGAGGCAGTGGAGGAGGTATTACTGTTTAGCTCACTTTATCATTGAAATGCAACAGGGCTGACTTTAATGCGGGCCCCCTACTGGACGTACTGCCGTCGACGCTCGCAGGAGGCAAGCGCTGCATACATCAGCGCACGACACCAGACAGAGGGGGAAAACAAAGTAAGCAATTACATGACTATATTACAGTGTGAATGAATTTACTTATAGGAAGACAGGTGGGAAAAATGTTCAATGACTTTTAAAATCAGTAAGAAGGCGCTGAATTGAAGCCTGGGAAATGTGCCTGTACAGTTTCAGGCCCCAGTGGGAAATGTTTAAACATTGTGCTTTATATGGATAGACTCGATGCTTTGTTCCTGAGGTTTAGAGGTAAAGAAAGTTTTACAGCGCCATTCAGTCATGAGCCACCAAGTACTTTTTGACTTTGAGTCAGTTGAATGCGTCGTTAGCTTAAAGTCAACATGAAACAACATTCGCAAACCATTTTACTTCTCTAATCTGACATATTTTGGAGTCAAATGGCATATTCAGTGAGAAAAACGTATGGTGAAAGAGAGAATGAATGTTTTTGCTGGTAGAAGTCATACAGTAACTGCACCATCTAACTGCAGAGGTCGAGCACCTGAGTGGACCATGTTCCAGTAAAGTCAGAAATTCGAGATGTACACATCATCTGTTGGCAAGACCAGTCGATTAAAATGCATTAAAAGTCATATTTTCTCAGTGTGGTAATTTTAGTGACGGAACTCTCACTCACAAAGAGTTAATTTTCACTTCGCCACAGATATTGTTTACTATTAAGGTGACAGCACCAACTACTGGCCTGGCATAAGTAATACATTTTACAATTTTGAATATTGTAAATAATATATTATTCCAAAACAGAACTCCAACTTGGAAGGGCTTTCCAGTTAACAGTTCCTAATAGGAACTTGGAATTTCCAATTTGTGAGTTGAATCGTTGGAACAAATGAAACGCACCAATATTTAGGGTTGCAAGCAAGCAGAGCCAACGTGGGACTGTATAATATACTAAGAGCTGCAAAATGGTTTGAGACATGCTTTTTTTGGGGTATTAAATAGTAGCACAAATAACAGTAAACGGACTACCGCAAACCTTAGTAAATTAGGTTACGGATTTTAAATTTTGGGTCTGAAACAAAAACTCTTACACATGCTCTAGGTCTCACTGAGCAGTTCATAAGGCATGTAAAAAATACACATTATGGCATTGTGCAAGATATTTTTGAATCACAATGAGAAAAATAGTCAGAATCAAATCAAATGTATTTGTATTTTTTTTTTTTCCTGTTGATTGAATTGATTTCAGGTCTATAGCACTACTTCAAGTATCTCTATATAGTCTAACCTAACTCTAAACCTTAATTTACACCACTGAAACCCAATAAACTCCTGTGTATTTGTGAACAAGTAGCATCCCAATCTTTTCGGAAATGCTTTGTGCAATTATAACAGGTAAACACAGAGGCACCCTGCAGCCCATCTGTCTCACATGGCCAGAATCGTTCAAGGCTGGAAATGGGAGATAGCACACTATCATGATCTTCAAGTCACATAATATTACTGCTATCAGGGGCCGATAACAGTAATGCACATAAAGGTAATAAATGTAATTTATGGCAGAACTACATGAGCAAATTAATCAAAACTATACCTCATTCACTTTCTTTAATTAAGTTCTTTTAGCTCTTCTAACTTTATACTTCTTGGTTTGTACTCTTGCAATCTACCTTTTGTACAACACCTTGAATAGTTCTAAACTAAAGGTGTTGAACAGATGGTTTTGGTTTTTTTTTTCTTCTTCATTTGTGAGGCTATGAGAACATGACTGATTTGTCAACACTCATTTCACACCCCAGGCTGTGAGTTG
This sequence comes from Enteromius paludinosus, assembly GCA_032361165.1. Taxonomy (NCBI): domain Eukaryota; kingdom Metazoa; phylum Chordata; class Actinopteri; order Cypriniformes; family Cyprinidae; genus Enteromius; species Enteromius paludinosus. The sequence goes on from JAUMHQ010000058.1 coordinate 2,739,802, forward strand.
ACAAGTAAGTGAAAGTCTTCTGCAGGTAAAGAATAACTCCAAGTTATCTATATCCAAAGTACAATTATACTGCATTACAAAGGAAATATATTTTCATAGTGTTTACTTAGATTTTTGCCAACAATGTCTACACAAAAAAATGTGCCTTCGGTTCCCTGTCGACACGTCAATTGTACTGCGTCTGCTAAGACGCTATGGTAAAAATGCATTTTTTCCGCCTTATTCAAATACGCAGTGAAACTGCACGGCCATTGGATAGTGCAGTGCTATAAAAACGGACCAATAGGTTGGTTGCGGTGCTGCTCGAAACAATGGCCGCAGCTCCTGTCGAAGTACATATGAGCGATTCAGATTCCTTCTCCTTCAGCGACGAAGCACCTTGCTGGTCCTGATTAGGGGCCTACGCCATCTAGAAAACACCCATTACTTATAATCAACAGAAAACGTTAAAGGGACCATCAAAATAAAGTGAAACCAAAACGTCATACTTAATTTTGAGTAGAATAGTATTAGATTTGTTATTACATAATGTTGCATACATTTTGTATTATTTTTGCCGCCAGATGGTGTCATTGTGGTCTGGAAATTGACTGGATTGGGAAAAGCAGTGCTCAGTAATGTCATTTTCAGCAGCAGATATTTATTGCACTTTGCTAAAAAAAGATTATAAAGACATACATTTTATTTCTTTGGAACATATTAATCATTTACAGTAAGATCAAGAACATGTGTCATGAGTAAATACCGTACTGAAGACTCAATTTCATGATGACTTTAAAGAACTTTAGAGTTCACTTGGGCCTAGCAGAGATAAACAACGTCTTTGGATGATCCCACCGCTAGAGACCAGACAACGGCAGCAGAAAAACAAAAACAACAAAAAAAAAAGATTTGCAGTTGGTTCTAGAGCTTTCATCAGTTTGAAGTTACAACTCTGTCCCAGTAGGACGTTCTGGCAGAGTTAAATAAAACAATGCCAATGTTTGAAAACTTCCCGTCAGAGAGCCGTTCGCTCAGATCACGAGTCTGTAAATGCAGTGAAATGAACACTGCTCTTCACCTTAACCTTAGATTAATTAATGAATCATTTTTATCTGTCATCTATAATAAATGTAAAGGCCAGGGACTTACGCCAAGAGGTCTGGACATGAAAGAGAGAGACTTACTTTAAACCTGCTTTGGCTTGGAATAAAAAAGATGTTTGGGGAACCTTCAAAGGATCCCTGAATCTAATTTATGACATCTGTGCTAAGGTTTACCTGGCAACTCTCAACATCAAAGTTTAGAGATTAGCATTTTAAAGGTGTCTGCCATGGATCAATCACATCCTGCTGAAGTCCCGCCGCATTCCGCTTAGTCATTGAAAATGTATAATTGAAGAACGTGTTGTTCAATTACAGGCGCTAATGGACTGCGCCTTATGAGTGCTCAAACGCATTATTCAGCTTTTCGAGCTATGTTCTAAGTTTCATCACAGAAGCGGGGTCAGAATCCAGCACCCTAAAAGTTAACTGTCGGTAACTGTTCAACTTCTGTTTAAAGTTCTTCTTCAGGACACGTCATTTCTCCAGATGTGTCAGTCTGCTCCAAATATGTCAGGATAAGCCATTGCAATGCATAAAGTTCTCAAAGGTCACAATATATACCTTATATTTACGTGCCACCCTCCACAGAGCCCAAAAACCTGTCATATTTACTCACCATAATTCTTCATCTCCATTATGTGTGTGTTTTATGGGGGGGTTTATGTGGAACACAAAATAAGATTTTCTGAAAAATGTTGGTGAGATAAATGATTTGGAACTCAAAGATTTATACTGTATTTGGGGGTGTCAAAATTATTATTGTTGTTATTACTATTAATTTAATGTTGTTTAGAGGTTTAGAATGAATAAACTTCACCTTTTAACAGCAGTATAAACCAGCAAATTTTCTGGCTTGAGATATTTTACTTTTCTGCAAGGATTTAGGTTTAAAACATTGTATAACCTCGAATAATACAGTATTTAGACAATTATTATTTTTTTGATTTTTTTTTTTTTTCAGTGTACAAATGGTGTTGTAGCTGCAGCAGGTGATTTCACAGTAAAGGTCAAAACAAATGTGCTTTTAACATTATTTTCAGTTACTGTGCTCTGCTTCAAATGTGCAGGCTCAACTATGCAGCCTTTTTTTAGATGCATCATGTCTAATTGTTACAAGCCGCGCCTCTGTGGCTCGTTCTGAACGGCACCAGCGGGAACCATCCCCCGAGTATTAGTTCCCCCCCGGACTGTTTACCCACGTACCCGGAACTATGTTTGGCTCCAGGTGTTTCTCATCTCAGACACTATAAAAGTCCCCCTCTGTTATGAACTCTTCGCGAAGTCTTGTTTGCCCCTCAGCAGCAATTCCGAGCGTTTACTTACCTTTGTATTGATTTCCTGTGTTTTGACCTTGCTCTGTTTCCTTGACCACGATCTCTGCCGCCTGCCCCGATCTCCGCCTGGATTGACTATTCTGTTTTGGATTTTCCCTGTTTGATTCCGACGCCCTGTATTTTGTAATCTGCCTGTGTTTTCATTAAACATCTGCAAATGGATCCGAATGCCTCTGACTTCTCCTTACACTTATAGTGCTACATGAATGCACTGTGCTTGCAAAGTTACAAAAAATTCAAAGGCACACATCACTTTTTGCCTGTGCACCCTAGATTACACTTTATTTCAATCCATTTAGACACTAACTATATCCAATTAGACTACTAACTATAAGCAACTCTGTAACTACATATCAACCACATGTCAACTACTTCTCATTAATTGTCAACTACATTTCTACTAACTCTCAGATTGGACTGTTTGGGTAAGTTTAGGGTTAGTAGAATGTGTTTACATATGCTAGCAAAAGCTTCTGATAGTCAGTATGTTGTATGTTGTGGACCCACCAAAGTAAAGTCTTAGAAGTTATTAAGCAGACAGTCTACTAATACTCTAATGCCTGCTATTTGAAATGTAGTTGCAAAGTTATTTCCTGTTAGGAGACTGTCTAAAGAGGACCATTTAAATAAAGTGTTATCACACCCGCAAATGTCGAGCACTAACTAGGTTAGAAAAAAAAAGAAAAAAAAAAAAGATCTTTGAGTTGTAGGTGTCAGAATAATGTTACATACTCCTGTCTGATCTCTCTTTCCCTACACGTTCATTTGCTATCTACTCACTGCCTTTGAATTTCCATCTCAAGGTCAGTGTTTAATTTCCAAGCCTGGGGTGTATGTACAGTCTGGTCAGACTTTCCTTTGAGACTCTCTGCCTGCAAGAGAAATAAATATATTTGGCAAATCTAAACAAATGTGCCCATTAGGCCCTGAGTGACGACAAACTGCGTCTCAATGCAGCAAAACTGTGAATATTTGCAGCTGATTACATGCATGTGCCTAGTGCAGGTCATTCCTGATATTTAACCAGCACCGTTCTTGCTGTATGCTGCATGAGGTGAGAAAAGGTAGCTTGTGAGAATTGTGTGATTTGACAAACACAGTTTATTTAAGACCAAGACTTATTTTTAACTGAAAAAGAGAGTGGTGTGAGACCGATGGTTGATGGTTGCTAAGAAAGAGACAAATTAAATGCATTTCCCCTGAAATATATCTAGTTGCTCTTTGCCTGATTGAATAAAGCTATTTGTCAAACAATCTGCCTAGAGGGTCACAAGGAGTGAGTGCACTCTTAAAAATAAAGGTTCTTTGATGGCCTTGTCAGCACCTTAACTTCACCAAAAAACCCTCTTCATATCAAGAGCTGTTTTATACTTGGTTTTTATAGAGATTCTTGAGGTGGTATTATTGGTTCTTCATTTTCGAAAACCATTTTCTGGGTTATTCTTTACATTGCCACAACTGCTATTGTAGTGGGTTTGAGCATAGTTTCCTCCTACAGAAGTTGAAAGGGTCAGTGAACAAATATTGAATGAATCTTTTGGTGGAAAAAGCATTGAGTCATTGAGATGAAGCAAAATCTCTACTACTCACACAAACCATTTATTTAAAATACATTAGTGATTCCTCAAACTGATTCTCACAATTTCTTTGATGCTATTTTAATTCTGTTGTATAAAGCTATACACAATTCATCAGTTTGAGGAACTAAGATTATTATAATTGTTGTTATTATTATTCAGCAAGAACACACTAACTTAATGAATGTGACAGTAAGCATATTTACAATTTTACAAAATAAATCTGCTTTTAAAATAATGCTGTTCTTTCTATTTATCAAAGAATCACGAAAATTAAGCAGCATAACTGTTTTTAACATTGATAATAAAATGTTTATATTAAATAGATTTCTGAAGGATCATATGATGTTGAAGACTGTAGTAACGATGCTGAAACTTCAGTACTGTGTCGCAGGAATGAAAAAGAGAAAGATTAGGTAATGAGCAATATTACTTTAGCATTTTAATCAAATAAATGCAGCCTTGGTGAGCATGAGAAATTAAGATTAAAAGCTTAAAATTTTAGAACAGAAAATTAAAAACTGCAAAATTTTGAACAGTATGTGTCATGAAACGGAAGCGTGAGGCGTACGAGTTCATGTGCAAAAAGTGGTTTAATAAAGCTCAGGGTCAAAATAGCAGTAGTCTATCGCCAGCAGATACAATGGTGAAGGCACAAGCAGAGACAGAGTCGATAAACAAAGCAAAGGGTCACAATACCGGTAATCAGAGTCCTTGGGGAGAGGCAGAGGGAAAGTCCAAACGAGAGCAGAGGTCGGCAACAATAAATCCAAACAGAGAATCATAATCCAGGAAAACACGAAACACACGAACTTGAAAACACGGATGAATACAAACAGAACTACAGTGCAATGGACCGTGAGGAGACAGACAAAGAGACTGGTATTTATACAGGTGAAACAGATTGAATGATTGAACCTGACTAGCAACAGCTGTGGGGGAGAGGTGCATTCTGGGAATTGGAGTCCGGATGTGGAAACAGACACAAAAGCACAGAGTTCTTAGAGAGCTAGAGTGCCATCAACAGTCATTAGCTGGCAGCTCCAGCTGGGTGTGACAGTATGTAAATGCATTTGACTTGACACCCTATTATATCCAAATACAAAAATGCATAATTTGTCATTTTAATGCCTATAATGTCGAGTCGTTTCTAACCAGGTATCGCCAGTGGCAGTTCTACATGGCATTACGAAACCCTCTCTTGGCCGTTATGTTTCGTTTTTTTTTTTTATAGATTATCTTAAATGTGTTGTAAAGACATAATTTAAATAACCAATTTACAGTATTGTAATGACTGTCTAATATTTGATATTCCGTGGGATATCTTAATCTTTTCATTTTTTCACAATATTTCCTTACCTTTTTCTCAAACGGATATTAACACAATAAGATGCTTTAACTTGAATACACACACATGCCAGCACACTTGTCTTTGCGGCCATTGGCGTCACTGTATACGAGAGGTCTGACAGTGTATCCACTCAGAAGACTGAACTCCACTTCACTGAATTGCAACTTTTACCAGTATGGCAATATCAACAAGTCACTCTCCTACACTGGAGCAGGCAACACAACTTCTTATCCAGGCCATGGTCATCTCCAGGCTGGACTACCGCAATGCTCTTCTAGCCGGTCTTCCCTCATGCATAATCAAACCTTTACAAATGATTCAGAATGCAGCTGCATGACTGGTCTTTAACAAGCCCAAAAGTGCCAATGTCACACCTCTCTTCATCTCCCTGCACTGGCTCCCTATTGCAGCTTGCATCAAATTCAAGACACTTGAATATATACGCTTGTATATGGAACAGCCACAGGCTCGGCTCCCGCTTACCTCCACTCACTGCTACCAATCTACACTCCCTCCAGAACTCTGAGATCCGCCTCATTGTCCCATCTTCATCTCATTGACGCCTCATTGTACCATCACAAAGAGGCACAAAATCTTATTCCAGAATATTCTGTTACACCGTTCCTGGCTGGTGAAATGATCTTCCCTCGCTATCCGGAATGCCAACTCCCTTACAACTTTCAAATGACTGCTGAAAACCACTTTCAACACTATTTGACATAAAAAAACAAAACCTTTACCCTACTCTTTCTTTCCCTTTCTAGCCTGTACTTACTTGAACAATGCCTGTCATGAATTGCTGGTGGTGTCGCGCTCTTGCTTCCTCAGCGGACAAACAAGCTCAGAGACTGAAGTTCAAATGAATGAGAATGTTTAGTAAAACAAAGAAAATAACCAAAGTGCTGAACGAAAAATGCAAAGAACAACGCAGACACGCAACCCGACAATCATACTTTAACAACTGACATTGAACACTAGACAGAGCATGGTTTAAGTGCACAGACTAATCAAAACATAAGACACCTGGTAGACACGGCTGGCAGAGAATCAAACACTACTGAGCACTACTGGTTACAAATGATCAGAGCACATGGGACAGAATGAAAACAAAACAAAGATGCACATGGACACGATCAAACATTACCACAAGAACACAACCACGGCTTGACATAGCCCCTCCCCAAAGCGCGGCTTCCAGATGCAAGATAAGAAGGGGCCTAAGGGGGGCTTGGATGGGAGTGACACCCTCCAAGGCGGAGCAGGCGGCGGAGAAGTCCCCCGGGGCGGAGCAGGCAGCGGAGACCTCCTTCTGGGCGGAGCAGGCAGCGGAGAGGCCCACCGGGGCGGAGCAGGCGGCGGAGAGGCCCACCGGGGCGGCGCAGGCAGAGGAGACGTCCTCCTGGGCAGCGCTGACGGTGGGAACGCCTTCCAGGGTGGATCAGGTCGTGGGAACACCCACCTGGGCGAAACGGACAGCAAGGTCATCTTCCAGGGCGGAGCGAAATCGAAGCAGAACCCCTCTGGTTCGGCCAGGAAGTGACAAAGCCCTCTTGTGGCCACCAGACTGACTTTGCGCCCTTGAGAACCAACCAGCCTTAGCCAACACCCTTTGAAACCTCTCCGACAGGGAGTGTGCCCTCCGAGGCCAGACTGGCCATGGATTCGCCCTCCTAGACCAGACTGACACTGACATCGCCCTCTGTGACTGAATCAGCAGGGAAGATGCCCTCCCTAAACCGACTGAACCATGATTCAGGGACCTCCATGGGCTGTGCAGCCACCAATGAGGCCACTGGGGATTCTACGGCCGAAATCGTCATCTCCAGAGGTAGTGCAGCCTCTGGCTGACCCGATGGAGTCTCTGTGCCACACACTGGTTCTGGAGGTTCAGGCCATGGGGCCTCGCAGACCTCATGGACCTCGGGTGAATTCGGATCACAGACCGGGTCTGCCGGATCCAGCCACGCAGGTTCCGGATCACAGTCAGCGTCTTGCGGATCCGGCCACTCTGGTTCTGGATCACAGACAGCGTCTGGAGGATCCAACCACTCTGGTTCTGGATCACAGACTGGGTAGGGCGGATCCGGCCTCAACGAACCCAAATCGCAGACCAACGCTACTGAACACGGCTCCTCATACTGTGATTCGGGAGTGAGACCCGTAACATGTGGACTATGCACCGCGAGGACCTCCTGCAGCTCGACTGGCTGGGTGACTGGGACTGACTGTGTAGAACACATCCCCTCGTACCGTGCTACAGGGCTAGGACCCGTTAAAACTTGGCTGGGAACAATGAGGGCCTTCTGCAGCTTCTCAGGCTGCGTAACCGGTACAGACTGGACTCGACACTGCCCCTCGTACCATGCTACCGGAGTGAGACCCGTTACTGACTGGTTAGACACCATGAGGGCCAACTTCAGCTTCTCAGGCTGCGTAACCGGGACCGACTGGGACTTGATCAGCTCTCCTGGCTGTGTTACCAGATCAGGCAGGACACCACACAGCCCCCCTCGCTGTGCCATGGTGTTGGGGCCCATCACTAGCGTATCAGGATTCGCTAGGATGAGTGGAAGCAACTCTCTGTGCTGCAAAACCGATACTGACTGGTTTGAACACGGCCCCTATCGCCATGAAACGGGACTGAAACCTGACTTTTGCGATTCTGAGACCACAGGGGAAGAAGACATCAGCTCCCCTGATTCCAATGGTCTTGACCCTATTGGCTTTCCATATTCCTCACTAGTGTGGAGTTGTGACGGTGCTGGCAACCGTGCTGGCGGGTTAAAATCCTCGAAGATTACACACGGGCCACCCTGTCTCGAAAACAAAACCAAAACTGATGCTGACGCACGCGGCTCAGCATACCGCGGCGAGCTCGGGGGCGGATTAGACTCCACGGAGATGAACACAGTCCACTGCTCAATCTTATAGGATGATTCGGGATAAAAACGGTGCTCTGGTGGTGAAGTGATGGCTCGCGGTGCTTTCTCCTCCTGGGCTCGTGCACATCCCAGGCAGGTAGACAACGCTACCTCCCAACTTAACCCTGTGGTATAGGGAAGATCCAAGGGCTGGTGGTAGCAGGCAACAACACGAAAAGCCGCTATGTGCGCCTCATCAGCGAAGCTCGTTTCTTGAGCCAGTTCATGTCCAAAGTCCCAGAAAGATAAGTTCTCCAGCACCAGAGCGCTGAATTTAGCAGCGAACACCAACTCCATGTCTGGTCAGTTGTTCTGTCAGGAATTGCTAATGGTGTCGCGCTCTTGCTTCCTCAGCGGACAAACAAGCTCAGAGACTGAAGTTCAAATAAATGAGAATGTTTAATAAAAAAAAGAAAATAACCAAAGTGCAGAACGAAAAATGCAAAGAACAATGCAGACAAGCAACCTGTTAATCATACTTTAACAACTGACATTGTTTTCCCCACCTGTACAGTAAGTCGCTTTGGATAAAAGTTTCTGCTAAATGAATGAATGTAAATGTAAATAATGACTTTTCTAAACAAACCTTTTTTTTTTTGTTTGCTTTGACAAACTGTGTAATTTTCACAAAGCTGTATAGTATACACAGAATATCTGTATTGAAACTACATAAAAACCCTTGTCAGACCAACATAATTGCCCCCAAATGTTGCCCCTAGTCAAACGCAGTTGTCTGAACAAAGAATTACATGTCTACAATCCTGATCATCAACGCAGAACCTGATTTTGCTGAGTTGGGCGTGTCCCTGGGTCAACATCTTTGTTGAACAAACAAATGTTGTGGGAACAACATTGTGATTAGCCCATCAGATTTGAAGAACCAGTTTATAGTTTTTGTGAAGGTTAGGCTCACAATCAGTGTTTCGTGCTTGTACATCAGTCTCACTCATCTATCATTTCCTCTGATTTTAGGCATTACTCATGGGTAGGGTTAGGTTTAGGTTTAAAGATATGGTCAAAACTAAAATTTTGGAATAACCCAGGAACACACCTAACTCAGCAAAATCAGGATGTGCGATCATCAACGTAGACCAGAACACCTAGTTGAACTCCAGAGACAGATCACAGGAATCTCACACAAAAACACACAATAAGTCCTTTACACAATTTGACATAGTTGCAATTAAAATTGAACTGAAATTAGGTGCTGATTTCATCTGGCCAGAGGCGAACTGGACCCCAACTAAACCTGATTTTTCCCAAGGTTTTATATAAATAAAGTGATTGAATTACATGTTGTTGAAATGTTAGGGCAAAATATGACATCAAAATATGACAATCAATATCCTTACTAAAAACTGATTGTTGAGAGCACTCAAAAGTCTTACTGCATCAAGTCTTACTTATTTTTGCATGTTTTCTTAACTTTTTATTTTTTACAGTCTGTATTAAATTAACAGTAAAACCGTTTTCTTTTTTAATACTAGCATTCAAACCAGCAAGGATTTACCACACCATCCAATGCACTGAAGATTTAAACTGTACCCAGATATCAGTGCCAGATGTCCAGAGGCTGATGTCCAGACCTGTCTGCCCTTCTTTGGTTAGAACATGCCTGCCTTAGTTCTTCAGAGGTTGTTCCTTTGGTTAGCACTGGAATTGTTGGTCTGGGACTCTCCTCAGTGGAGCGTCTCTGAGTTTTAGCTCAATCCTTTTCAACCCTGACATGTTTTGGCACAGAAATGTGAACGTCCTTGGACTCTCAGGTGTCAGATGGAACCTGTTGGCTTAAATTAAACGCCTCAACTCCCTTGTAACACAGACGTCTGCTGCTGTTAACCTTGTTCATTAATGATTACTGTGTGTCCAAAATTTGGAAATGCCAGGTCCCTCGCTTGCTCTCCTCTTCTCCGTCTCCTTCTGCTCACTTTGTAACTTGCCCTGAACTTTCCCTTTTTACTCCGGTTCTTTAAATGTATTTTCCTGTATGCAGGCCAGTGGGGACCAAGAAAGTTCTGGTGCCCTGTCTTTACTTGAAATCACAGCCACTCTCTCTCACTCTCGTTCTCTGTGTCTCTGACAACCCTGAAGTTCAAAAAGAAAGCTGTGAAAGCAGCACAGGGTAGAAATAAACTCTTTTGTCTCACTTTGATGGGGGTGATGAATATATATCCAAATAAAAAAAGACCAGGCTTCCCGGAGAGAGGTGGAAGACAGATGCAGTGAAAGGCATCTTGCAAAAATGGCTCTAGGGGAGCATGCTCTCACGATTTCTCACGTTTTGGATGTGAGAAAGAGGAAACAAGACCTGACAATCGATGCTCAGGCCTTTTTTCTTTCTATTCCTCTTCCCATCTCTATCATTCCCTTTTCCAAAACTTCTAGACTGTGGCGCTCTTGAAGAAATGACAATCCTTAAACTTGGACTGGCTTTGATCTGTTTTGTGAAAAGAAAACATCAGGAGCCACTGAAATGGACGCACCACAAGGCAAGCTGACTTTGAAGTGATGGGAGGAAGTAGATGAGCTTTTGAAGACAATCAGTAGTGGATCTCCCTTTCTCTTTCAATTCCTTGCAAAATGGAGATCTCATTAAATTCAAGTAGTTGTGCTCCCTACAGTTTGGGGAAAAACAAGATTGTTATGGTGTTTATCCTGCAGTCCAGTTTATTATGCAAATATTAAAGTAAAAATATTAAAATGAAACGACAAAGTCATCACTTACTCACCCTCCTGTTCATCTGTGAAGCAAACAATGTGATATTTTCTATGACCTTACCTTCTACTGGGTAAAAAATCCAGCTCAAAAGAATGATTCATTCTCTGATCTGCTTCTTAAGTTATGACTCAATGATTATCAGCTCGCCAGGGACTATTTTTTACACACACACACAAAGCTATTACATAGCTTCAGTGGACTTGGAACATATTCCACAGGTCATACTTAATAAAAAAAATGTTTGTGAAATAATTAACGTATCACATATGATTTATACACTTTGCAGTTGAAATATCTGAGGTCATTGCACAAGTGTTGTAATACTTCTATGTAGGAACATTTAAATTGGTAAACACAAAAATAAATGTAAAGGACAAACGTTGGATAGTGTATAACATTAAATCCTAAAAATTATTGCAAGGCATGCATTAGAAAGTGTTGGAATGCCGTCTTTCAATATGAATCAGTAATCAAAATCAGTTGAATAATTGAAATATCAGCTATTGGTATTAGATGAATAAACCTGGAATGGCAACCAAGATAACTGTACAGTGATGCAAACTGAACCATGAGTAATAGTAACTGTTACACCATTAACAGCAAGTGACCAGCTTCAGTGAAAATAACATTAAAAGTAAATAGACACGGCAGAGTGAACAAGTGATAATGAGCTGTAAGTGACAAGAGACCGTTCCAGTGCCAATGACATGTATAAACAGAGAAGGTGCTGTGGGTTCAAAGACATTAAATTAAAACATACATTTTATGAAAAACAACTAACAAGTTGATATTTAAACCAAGTATATGCGAGAACACCATTCAGTCTCCTGAGCAATGAAAGCGCAATCTTACAGTGCAAATGAGAGAAGAGAAAATAGATAAGAGTCATTAAACAAACAGTGAAAAACAGTAGGAAATGCACCATCTTTGAGGGTGTAAGGGTTAACTGACAAGTTCAGAGTTGAGAAGGTTGTCAGCTGAAGGGCCAGCGCCTCGGCAGAACTGCATTTGCTGTACTCTAATTAGTCCTTTGTCCTGGTTCTGGAGAGAAGTAGCCAATAGAGGCTTCGTTATTAGCTTGAATTTCTTTGTTTATAGTCTTTAGAGACTAATTAATTATGTTCTTTTGCCTTTAATTTAATTCCAGTATTTAATGGAAGTCTGAAGTCTTAAAGAGAGCAACGCACATGTCTTTCCCACCAGGAAAGAAGAGCATTCGTTTCTGAAGCAGAGGGATAGAGGGTTAAGCAAACAAGCGAAGACAACGAGGCAGTGTTTTTGGAATGATGTAACTGTTTAATGTTTAATTAAAAAATGCATATCAAGGAAAACAGGTTCGCAAATAATGGCCTATAGAAAGCAGAAAGTACAACACAATCATATATTTAATTGTAAAGGTCAGAGAGATGTTAATTATATAAATTATACTTTTTAAAAAATGGTTCATACTAAAATTATAATACCCATCATTGCAACAGATTTGGAGAGAATCTTACTTAAAGACAACATTATACATATGTATGTCACATAACATATTCTGCATGTAACAATACTTTGGCAGTGAACTGTGTAATTTATTCCTCAAAAGAATTCTATTGGGAAAAAAAGAATATGTTGAAAATATACAATTTGTTCTAGAATTATTCTGGCATTTGCTAAAATAATAATATTGGTTTCATTTTATTTAAGGATAAGTTTATGTATAATAGATGTAAAAGTAAAATCGTTATTTGATAAGCAGCTGATGCATTTCCTGCAGTGCTATTTGAAAAGCAATTGCTTTCAGGAGGATTATGCTTTACTTATAGTGCGTCGCTAATATCCGTCCATGGCTCTATCAAGGACAGGAAATTTACCCTGGGCTATCTTTATTTCTGCTTTCATGATGTCTTTTCCCTCTAATTACTGTTTAGAGGTTCACTCTTGTGTGTTCAAGCGTGTGTGTGTGTGTGTGTGGATGCCTGTCTTATGAAGTTATGAATTTAACGTGCCAAAGAAACATAGGACAAATATTGTCAGTGCAGAATAATTTTTATTTATTAGGTATCGAATGCAATATACTGTAGTGGCTTAAACACAATAGTAGTGGTAGCAATATATATATATATATATATATATACATTAGTTCTCAATTAGATTTATGTATTATTATGACAATTTGGAGTCAGTTTTGATGAAGTAATATATCAGAAAAATATAAACAGATGCACATTAGTAAACTTCCAGTCCTCTCACAACATTGTTTGATGCATGAAATAGTAAAGAAGAGCAATTTATGGATCCATAATCTATGCATTTGTACATTTCTGCTCGGCTGGTGGGAGATAATTTTCCCTCAGAATCAAATTACTTGGGGTACGTGTCTATAAACACCATCCCTCATTTTCATGTGATTGTTTGTTTTTTATTTGATTTCCCCTGGCTTCCTTTGTTGTCCAAAGTGAAAAGAGAAATGTAAGTGAATATCTAATTTACGATTTAATGAGCTCATGTTTTCACAGTGCGGAGTAACCAAATTAAAAGAATAGGTCAACCAAAAATTAAAATTCTGTCATAATTTGCCCATCATCATGGTTTTTCAAACCCACTGGATTTTCTTTCTTCTGTGGAACAGAAATGGATAAAAAACAACAAGTAAAGTTTTAAGCAGCTCTTTTCCATATTGAGAGTAAATGATTAAATGGATAGATAAAAAAAGAAAGAAAGAAAGAAAGAAAGAAAGAAAGAAAGTCATCATTTACTCACCCTCATTTTGTTGATTTCAGTCCTATATGAGTTTTCTACCTTAAGATATTTTAATATAATGATGGTTACCAAATGGTCACCACTGACTTTATATTAAGGAAGACCTTCAACATTCTTTCAAATATATTATTTTGTGTGCAACATTAGAGAGAAACTCCTACAGCTTTGGAACAATTTGAGGGTGAGTAAAGAAGATTTTCACTTTTGGATGAAAACCCCTTTAATGTCAATAAGACAAAAATGAAGCACAGTGAAAGTAGGACATATGACTTTTACTCTATAGTCTATGTCTTTTAAAGCCATATGAAGTCATAGTGAGGAAAATTAAGTTAATAAGGAGCTTGATATCCCATTCATATTCATTAGAAAAAGCATCCAAAATATTCTACAGAAATTCGCTGTTTATGTCCCAGTATGGAGAAAAAGAAAGTCATGAAATTCTGAAAGATTTTTCTTTGAACAGGGAAAGCAGAGAAATTTGGAGACAACAAATTTGAATATTTATGCTAGTGGCAACTTTTATTTACCATCTCCCCATGGATGTCATCCGCCATCATTAGCGTATCATCCGCTGACCAGAACGGATTCATCATGAACTTAACGATCTGACAGAAATATCTTCCACGGATTAAGCAGCATAATGAAAATCAGTAATTTCAGCAAAGAAGATCTGTGAGGATACTCTCCCTATTCTAGAGTGGATATCTCGCTCCTCTCTTTCTCTCGTCCTTGTGAAGCACAGCTCTGACACTAAGCCCCCCATAGCTGGAGATCAGTGCTGTGTGCAAATCCCCTCGCTTGTCAGCCAACGAGCGTTTGGGGGGGTCCATTCACACCCCTCCCTCGCTCTCCACCCACAGCATTGAAGATCTCCAAAAGCAGAAGATAATCACTGCGGCCGTCACATTTGCATCGGCAGATGCTGCAGTCAGTAATAATTTCAAACTTAAATTCGATCTCCCGGCAACTGATTGAGAGAGTAGGACCTTATCAGCGATACCGCACCGGTGCCATGTCAGCCTCCGTCTGTCAAGAGCTGGAGAGAGGATGCATGGGGAAATATGCGTGCTTCTTTTCAGTGTGTTTGGTATCATATGTGGCCTCAGGAGAAAGGTGTGCAAACTCTACACTGGATCACATTTGATACACATATTTCTAAGGCCTCTAAATTATCAATATAATTTTGCAGAAAAGCTGTCACAGATCATACATGCCCTCTGTTGTCTGATTGATCACTTTTTTAGAAAGTAGTATTTTTAGCATTATTGTTAAAAAAAAAAAAAAGTCCTTTAGGTTGTGTTTTTGATGGAACATTTTTACTGTTTAATGTTTTTTTTTTTTTACTGTTTTTTTGTAGACTTTTGTAGACTTATATCTTGCAGTTTCACTGTGCAATGTAAAAATCAAGCATGAAAAGCAATTTGATATTCTAAATAACAATAATTAAACAGTAAATTAGGCACTGAGCTGAAAAGTGTAGAGGCAACTGAAGAGAATATTTCAGCATTTCTCAGTTGTGAACGCTGTGTTAAACGTCAGCTCGATAAAGCACACCAGTCTTTTGCTTGTGAAGGGCAAAGCGTGCCCCACTGTTGCAAAAATTGCAGTCAGCCCCTATTTTCAGCCCCATTTATAATGCATTTCCAACATGGAAAGTGGCAGTTACTGAGAGCGCAAGAGAGAGAGAGAGCCAGAAGAGGGCAGGTGCTTAAAGGAATTATTACTGCATGTGCAATTACCCATCATTCCACTTTTCTACGAAAATGTGACCCCGGCATCCAGGCTCGCTGTCATCATTCACCACGGCCCACCCCTCCTTCTCCTCACTGATTTGAAGGCAGGAGAAACATCTGACATTTGCATCCGAAAACCATGAAGATGGAGGCAAATTGAGGGTCGAAGGTGAAAAGAGGGAGAAGTTGAGAGAACACGGGGAGCAGATCGGCTCGTGAAAAGTGCTGCATGCTCTCTGATCTGCATGTTCTTGATGGTTTGATACCGTTCCTAGCGGTCCAGCCCCCAACATTTGACTGATTCAACTACAGGTGCTTGGGTCTGGTATCCATGGCGACCAGTGTTGTGCAAGTTACTTCCAAACTGTAATATATTATATATTACTTGTTACTGCTATTTAAAAGTAATGCATTACATTACAATATTGCGGATTAAAAATTGTAATGCGTTACATGATTCCTGCATTACTTTCAACAAAATAACTACAGAGAGTGTGCCGTCAGCACAGCTGCATTCAAATACACGCAATAGACTAAAGCTTGTCACAGCATCAGCAAAAGTAGCCTAATTACCAGGAATATGTCCGAGGAAAATAGTAGGCAGATATTTCAGTTATTTAGTGTTTTTTGAGTCAGTGTCACAAAGATACATTTCCTGACTCGCCATCTCCTCTGATGCACCTTAGGTCATCTTTATGGATTAAAATTATAATGAAAGAGGTTTGGTTTTCGATTTATTTTTTATTTCGTTAAGTGGTCATTTAAAGCTTTTTTAATTCATGTCTTTTTTCGCTGAGTTTTGTTTTTTTATTTTTTGTATGGACACAAATAAAAGTAGACCCTTAACAGTTCTAAATGAGGTATTACTCTTACATTTAGCCTATCAGAAAAAATTACGCCGTCTGCATTTTTGTTTCCATTGGAAAAAACATAAAGGATTGCACTGGTTCCTCTGTGTGCTGCAAGAGCCTGCTTTATTCTCCGGACAAAGTGAATATACCATCCCACATGTGTTATTACAGTGCAGGTTTAACGTTTAAACACTGTTATATGCTTGAAATGTTTTTATTTTATTTTAGGCAAGTTGTAATGATTTAAAAAAAAAAAAAACATTACTTTTAAAAAAACGAAAACTTATATTTAATTAATAAAAATGCTCCAAGCATTTTTCTAAATGAACTTAATAAAAAAAAAACAACAGATGAATACATTACTTTAAATGAATCTACACCCCAAGATTACAGCTATAAAAATGAGCCACATCCGAAAAGCAAAGGAGGTGGAGTTGCTACAATTTATAACAATATTCTCCGTATTTCCCAGAAGACAGGCTTTAAGTATAACTTGTTTGAAGTTATGGTGCTGCATGTAACAGTATCTAGAGAAACATGTGATAGTTATAAATCCCCTGTGATGTTTGT
>JAUMHQ010000058.1:2756787-2770841 GCA_032361165.1 Enteromius paludinosus
TCTATCATCTATCTATCTATCTATCTATCTATCTATCTATCTATCTATCTATCTATCTATCTATCTATCTATCTATCATAGTGTTTAAAAGTCATGCTGTGATGTTCATCATGCCCCAAATTGTATGTTCTGCAGGCAGGTACACAACATGATGTTGTTTTTAGCAACATCATATGAACCCTTTAAAATTGTGCACTACATGTATTGTTTTCCCTCCTTCAGATCAAATGCAAAAAAAAAACCTGTATGTTTCAAAAATGAGTTTGTACATTTAGAAACATGAGTTTAGTTGTATTAAAAAAATACTTCATATCACAGAGCTGTGTGAAGTAAATAACTGTGCAGACGGATGCAGCTGAAAATACCTGCCTGCAAAACATATGATCCGGGCATGATGAACATCACAGCATGACTTTTAAACACTATGATCCTCTTATTGATGCTTAAGAGACGAGTTCTTTTCTGAGTGTCTCCGTCGTAAACACATCATTAATCTCCAGGCTGTCACTGTGACTTTTCCGCTGACTTCCTCCCCGACCATTTTCTTCTGCACAGAGTACAATATCCCTCACTCAAATACTGATTGCAGCTTTTAGCTTTCTTATTCTTTGATGTTTGTGAAGCAAGGGCTTTTCTTTTGTGTGCCTGCAACACCGAGAAAGATGGAACACTCCACATCTATTCACATCACATATTCTCATGTGGAAGATGAGGGATAATTACATATATTCTGAGGGGAAAAATAGCATCAGGCTGGTTAAAACCTTTTCAAAGAATGACTTCAAGGAAGGAGTGTGCATGAGTCACGAGGTTAGGAAAGATTCAGTTGTCTCGGGTCAAAAAGCATACTGCAAGGGCTTATGGGATATTGTGAGAAGTCATGATTTTTTGGGTTTTTTATTTATTGGTGTCAGACAGGCAAGATTGCAATTCACGAGTTTGCGCTTCCTCATAATCTAGGAGGATAAAAGTTTAGCAGGTTTGGCGTGTTGTCCGGGGGCGAGTCGGGAGAATGGCGGACTCCGAACCCTAGAGGCTTGAACCCTAGCTAGGGCTAGAGCTCAGTTCAGACTCGGTCCCTGGAGGAAGCGTGAGAGGGGCTAAATGGGCAGAGAAGGGGTGGAGGAGGGATGCGCAAAAGCGAGGTGTGGACGGAAAGAGAACGGGGCTATTTATAGTGAGTAGGAAGGGATTTGATTGGTCAGGTGTAATGAGGAGATTGATTAGGTGATGCAGTGCCAGCCGTGATTAATCGACCGCGCTCCTCCCGAAACTAGTTTATTTGCAAAAACTTCACTAGTTGAGATTTGGTCTAATGAAAAAAAAAAAACAACAACAACATTATTCTAAAACAAGACATACAATTGCTGTTAAAAGAAATAAAAAAAATCACCATATTTTCCAAATATATGTTGTATATTTTATCTTGAATGATTCGTCCTTAAATAAGTTTCATTAAAGTGATAGAGAAAATCTGATTTTGGATCTTATGAAAGCTTATTTCTGCCATGTAATAAAGGATATAAGAAATGTAATTTGCAACTTTTTATCTCATAAATCCGACTTTTTCATTTGTTTGCCTTGTCTTGAATTGCTGTTAGCTTTAAATTTAGCCTCGGATACAGTCATCTGAACAGCTTTCTGATCTGAGGACTCATTTTCCCCTCTTTTTAACACCCCCACCTCTCCATTAATGACCAGCTGTTTGCTTGTTCAATAAGTCAGTAAAAGAGATCCTAGGAGGTCACCCCAGCATTACCCTTTCTTACAACCAATCAATGGCTAAAGTGATTCTCATTGGTTAATTATTTGCAATTCAGTGACAGAGGCTGTGGCGTTCCACTATAGGTGTCGATGGAAGGCGAGAGCGGGATGTGGCCGCCATTTAGGATACAATGGGAGGAAACATCTAACAAGCATTGTGAATCAATACTGGTGCTCCTCTAAGAGGAACGTTACCATACGGCAGGCTTAACACTCAGTTAATTGGCTAGAAAAGAGCGCTATGCAAAGTGTTATTCAGTGGATTATCGGATGAAGAGGATGGCCCTTTACAAGAGAGCACTACAACACTCCAGGGTTCAAGGGTTAACGTGGTGATTGGGTTTGAAGAGGACTGTGTTTATAATCACACCTATGTATAATTGGAAGGACTAAAACACGCTATTACCAGAATTCACATGTTCTGAAATCATTGACAGACAGGATGAATGTCCTGAAACGACACTCTATACTGTATTTAGTGTTCAAAACATTGACTGGCCCTCCATAACTAGGGCCATGAGATATGAATCCAAAGGGAAATATATTCCTTAGTCAGTAGATTTAAGAGCTGTTTATGCTCTATTCTCCTCCCACAAGACTATTTAATCTCACTGTTTTACTCCCTTTGTACCCCCCTAAGGATGGATTCGTAGATTTAGTGACATCTCCTCGTTTTATCAAAGCGCTTATTCAACTTTTATGTACTGCTGTCAGGATGGTTACTCGGAGGGGATGGGGAAAATCTCTCAGCATGGGACTTATCAAAGCCAGGCATCAGCGCAGTTTGTGGTCTAAATCTGCAATGAGGTCATTGAGAATCTGTTTAGCGTTTCAACCAGTCGAACGAGACCTCAGTGGGAAACGTGAAAAAAAAAAAAAAAAAACCTTGTACATTAACATGGAACAATTGTTTTGAAGTGAATGTCATAACCCTTTGTCACAGTTTGCTATCTAAGCTTTTTAATGGCAGTGGGGTGAGGTGCTGACTTGTTTTTGTGGCTAGCATTGTGCTGAATTTGCTGTATTCATATTTTATTTCTGCTCCATTAAATCTAATTTGATTGTGATTTGAAAGTGTTTTACATCATAAAAAACGAATCAGATTCTACTTGCTAGGAGGATATTTGAAGATTTTGGAGAATGCATTGGGATTATGTAGTGTTAGGAACCTAAGCACTTGAAAATACTTTTCCTAACCATTCTCATATGAAAATATATCCAGTATATATATATATATATATATATATATATATATATACAAATTTTGTTACGTTTACAACATGAGATTAGCTGTGTATATTAGAAACATGCTACAGGGACAAAAAAATGCTTTTATTATATTAAAATACTAAAATGTATAATATTAAAATAGGCTACATATTTTTAAAAGGAAATTGGTACCTTATTTTTTTGTTTTTGTTTAAGTATGTGTTAAAGTAGCTTTAATTATTGAAAAACTTTGAAAAAGGCATAATTGTAAATGTCAAACTATAGAAATATTTTAGAAGGTAAAATAAATATATAAAAGTTTGGTTTTAGCAAAACCAAGGTCAAAAGGTTCAATCCACAGAGAAGACCAATGTTCCAATGTAGGATGCAGAAACAATGTACTATTCAGTTGCACTTATAATTTAATAATGTATAATAATAAAAAAATGTATTTGGTACAGCCATATAAATAAAATGATATATTACAGCTCTTATTAATTTGGCTTGCAATATGCCCTGCTATATTTAGTGTAATGTTAAATGAAATAAAAAATGTAATAAATATTTGCCAGAGTAGGATTATTTCCCCCTGCTCAGTCTTAATTTATCGTTGGGTTTTTTCCTTTCATCTTTCCCATTGTTAGGTGTTTTTCTTTCCTCCTGTGGCCATTGGTTTTCTCACTGGGGGTCTCTTGGTTCTTTGGGCCCTGTTCTCTGTAAAGCTGCTTTGGAGAGACACATATTGAGAAAAGTACAATAGAAGTAAAACTGAATTGAATTGTTGCACAACTGTTTAGATGTGTTTCCCATAAAACAATTGGCTCTGTATCTGTGAATACCTCTGATGTGATTTCATTGTTTTTTTTTCTGGCAGGTTGCACAAAGAAACCAATTTGGTCTGGATATAGACGATCCTACGCTGGGACCTGATTGGCTCTTTAAAATGTGTTGTTATCGCTTGTGATTTCCTTCAAGATTTTTACAGCACACCTAGTTTATCCAGAGACGGTGGTTTGCAATGCCAATTATGTTTTTTATTCAAGTTTTTATTGAACAGTTTCAGCATTTTTTTTATGGAAAGCAAAGCTGTTTGGTTTCTTAGTAAGTTCTTAGCCTTTCCGAACTCCACATCTCATTGTTATTTTTACAAATCCCAAACCACATGCAGCCTTGACTCAACACTGATCCCGTTTTGCACTTCAAGGGCTGACCCTGGAGCTCTGGCGCACAGTGAAAGCCTTCACAGGCCCTGGACTGTGGTGGTAATTGCTTGTCTTCAAGATGCACCAGCAAGACACTCCAAATGAATATTGGATATGTGATGAGCAGCCATTTCGGCTAGAGAAATAATAATTTTTACATGAGTTCACCTCTCTTAGATCCAAGTCTGAACCACAGCTAAATAATTGATGGTCAAGTTTCCACCCCTGTCAGTGCACAGGCTAAACATGAGCTGAGGCCTGTGCTGACTCTGGCCCCCGCGTTTGCTCCATGGCTCTCTGCATCTTTTATTGCATGCTGGAATCTCTCCATGTTGGATGGAGGCAATGGGCCTTCTTTTGCACTGGGTCATTCCGAACAGCCGTGCTCTTTTAATCACTGTTACGCTGAAACGAGCTCTCAAGCGTCGCGGCCTGCAGTGTAATCGGCAGCGCACCAATTAAAGGTCCAGAGCGCTCCGATTAATTTATTAAATCACAGTCCAAACATAGTACTTGAATCCCAGACAATACAGTGCTAAATGGCATGGATTTTTCTTGGCCACCGCCTGATCCAAGTGTATTGATTGCGGAGTCAGCAAGGCCCCAGCACAAGCTTACGGCTCTCTTCTTAGCCTTTCTCTCCGTCTTTGATTCTCAGTCGTTGAGGCCGTGACCAATAGCTACACAAAAATGCATCTCTGACTTCATTTTGCATCAAATACTGGCTTCTAATCTCTTACAAACAAGACATGTTAGCAAACAAGTACTAACTGCATTTTTGGAAACGCAGGTAATGGTAATGCTATTTCTACTACCGTTGATGTCCTCAATATGTGATGGCCAAAAACAACTATTGTAGATAAAATGAATTAAAATAAAATATATTTTTAGCAATATTTTTATTTAATGTACAATATTTAATAAATTTCGGCCAATAAATAAATAAACTGGGGCAGCTGCGAACCATAAGCAATTGGCAATGTTTTTGCAACTGTGATATTGATCTGTGATATGTGTGGGTCAAAAGATCACTCAATAGCTACTGAATTCTTAAAATGTTCACAGGCTAAAGTGAACATGATGGTGGTAGCCAACTATAGAGTTAGAAACTTTAGAGCCATCATCCCCTCTCCACCCTGCTGCTCTGAATGGATAAATGTGACGGCCTGCGCTCGAGGGTTTTCATTTCGCCTGCTGTTCCAGTGGGGCTTCACTTCCTCAATATTCTCACTTAAAGGTCCGTCCGTCAAACACCCTCTATGTCGCACCCGCGCCTGAAATGGAATCCTGTCTCAGGGCAATACAGCTTATTCTGCTGTCTCACAGACACAAACTCACCAACTGAGGCGGATGACAGCACAGGAGGCGTTTGTGTGTGAGTGAGGTGCAGCCCGGTGACCCGCATATGGCAGGCCTGTCTCCCACTCTCTCTGTTCGTGGGTGGCACTCGCCATCTAATTTTACCCTCAGTAGCCTCGCTGCAGGAGCAGGAGGAGGCCGCTGATGGCCAGAATGCTGCTGGCCTCTGCCACACACTCACACACACACATTATTTGGTCATGACCAGATTGTGGCTTCACTCAATCCAATCCGTTCTGTTGTCAGAAACCCAGCTCTGTATGTTCTTTGACATTTCCACTGATTTACGTGAATGAGAGCTGAATGTTGACTCTATTACTTTACAAAACCAAACATGCTGCATGGGTTTGTGTACATGTCTCACAAGTTTTGACGACTGTTTAAATAACTGTTGAATAAAGACATTATTTTTGCACACAGAAATGTATTCTCATAGCTTACGGTTCGACTGCACTGTTGTATGATCTCTTTACTACTTTTTTGGTAGTGGGAACATTTATGTTGTGCTGCTGTCTATGCAGGTTCAAAGAGCTCTCGGATTTCATCAAAATTCAGCAATCTTAATATGTGTTCTGAAGATGAACGAAATGACTTTTTAAAGACTGTTAAAAGTGCATGATATAGGTAGCAGCTTATGAAAGAAATATTGTTGATATGGTCATGCCACCTTCTGGGGTCAGCTGCGTCACTTCACTGCAGCTCATAAATCCTGTGGTCTCACGAGATAGTAAAGTGTCAACTGAATGCAGATTTCAAAACTGTTGATCTGATGTTTTCAAAATACTTTGATTTTTTTTGTGTACTAAACATATGAGTGAAATTAGCTTACAGAAATTAAATGGTTAATTTAAATGATTTGTTAAAAATGCCAGAGTTATTGAAAAATGAAAACATGTAAACAATGTATCATTGAAACACAAATGTTTCATTCAAAAGCAGAACTAAAGATTGCAGTTTTGCTCTGAGACACATACTCTGCCATGGCTTTGTTGGAATCTATTTGCGTTGTTGAATCATACATGTGCTGAATCACCCTGAAAATGGCACTCTTGTTTGTTTGGTAGTATCATATTTTATATATAAAAGAAAAAAGAAAAACATACAAGGATTTATTTTCTTTCATAACAAATTATAAGAGCAATTTAACTTTAACTTTTGACAGCTTATGATCTCTCAATACATGGATTGAGAGATGTATGTTTTGGGGTATGTTTTGGGTCTGTTTTCATTCTTAGTCTGCTTCAATGAACTCTTGTCACCGCCCATCTCATCTGTTGAAACGGTTTCCTTTTGATGTCTCCGCTATGTATGTTGCCATAGCCACTCATTTCCAGTCTCCTCCCACTGACCCAGTTTTCATGTATATACAAGTGTTTGTGGATTTACGCCTTTGTCTCGACCCTCAGACTGTTTTTATTGTTGTCGACTCTCGCACGGACTCTGACCACTCTCTTGCTCTGCCTCCTCCATCCCTGTCTGCCGGTAACGACCCTATAAGCCTGTATATTTCTGCTCTGCGTCTTTTAATAAATAGCCAGCAAATGAACCCGCCCGTCACTTCGCTTCCTGCTCGTGACAATAGTACTGTAGTCAACAGTAGTCATGTACATACTGTATGTACTTTACGTATAGCTCATGCACTCTAGTTCAAAGATTTTAACATTTTAAGTTTGTTATTTTAATAAAATGTGATAACAAAAACTGTGATATAGTTAATAGAACAGCTTTTATATAACATAGAAAAATTTTATAACATTGCATAGGTCTGTACTGCCTGTTTAATTTGATGTATTCTTGCTGAATAATATAAATAATCATTTGATGTGCGCTGATTGTAAATGAAGTGATCTGGGCTGTGTTTCCCAAAAGCATCGTAAACTTAAGCACATCGTAGACCCATGGAAACCAATGGAGCTACGATCAACTTCAGCTTACGATGCTTTTGGGAAACACAGCCCTGGTCGTTTTGGGCAGTCTGCTGTAGGTTAGGACTTTTATCCCACCCCGTGACCGCTGCTGGTTCAAAGCCAGCAGGTAGTAAGGGCCCTTTCTGTGGTGGAAAAAACAATGGCAGTGTATCCATTGAAAACGGGATAAATGCGATTACTATCAGCAAGGAGAATTCTGTCCTCCGTTTGTCTCCCTCCCATCGATCATCCTCCGATCTCAGCTTGATTTACAAATATTTGAATAGGCGACGCTGTGAGAATTGAGGGCCGATGCTTCATGCTAATTAGCATGTATTGTTTGTTGATCAAAATATCAAGACAGTCAAGCACTGGTGTCTCTTAGCGAGAGGAGGATTTCTCGCATTGATTGTCCTCTCTAAAGATGCAGGAAAGTGTTTCGACAGCGCAGCTCTGCCATCTGCTTGAGCTCCATTAAAACTGCCGCTCTCCTAGTGCTCCCCGTCTGTCTCCCCTGGCTAATAACCTCTCCCTTTAAGGTGAAATAATGAGATTTCACTTTGGCTTCATTTGGACACCACAGCCCATCCAACAGACGGAGAGAAGATATCAAAGTCCATGGCAGGAAGCTGAGAGGGGATGAGTCCCTGCGTGAATAAGCCTGCTTTCGGCCCTTAGAGGGTAAATATGTATTTTGTTCAGGAAGTGTTGTGTGTTGAGCTTGCAGAAGAGTGCAGAGAACAGCGTCCAGGGCAATAAGCCGGACTTGAACGCAGTCAGGCATCAAGCGTGAAAGGAATAATTGCCTTTTTATAGATTCCACTGCTGTAGCCTGTGCCGCCTCTCAAACAAGCAAATATGTGCCCTGCATGCTTGTACCTCTCGCTTTCTGCTTTCAGAAGGGGAGGGTTTGCCGTGCGTGTTTGAAATGTTTACTGTGTGGTGTGTGTGTGTTTGTTCGTGCATGTGCATATGCATGAATGTAAGCAGGTGTTAATGGGATAATGGGACTGAGTGGTTAGCTGTCGTATCTGGTAATCTGCAAATGCTCCATTTTTGTTTGGAAAATTCTGCTCAAAATGAACAATCAATCTTCAGTCAATATTTATGAGTCTTTATGTTGTTTCGAACCTGTATGCTGTTATTATTTTCTAATAACACAAAAGATCTTCCTGCACCTTTTTCTTCACAGCAGCACACAAAAGTAGTCATATGATTTGAAGTAAACCTAATAGATCATTCCTTAAAAAAACTTTCCCCACTGCTACTCTCAGGGGTTGATATTTAATTTAAAGGTGCTCTATGCGATGTTGCAGGATTTTAGCTCGATTTCCTTTTTTTTGTATCTCAAACCGTAAGCATCAGCCCTTGATCGTCTTGCTGTCTGCCCTCTGAATACATTGGGAAAAAACCCAGTCTCGAAAGACAACACAGAGGCTGCAATACCAAAAGAAACACTATGGGCACCACAACAAAAACAAACTTCGGCCAACCAAACGGCAAGAAGAGGTGGTGTTTAATGCACATTAAACCCCATCTCTTTTTGCCGATTGGTTGGTCGAAGTTTGTTTTTGCTTTGTTGCACATCCTGTGCCCATAGTTTTTGCAAGATTGCATAGAGCACCTTTAAGCTAATACTTCCCATCTTTTTAATAGTTTTTATTACATTCATTTCATTAAATAAAAATCACATAATTCATTTTGTTTTTGCTACTTTAAATTTGGCTTTACATTTACACTATATAATCCTGTTTTAAATGTTTAAGTCAGAAGTAGTTTCCTTCCTGCTCTCATGGCATAAACGTACCTCAGTGCACTTTTTAGCGGAACATGAGATACATACCGATAAGTAAATATCTCTGCAGTTTCCAAAAGAAATGAACACTAAAGGCAGTAAAAGTCTGACACCTGACTGACAAAACAGTTCAAATTTGTGTAAAAGGAAGTTTAAATGGCACAGTTGCATCAACAAATGCCTTTGTTTTATTATTATTTTTTTTTTTTTTTTTTTTCAGTTTTGCTTTTTTTTACACTAGGTTAGGGCTCATTAGTGCTGGATTTGGTGAACATGATAGAGCATTAACTTTTACAGACATTTCAAGGATATTTAAAAAATTAAAAAAAAAAATTTGAACATATTGAGCTAGTTAATTGTTAAATTGTTAATATTGTTTATATATTACTTTAATACAAGTTTAAAACAAGTTTCTTGAGAAGCAAATAAACATACTGCATTAGAACGTTTTCTGAAAGATCATGTGACATTGAAGACTGCATTGGCTAGTAAGGGCTGTAATGAAAATTAAGTGCTACCAATATATCAATAAATTATATTTTAAAACATATTCACATGGAGTGTTTTTAATTATTTAAAAAACATAACTGTTTTACCAAATATTAAAATCAAATTTAAGATTAAATAGATGCAGCATTTGTGAGCAAAAGAGATGTCTTACTGACAGTAAACATGGACATGTATTATGCCATCGTGAATTATGTTGAAAATTATGATCTATACAAAATGTGTTTAATCATACAAGTATAAAAGAGACAGTGTCAATGACGTGTCTGGTTGAGATGAGTACAAGAATGTGAGACGTGTGAAGAAACCAAACCTTAAATAAATATAATAAAAAATGTGTTTTAAGATACATTAAATTCAGGCAAACCCAGCTCTGCAAAATAAATAGGATTTTAAAAACTTTCTCCAAAAAATGCAATGGCTTGAACTGACATGAGGTTTAGTAAATAACACAATTGTCATTTTTTTCAGGTGAACTATTCCTTCAAAACCTTTGTAAATGTTGTCCCATATTGAGACACCTTGTCACTCTATCAGCAGTGCATCACCAAACCAGGCCCTGGGCTAAAGTGACCAAATACAGAGAAAAACCCTTAGGCTGAGAGCATGGAGAAACCATCAGAAAGAGTCATTCCTCAAGGACCTGCCAAGAAACTTTTGGAGGGTAACACCTTCTGGCCGATAAACCTGCTATAAAGGTCATCTTACATACCATGATCAAACTGACCAGTATTTACTTAGCCCAATATGTGAATTGTTGCAATTTTAATTGTTTTATAAATGTAAGAAAAAATGTTCATCTTGATTTTGCCTAATATTGCCTGTCCTGTCTTTTAAAAAAGCCACATGTATTCAAAGGTTCACAAGCTAAGCTTAAAAAAGAAATAATACTCAAAAAGAAAAAAAACAAGAACAAATTGGTCTATCAAATCTGCCATTATTTTGTAGATCACTCATATTGACACTGATGCAGTCATCTTGCATGGAGCCAGCTTCAGTAAATGTAAACCTTCTTCTGATATTGCTCCAAATTTTTATCCGTTTAAATGTATTTTTGGCTTATTCAGCCCAATAGTCTTTGACAGCCTTTCTGCTCCCAGAGACCAAAACGGAGTAAATGAGGGTTTGTTGATTAAAGTGTCTCTTTGTATCTCTCTTTTTACATTCCACCGTTTCTTTTGGATCAGTGGGCCAAGAACTGCTCAAGAGAGCCTATTGATTTTGTTGATTTTTTTATTTTTTTTTTCAGGACCCTTTCAAACCTGTCGTTTTAGGGTGCCTACATAATGGAGAAAGCTCTGATGGAGCGTGTGACGGATATAAAAAATGCACACAAAAATTGTGTGCATTTGAAATCAAGTGGGAATAGAGCAAACCGTTTTAGGCAATTCTATTAGAACTGTCTCTCCAAACTTTTTAATGGTTGTTTTCACTTTTACTGTATGTTTGAATGATGCGGTATTTTTTTCTGCTGATTGTCTCCATTGAAATGTAGCTGATATGAAGATGTAACATGATGAACTGACATAAAAGTAAGTTTAACCAAGTCATATACTGTACAGTAAGTAGCTGCAGTTGGATTGCTTTCAGGAGTCTCTGTCACTCATGATGCCTCAAATGTTGCAAAAAGGACCTATTTTTTGAAAATAATGTTCAACTACTGAAATGTTAAGCATCAAAAAAAAAATTCAATTGATAATAAAAGGAAAATGTTAATTGGGAAGAATATATATATTTTTTAATCAAACAAATGTGAGCATAAAAGACATAAAAACATAAAAAAGTTATTTCCACTGAGTGGCGCTTGCACAGAGTTTAAATATGTGAACCCTGGCACATTTTAATGACGTTGATATAAGTATGTATTGTGTCCGGTTCAGAATTGAAAAATGTCCGTGGACAAGATGGAGATATGCCATACGCAAAATCCAACCCTAAACCTAACCAATATTGTTAACAAATGCAAAACTGTTATAAAAATGCATTTGTTAATGCAGCCGTGCCATTTTAACTTCCTTTTACACAGATGTTAACTCTTTTGTCAAACCATAATTGTACGGGTGATTCTCAAGTAGCCTTCAAAAGCATCAGTTTTCAAATATACCAGCATATAAATATTGTTTTGAAGTCATAACATGTTATTCTTAGTAATTGTGTAAAAATGACCCTTTATTAAATTAAAATTGTGTGAAAAGGAATAAAGGGTGTCAGAGTTTTACTGCCTACATGTATAGTGTTCAGTTCTTTTGGAAACTCCCTAAAAAGTGCATCAAGGTATTTTCATGCCATGAGACCAGGAAGCAAAAAAGGGATTTTCAACTATTTTTGACAGTAAATAGAAAGTAACTGAAGCATTTTTTTTTTAACAGAACACGATACATCCATATGTCACATCAAAAGGGAATTAAATAGACCTGTTACTCTGATTTGGATAACATAATGCGTAGTTTTGAGTCTTTACGTAGGCGCAGTTGGAACAGTCGGAGTGCCGTGGGGCTTAGAGGAATGTGAGAGCTGATAGGATATCTCTTTCTGGACTAATTCTCACCGTTTCATCCTGGTCTCTGACACCCCCGGGGTGCTTATTGACATATTGAACCTGTGTGTGGAAGTGTGAAAAAGCTCACCAGATGCAACGGATGCCAGATCCTCGAAGGATTCGGGCATGGGTCAAACTCCTCTTCGCCCACAAGAAGACAATCTGCTGACAGAGCTGGAGGTCTTTCTCTTCCTTCAGGGCTCCTTCAGTTGAAGCATCATCATCATGACCACAGAGATCTCCTGAGAAATTTGCACAACAGCCACAGTCGATGAGGTGCCCAAGGATCAACTATCGATTGTTGTTTGCATTCTCAGAAGGTGACAATGAGCCTCTGCTCCATTCTAAAATGCCCAAGATGACACGGGGCAACCGCATGCTGATTTTTACATATTGACTGCGCTGTAGTTTTTCCAAGGGTTCGAGGAACCATTCATGTGAACGACAGACAGCGCGCTCGTAGTCTCGCTGCCACAGATCGATTTGTCCATGTGGTGGATGGGCCACCTTAGCGTATTTGTCATTGCTGATATATATCGTACTGACTTTGACATAACGTCTTTGAAAGAGCATCTGTGAGGTTAGATTTAAGATGTTGTCAGTGTTTGACATTTATGCGAACACAGCTAAAATGTTACACTCTTAAAAATAATGGTTCTCTATTGGCATCTGAAGTTCCATGAACCTTAAACATCCATGGAAATTTTCCATAGCACAAAAGGCTCTCCATGTAGGAAGTACAGCACTGTTCTTTAGATTATTCACACTGTGAATAATTGGTTATGATAGACCACTTTAGACATTCTACTAACTATCAGTAACTTTGTAAATACATGCCAACTAATTGTCATTAACTTGCAACTATACATTTGTACTAACTTGCAACTATACATGTGTACTAACTCTCAGAGTTGACTGTTTGGGCAGGTTTAGGGTTAGTAGAATACATTGACATATACAGTACTTGCAAATATGTTGTGGACCCATCAGTGTTAGAAGATATTAAGCAGACAGTTTTTTAATACTCTAATGACTGCTAATTGGCGTGTAGTTGCAAAGTTACCGTACAAAGTGTCATATCTAAATTATGTGTTCACTGAAAGGTTCTTTAAGGAACCAACCAAACAGACTTTCTTCTTCCTTTTTAAAGTGTTGCTGTGAAAAACGCTTTTTGGAATGGAATAATTTTAATTGCATGTACAAAAATACTTTTTTTTTTTTTAAAGATTGCGCTATATAGTAACTAAACATATAAATTGGGTTCAGAAGTCTGGTAAGGGCCAGATTTACTTGTTAGAGCATAATACAAGCTGCAATGGGAGGGGAAAATTCTATGGGTGATTTACTAATGTGCACATGAGAGAATGCAAATACAGCTAGATAATTTCCATAATGACCAATTTAATCTACCAAGACCAGAGCAAGTTACTGCCTGCTGTAAGACCGGCTTTTTTGGACGTTAAATAATGGCTCCAATACCAGTGATATGACTAGTGCATACGTCAGCAAATCGTGTTGCATGACTCATTACAATATTCTCCTCCCCTAAATGTTGCATCTACAAGTGAAACTCATTCAAATGCATATTTTTTTTTTTATGTGGTATTTTTTTTTATGTGGTTTGCACCTACACAAATGTTTAGTAAATCTTGCCTATGTGTTAAATACTACACAATATGTATACCATCTACTATTTAACTATGTAAAACATTAGGCATTATGTAGTTACTTTGCAAATAGTTTTTTTTTTCATCAAATATTGTGTAATATAT
>JAUMHQ010000058.1:2809099-2820873 GCA_032361165.1 Enteromius paludinosus
TCAGTTTTTTTCTCTGACATCTGAAAAAAAGCTGCGTGCTCCCGCTGGCGGGAGACCCGACCTCAGACGGTTAAACAGCCCTTTTAAAACTAAAAAATATGGTTTGTATATGATTAGATGATAGATAGATGTGTTTCAGGGTCTTATGAAAGGCATTGACAGGTAATGCTCCTCAGTTAAACCGGCCAGTTGCAAATGGACACCTGTTATAAATCCAGAATCAAATCCTTGGGGTGGGACTGGGGCTAGAGGGGGGTCTGGCGATCTGCCCCTCCTGCTGGGGATGGATTGTGCATGCAGTACTTGGCTCTAGAGCCGAGCCAGATGTTTCAGGCCCAGGAGAGATGGAGTCTAACAAGCTCTGTGTAAACAGAACTAGTCTTGGTCCCTCTTCTTGCAGCATGAGACGATTTGGCACAACAACACTATCAGGAAGTAATTAAGATTGAATCCTGAGTTTGCAAATGCACCACAGGAAGTTCCTGTCAACAAATGAATTTTGTATAATTTGACTGCATAAAAAGGCAAAGCCAAAGCAAAGAGTGCTACCAAATGTGTCAGATTAGCTGAATCTAATATGTATCAATGATAATCCTGTATCTGCAGACGTTTCCAGGAAATCTCTTTATCGCATTAAGCTATCAAAACCATCACGCTTATGTGAGAGGGAATCGCATAATCAATTAACAACGTGGCATTTGCTGGGACATGCCGGAGGACTCAGGCAAAAAGGGCCGTCTTGTCATAACGGCTCATCAAAGGAAAAGGTCAGCTGCTGTCGGGTTCCGGTCCAGAGCTGGCAAGATTTGAGAAGACGCTGGAGTGCACTACAGCACTGAGTCTCCGGGCTTGATTCATAATGCATGATAGTCAAATAGAACATAAATTTGGCGAGGCCACATGCCGCTGTAATCAACAGCTGACATGAAAGAAATAGGGAGCATGAAATGGCATAGAGACGTGAGCTTAAGAAGCTTATTTCGAAGTTGGAGTCTCAATCATGTGGTCTTTGGACTTGAGATGACATAAACAGGCATTGGTCTGAATCTTCCTGTTCACTTAAAGTGATAGTTTACCACAAAATATAAATTTATATAATCTTTTATGCACCCTCGTGTCATTTTAAACCTGTACAATTTACTTTCTTCTGTGGTAAGCTGTTTGTTTCCATAAAACAAAGGCAAATGGAGTCCAAAACAACAATGAATCCGGTATATGGGCAACACCATTGAGATATTTTCCAAAAATTTTTCTGATATTCGTCTTGGTCTTGTTGTGTCCGCTGTTGATTCCGACTCTGATGGTGTCATGTCAAATTTTATTTTCTGACTTGTGGTGCACTGAAATTTTGGCAAAAAGAAAATATTCTGCTGGAAATTAATTTTTGGTTTTGCCAGAAACAGTTCTGACTGTGCCAATGTCTATTCTGTGCACACAACATGGGATTTATGTTTTTATTATAGAAATTAATTTGATTACGTAACTGATTATTAAATCAATGTTTTCGGCTAAATTTCAGCTGTGTTTGAAATCACTGACAAGGCATTTTTTGAATATGCGACTAGTCTTGGGGAAATACTTTTAAAAGTAAAATCCTAAACTTAGAATTCATGAAAATGTACTTAAATATTTATTATTATTATTATTATTATCATCATTATTATAGTATTTTGTGTTCTCTTTCTACCACTGTTTAATGATAGTAGCAAAAGGCTGAAAATTAAATATAAAAGACAGCATTTTACACAGTTCCCCAAAATGGAATAAACTAAATAAGAGCACATCTGAGTGAGTAATTTGCCAGACGTATTGTTTTCAGCTTTTGCATTTAAAAGACACAGTCTTAAAAAGAATCATGAGTGTAACAAGGATTAAATTAAGGTAAATTAAAACAACTCTTTGCAACTGTGGTTCAAAACATACCTCCAGGGCAGTATTTTGCTTATTAGAGCTTGCTAAAGTCTGAAATTACAGTTTTTACAGCAAAGTACCGCCCCTGGCTCAGACATTGCAGAGGTACGGGAGGAAAAAGGGTGGCAAAGGGAGGGAAATTTACAATGAGAGAGTGAGGAGAAAAAGAAAAGTGAACAATAAAATGCAGAGACAATGAGAGGCAGGGAGTGTCACACCACATGGGAGTGCAGAGCAGCTGTGACAGTCTACCTTCATGCATATTGATGGCACCCGTCATGGCGTAGCCACTGATTGAGCAGTCACACAATGGAGAGCGGCAGGCAACTCCTCATCTTGCCCAATCAATCAATGGCCAGCTCACACTCCAAAGCTTCTTTTCAACTGTCAATTAGTGGGATCTCCAGGAGATGCTGCTTTCAGCCTCATCCAAAGACCTAAATCCAGACGTGTGGTGGTGGTATGATGCATATGCATGTGTTCATAACCTCATCCTTCACCATCCTAATCATGTGTGGGGTGGAACATCTGTGTTTGTATAGAGTATGTTTTAAAGCTCTGGAAGAAGCCAGAAGTGGACCACATCTGGAATTTCTCCCCAGATATCAGCTTCACAGCAATTACCTGTTCACCATTTTGTCCATTTCAGACCAGGAAAATAATTTAACCGAGTTGAAAAAGAAGGAAGACGTTCCAAAAACATAAACTAACCAGAGTAAAACATAAATATATTGATCTATTGTTCATATTTTAATATGCAAATCCAGCTAATTTATTGTTTGTGCTCAAACTACAGCTCTCTTTGTATTTATGTGTGTCAGATAGCTGATACATACAGTGCTAACCCCTGTTCTGACCTAATGGGGCCGAGATAGCTTTCACATTTTGCCACCTTAGGATGTTTCCTCTGACTCACTAGCCTCAGCTATCTTTAGTGTGTATGTGTGAGTGTGTGAAGCTTATTTTTTGTTTCTCTGTGTAACGCCACATTCCCGACCCAGGACAGCCTTAAGTGAAGCACTGATGTAGCACCACCAAAATGTTGCTGCTGTGACATTCTCACCTTAGTTCAGAGAATCCCACCAAGCCTTTGGCAATCTGAAGATATTGCTGTGTTTAATGATGCAAAACATGTATGGAAGTAGCTTCAACCACTTCAGTGGTTTCATATATATTATCTTTGTATACAGTATATCCTATAGTGTAATAATACTGTAGAGATAGATAGGTCCATATATTAGACCAGTGGTCCCCAACTGCAGTCTTCGGGACCCACTGCTCTGCACATTTTGGATGTGTCTTTTTATCTGGCACACTCAGTTCAGTTCATGGATCTCTTCCCTAATGAGCTGATCTGAATCAGCTGTGTTAATTAAGGGAGATACGCAATATGTGCAGTGCAGTGGGTCCCAAGGACAGCATATTCTTGTTAGGTATGTTTTGATGCTGGTTTAACTGGTCCTTTGCTGGTTTTAGCTGATTGATTGATTGATTGATTGATTGATTGATTGATTGATTGATTGATTGATTGATTGATTGATTGATTGATTGATTTGCAAGAAAGCAGGAGAAGGGTTTTGGTTGTGCAGGACAGAGCTGCTAGATTGATGTCTTTCTTCACCAGCCTTTTACTCTGATAGAGAAGAAACCCTATAAAGTATATTACTAAGCAGTCTGGCCATAATACTGGTGCAATATTTTCCACTACAGGAAGAAAAGGGTGAAGTTTTATTCTGCCTGGAATACTAACACGTTTTCATCAGTCAAGCACAACATTTGTGCAGATACAACATTAAAGTGACATGCAGAGTCCAGAGTCTCTTTATATAGACTGACCTTTAACTCTTGTCTGAAAATGTCAAGATTTAGGTTTATGGAAAGTTCAGGGCCATAGACTCATTAATCAAGTGCATAGACATAGTGTGTATGTGAGTATATGATGGATAAACACTGACAGAGCACCGACTGAGGCTAACGCATGGTTTCCTCAATGGATGCATTGAGCTGATGCTGTTTTACAGACACTCATTCCTGCCTCGTCTCTCATATTTGCTGAAAAGGGAGGCTTCCGTGACTGTGTCGGCATATTCCTGATTTGACAATATCAGGGAATCAAAGCGAATGTTCCCCACAAACCATATCACAGCAGTCTCTCTCTTCTCACCCTTCCAACTCCTAAAAGATTCATGTGACACACATATTATGCTGACGCAGATCAGGCCAGAGTTGTGCTTTTTTTCATCTTTACCCAGAATCATTCTTCGCTTCCTCGCCAATTTGCAGAGCAGTCCACAAAGTGGCACATTGAGCTGGGGTGGGGTGTAAAGAGAGAACCCCTGTGGTTGCTTTGACTTTTCGATGTGGCCGCTCCACTGACTGTAAATTATGAAGAGCATTTTTATGCATTAGAGGTGCCAGGTATAGGGCACACTCCATTAATATGCATTCGAGCAGAGTGATAAACAGGAGAGGTTTGAAGAGAGATGGAGCCGTGAGCGGCTCAGGACAACTGTCAGTGCCACTTAGTGTGACTGGCAGAGAAAGACAGACTGACTCATACTCATCCACTTTGCCGAACAGCACTGCTTGGTATTTGCTGCTTTTAAAATGTTTTAGCACATCGTATTTTGTGTTATATTACAGATGGGATGAAGACCACTCAGTGCTACGAGACAGACGTCTTGTTTCTAGGGTGCTGATGTCTGGGTTTCAGACGAAATTGAAGAAAACAAAATTTACTGAAACAAATGTGTGGGGGTCCAGTGAAGTCAAAGGAGTTACTCGTAGATGCCAATAACATTTATCGGGGAGGAAATTAACACTTTCAAACAATAAAAAAAAAAGTATTTCAAATTATATCCCAAAAGTGCAGATGATTAAATTGATGTACTAAAATAAAATTAAATACAATTGAAATCAAGTTTTAAAAAAAAATATAAAAACTTTAACTAGAGTTCAGAAAACAGATAATATTAAAAATCTAATTCTAAATATTAAAAGAAACAAAAAACTAAATAGTTTCTAAAATAATACTGTTTAAAAAAAATTGTGTCTCAGCAACGTCTTTACTATTACTACCATTACCTTTTCTATTCTATGTGTAAACGAATAATTAATTTGTCTATTTTTTATTTTTCCTGAGAATTTTTTTTAAATAAAATTAATAAACAAATGCAAATTATGAAAAAAAGGATTAAATAGAAATGCAAATGGAAATATATACTGTAGCACTAACAGTAGCAAAATTATGTGATGAAATTAAAATGCAAATAAAAGAATGATAAAACACAAGCTAATTCAAAATATGAATAAACAATGAATAAAATAACTATATTTCATTCGTAATTTAAATGTGTAATTTTCTTTTGGAAGCAACATTTATTAACCTGCTGGTAAAACTGACCAGACAGAATCCTAAAATCCAATGGGGCAGAGAGCCTGGGGAAGAAGACATGCCATCATCTGCCTTGTTTGTGCTGCCATTTCCAAAGCTCAGTTGCTGACATGTCAACAAAGAATGTCGGCCGTGACCTATACGCATCGGGAGAGGGTCACAGCCCAGGTGGCATTTGGCTTTCTTTCTCTCACTGAAAACGAAATTCATCTCAGGGGTCAGATTGTGTGAGAAATGGAAAAGGTGGTGAAGTAATCATTGAAGTTCTCCCTGTCTTGTGCCTTCACACAGAAAAGAAGCATCATTCTTCAGAAAGCGGCAGTACTATTATGAAATTTCGTTTAGATGGCTCAAAGACCAGCCAGGGTTCATCTAAAAGGCATTCATTGTTAAGCTCACTGCTTTGTTGATAGACATTTTATTTTAACTATTTAATATGAATATAATTCTTATTTAATTGCACAATAATATTCCATTCTATGTATTTTTTAAAGAACTGGATGAAAACAGCTTCGCTGAAGGTCAGTAAGTCTACTTAGGAGCAAATAACACCACTGTATTATACCGTTAATAAAATGAATACTTGTTCAAACATTTATTACTTTTTGCTCCACAGTAGTTCCAGACAAACCCACAGCAAAATCAACAGTTTTGTTTCTCTGAGCAACACAAAGTCAAACAACTCAAATATTCACTTTTCAAGCAAATCGCTTGTTTTGGCCCTAAATGGATCCGCATTTCTGAATGAAATAGTGAGGTGAATCAATCAGTGACTCACTCATAAAGAATGAATTAACGTTTCTGAATGAATCAGCTGATTAAGTAAGTCAAATGACTCCCTTTTAAGGACAGTCAAACATTGCTCAGTGCTTTGGATTTAATGTCAGCACAATTAATTATGTATATTATAATTTTATTATTGAATATAATCAGTCACTAACTATTTAAATTTATTTTGGCTCTCATAATTCACTCTGAAGATCCTTTTAAATACTGCAAGTTTTAACCTCTTCTAATGCAGCGATTTTTATTCCTTTTATTCATTCTTGATCTTCGGTATAATCTTTCTTCGGGGGCTGTCTGTAACTGTGTTAACAATTGTCGTGAAGAGATAATAAAGTACATTCATGCAGCGTGAGTGTGCTTTATTTTAAGTGCCCTGGAAACGACTGCTGGTGAATTTAAACGTTAATCTTTAAAATAAGCAGTAGGATTCTAGACTGCTGTAAAGGGAGGCTGCCAGAAATGGAGAAAGAGATAATTAATTGTTGGGAGAGTTTCTCCGAACGGAAAGGTCTTCAGAGGCCTATTGCAGAGATTATGCAGCTGTTAACTTCCGAGTTAATTCAATAATTTTCTTGGAGATTTATTTTTGCGCAGCTGCTTCTTTTACACAAAATTTACTCCGATGTCCTTCCAGGGCTTGGGGCAAAACACCCAGACGTTTGTGACTCACAACACAGAGGAATTAAATCAGAATCGAGCTTCCTTTATTAAAAAATGGTGCAAAGCACAAAAAAAGTGTGTTTATTTTTTGACTGCATTAACTGTGACGTAACTTCACCTTTATTTTGAAAGACAAAGCTGACAACCCACATTATTAGCATAATCTCTTCATCAATACATAGATAAGTTAGAATAACACTAACATAAATCTTGCATGTTATTGATTGCAGATATGATCTCACCTTTATTTCCACGGCTTTCTTCAAAACAGCTGCAGCTGTGAAATTTCCAGAACAAAGAAAAACAACGTGCCATTTCATCTCATCCGGCTATCTCCAGATCATAAAGAGCCTAATGGTATTTCTCTTTATCTGACAACGGTCAACAAACTCTTCCTGGGCTGCAGCGCGGCATCCTGTCCTCCGCTGCTAATTAACCTCCGATGAGCCAGAGCTGCACAAGTTAATGAAGTCGAGCTCTGTGTTTTTTGGATTAATTAGAACTCAAATAGGACGGTAAACAACGTGAGTAACAAATGGTGCGACGCATGGACTTTAATGCACAATTAAACGGGGGGACTATCTGGGGAGGATTGAAATGCATACAGAAGTTGCTCTCTGAAGGCGATGCCATACATCATCCTTTCAGTGCTAATGGTTTATAGGCAGCCCAGAGTCGCCCCACGGTGCCTCTCAAAAATACTGGTAAACAAGCAGACGAGACACACTGCCTAGCTCAAGATGGCCGCCCGAGCCGGGATGTTTAACATGAAATGTCACAAAATGCCATGTGTACACAGATTCATCGCAATGAAATATGAGGGTCTCCAGGATGATTTAAAAGCGACCTATCAAAGAAAACAGAATTCCCTTATACTCTTTGGAAAAGCTTCTTAAAATACCAGGTGCATTGCATTAATTAAATTAAGTGGCAAAGTTTATTGATCCAGGTTGCACTAGTTAATTTGAAACACAACAAATCGGTGATTAAAACCTTCATTGGGATTCTGCCATCATAAATTCACTACTATAAGTAAACAGCAGGAATGTTTCTCTTTTGAGTGACAACTACTGTATAAGTAACTTGTGCAGGTAATTAAAAAAATGCAAATGTTCTAGTATTAAATGCAGAGTGCTGTGAATTGAATGAGGAAGTGGTATGGAATCTCACATCCTTGTCAGATGCCCAAAAGTATCCTGATGTGGCCAGATGCTGGTAGACCATGATCTTTTTTACATTACCTCATTGTATATGATAGGGATGTCCCGATCCAATCACATGATCGGAAATCAGGCCGATCACGTGATTTCAGACTCGATCGGAATCGGACGTTACCTCCCGATCAGGACTCGAATATATATGTATATATATTCTCATCATTTTTTTATCACATCTATAGTTATGCGGTGGCACAGAATTAGACCTGTTGACTCCACACAGGAACAACAACGCATGCGGCATGACATCGCTTTGTTGCAGAGACGCTATTAAAGTAGAACACAGAAGCAGCTTCAAGCGTATGTCTGCGGTCTGGAGGTATTATTAAGCTGATGACAACAACATTTAGAGCTTCACAGGAAATTCACAGGAAAACTTTCTTTGAGTAAACACATATCCTTCAGGTCATAATGTACACTGTTATTGTCTTTTGAATCGTATACTGTATTTATGCAGGTTTTTGATAAACACGATAAAACATCACTTCGCCGGATCCACACATTTCATTTTTGGTATCTAAGGACTCGTCTTCAGATGATCTAATTGAGAGTGTATGTTTTATGTTGATATCTTTGCAACATTCAGTGTTTTAAGAATCTCTTTTAATTCATGTCTCAGCCTCCAACCCCATACATATGCAAAATAGCATGCTTACATAGAACATAGAACCATTAAAAGTTCCTTCCAAAGCATCAACACACCATTGGCCGTTGACCCACAGGAGGTGTGACCTCAACTTGTTTAAAACGGCCCCAAACAACCCTCTGTCTCTTTTTTCCTCTTTTCTACTCCTTTCTTACTTCTGCTGGATGCCGGAACCACACATCTCAGGTCTCCTAAGCCCAAGGGCCCGATGCACACGCATCGAAGGAGGGCCTATACTACAGCATAGGCTGCAGTCCTTTGAGACTCTCAGATGACGATTTAACTCCAGGCAAAACAAAAAAGTTCTACACCAGGCCTAAGCCTTGACTTTTCATGTACAGTATCTCAAGATCCATGGATCGCAACAGATCTCTCTCAGGTCTCTTTTCATTGATCAAGCACCAGAGTCCGGACGTCTTTTGGAATTCATTACTATTCGAACCAGGAAGACATGATTGCCAAACCAAAACCTTGGAACCATCAGGACCTCGAGACTGCATCGGACCCTCACCAACGAGGCAATGCAAGTATCGTACATATAACTAAACGAAACAGAGGTTTAGTATTAGTTATTGGACCTGTTTTGAATGGCACTGATTTTACAGGTGGTCAACTGACTCTCTTTCATAACTTGAGTTTTAGTTGTTCTTAATGGCTTACCCTTAAGCCTTCCTTGCACTTTTCCCTTTGTGTGAGTGTATTTATACGTGTGTGTTCAGTTATGTGAGTTAACGAAGAGTTAATAAAACTTTTGTGTAAATTACATGAGTTTCTGAATCTGCCTTGCAAATTACTGCCCCTGTATTTTTTCGGCCCTTTGCTACATGCTCTAATGCAGTGATAATGTAAGATGGCACTTTTTCTGTGCCCAAGAAAATATCCCTTCTTAATTACACTATGTGTTCGCTGAATGAACATATTAGTTGATGGTAATTCTGCTTCAGTTACTACTGGCAGCTAATATAAATGATTGCAATTAATCATAATTAATAGTATTTATATATATATATATATATATATATATTTCCCTTAATGAGGTAAAATATGTTACAACAGGAATAAATAACATTTGTACAAATATTAAAATAGGAAACAGTTATTTTACACTGTTACAAATTAGTCCATTTTTGATCCAATAAATGCAAAAAGAAAAAGCTATACTAACCTTAAACTGTAACGTTAACTGCCATAGCGACTTTGCTTTTCAGAGGGACAAAGAAAGCATGGAGGCAGAGAGAGGCTCAAGGTGAACATAATTTAACAGAACGAGAAACAAAGGAACGCTGACGAATGTGCAAAATCAAAGCATACAACACTCACAACATTACTTTAACAACGGACCCTGGGGCCTGTTCCATAAAACAAGTTTACCAAATAAGCCAGGTTTATTTCAGTTAGTCTGACTTACTGTCATTTGATTTGGTTTAAAATAAGTCAGACTAATTAATAAGCCTGGCTTATTTGGTAAACTTGTTTTGTTTGTGCAAACACATGTGGAGAACGAAATGAAAACAAAAACACAGAACATAAAAATTCAAATGGTCGAATGTCACATTATCCCATTAAGCATAATAATAATAAATAAAAGTTACTATATTAATGTTAAAGGAAAGTAATAGTTATGTTATGTAATAGTTTGCATGTAATAACATATAAACCTTAAAAAATAAAAATATACTTTTTTATGTAACATGAGCACAATTTAAACATAAATCACAAGAATTAATGCACCCAATTGTGACAAAAATGGTCTTTATGGTTCTCCTAATGTTGCTCTTTACTAGTATTATAAGCGAAAAAAAGAGATCTTGAAAGAGTAAAATGTGGCATCTGAAAGCACATTATTATGCTGAAATATTTTGTGCTGTGTGGCATTGAGTGAACATGGAAAGCTCAGCATGTAGGCTGTTCTTAGGCAGGTTGCAGGGGTTGTGAATGTAAGCAAGAGCTTTTGTTGCATTCTTTGCTTTCTGCGATCCGTTCTATTGCTTATTTTATGGTTTGATGTAGCATAAAATTTGAAGGGGTAGATCGCTGGCTGTCTGATTAGGTTAATTCAGT
Organism: Enteromius paludinosus; assembly: GCA_032361165.1. Taxonomy (NCBI): domain Eukaryota; kingdom Metazoa; phylum Chordata; class Actinopteri; order Cypriniformes; family Cyprinidae; genus Enteromius; species Enteromius paludinosus. Next base: position 2,819,775 of record JAUMHQ010000058.1, read on the forward strand.
CTCCGCGGGCCCCGGCTCTTTTGCAGCGCAGAGTTGGATTTGCAGTAATTCCTTTGCACCCCCTCATGACTATATGCTTTGCTGGAGATCGAATAACACATGAAACATTTAGAGAAACAGACAGCACAAACACTCTCTCTCTCTCTGTCTCACACTATCTATTTCGCTTCAAATACAAACAGAAGCTGTTAAATTTCTTATATGTGGCTCGTGTTAAGATTTGGTGCACTAGCAGAACCAGAGTGAAAATATAATTCCCTTACTGATGATGAAGGTTTTTGAGAGGAAGATTCATTTAAAATTTAAATTCAGTAACTAAATTTAGTGGTATGAACAGAGTGTCATTTTACCTAGAAAGTTGGCAAAAGATCAGCCGGTATTCCTATTAGGAATGAATGAGAAAATGAGTTTATAGCGCGTGACAAAGGGGAAAATCAATTTCTCAGAGGAAGCCAAAAGTATTATTTAAGTATTATTTATTTATTTTTTACTGAGGTTGTGTTTGATTCAAACGTGGGATTTAAATCACAAAGTACATTTATGAAGCACAAATCTACCTGAGCTCCTTTGAGAAAGGTAATCCTGACTGAATAGGGCTCTGAGGTGAAGTTTTGTAATTTTGTTATGAAGTTTAAAACAAATGTTGAGTTGACTGACCTATTAGTTACTGAATTGTGGAAATTGGTTGGATGATATGACCCTTGTTTTATCTCGGGGTACAGCTCTCGCTTAGCTTTATTGAGTAAACAAAAGAGACCTTAAACATGTCCTGTATGGGGTTGCCAGAAATGTTGGTGGTATTTGCCTGTCTCGAAGTGTCATATATACTCAAAAATATAAACGCAACACCTTTGTTTCTGCTCCGATTGTTCATGAGATGGACTTAAAGATCGAAAATTCATTCAAGATACATAATATTACCATTTCTCTCAAACATTGTACACAAATCAGTCTAAACGTATGATAGTGAGCACTTCTGCTTTGCTGAGATAATCCATCCCACCTCACAGGTGTGCCACATAAAGATGCTGATCTGACATCATGAGTAGTGCACAGGTGTACCTTATACTGCCCACAATAAAAGGCCACCCTGGAATGT
>JAUMHQ010000058.1:2820973-2831630 GCA_032361165.1 Enteromius paludinosus
AAATGGTAATATTGTGTATCTGGAATGAATTTTAGATCTTTAAGTCCATCTCATGAAAAATCGGAGCAGAAACAAAGCTGTAGCGTTTATATTTTTGTTGAGTGTAGAATTAAGCTTCTAAAACAGGGGTCACCAAGGTGATCGCCGAATGGCAAGGCGAGAGCCGAGCCACGGGCTTGCGTTGACGTTTGCAGCACGCTGATTACTTTGTCTGCGATCGTGCGTGTGAATGTCCTTCTCGACCTCACCCACGGTGAACCGTGAACCACAAAACAATAAAACAAAGTCAATTAGTTGTCCAGTTAGGATCGTCCTCACGCAGACCATAAAGTAATTTGGGGTCCAGACCTGACAAAAAACAGTCTATGATTTGCTCCTCATCCACTCTCACGTGGTGGCTGAGAGCAATGAACTCCTCTACATACTTTTCGATCCAGCGTCCGCGCTGAAACAGCAAACAAAGCCGGGAAGTAGGCACCAGTGAATAATCCTGCCTGCGAGGCATAGAAAAGTCTCTGTACTCACGTAGACCATAACAGCCGCTGAGCCCTTGTTGACGGTCCATTCTGTCACGAGCAGGAAGCGAGGAGACGTACGGGTTCATTTGCTGGCTGTTTATTAAAAGACACAGAGCAGAAACATACAGGCTTACAAGGTCGTTACAGGCAGACAAGGATAGAGGAGGCAGAGCCAGAGAGTGGTCAGTCTCCAGGCATGGGTCGGTAAATGAAGGTATAAAAGAAGATGATGTTGTTTTCAATCTGCCCTGCCTACAGCTCCACAGTGTCATAATCAGCTGGATGTGCCAGCTCGCTGATGGCACTCCAGCGCCCAGCAAACTGTGTGTGTATGTTTTGTGTCTGTTTTCATTCATGGACTCCTATCAATAAACTCTTGTCTCCACCCCCTTGTTTGTTGCCATATCCATTCATTCTAGTCTCCTCCCACTGACCCATTTCCTATGTGTATAAATTCCCTGGATGTCTGTATGTTGTCGTGGTTCATTAGACTCTCTATCTGTCTAGTGTTTTCTTTCGTGTTCTAGTTTTTTCGTTGCTCTGGATTTATTGTGATCATTCCCGGACTATTGCTCTCACTTTGCCCTCTGGATTCTGTTCGCTACCCGTACGACCTACGCACGGAGTTTGACCACTCTTTTGCTCTGCCTTCACTATTGATGTTTGCCGGTGATGACCCTGATAGCCTGTCTGTTTCTGCTCTTTGTATCACATTAAACACATTGCGCATTAACCCAAACGACTCCTCGTCTCCTCAGTGTGACACACAGCACATAATATAACAGTTACTAAGCACATGATAACAGAATAAAAACCAGCCAAATTTAAGTGAATCATAGTTCAATTCCTGAGTTTCTGAGAAACTTTAAAACCTGTTCATTATCAGTATAATCCATTTTAAAGGACTCCATGGAGAAATTGATTTCTGCCTGTGGCACTGTAGTGTGTAAACTTTCTTACAGACCCAAGAAAACAAGCACATCTTTTGTGTGTTTTTAACCTAGTAAAATAGCTATTTCTCAGTCTGCTAGTCTTCTCCTTGAAACAAATTCCTGTTTACAACCTTCTAAAAGTAGTACCTCCTAAAAAGGGTGTCTGGAGGGCGGCTTGAAGTCCATCAATCTCCAGGCAGATGATGAAGAGTTCTGCTGATGTTCATTACACTTTTGTGTGGGGTGCTTGGCTTTCTCATGACATCGTAGATTCACCGCTCAAGACGGGAGAGGAGAAGTATTAACTGACAAAACGTCAAACATCGTTCGCCCGGTACAACAGATGAGTCGTGGCTGTCAGCCCGCACACTGAAGCAATCGATAGTTTAGAGGTTGAAGCCAAATCTTGGTCCTGGTCCACTCCGGGCTCGTTTGGCGCTGTGCCTCACATTGATCAGATCCATCTTCAAAATGAGTGTCTGAAGAGTAACGTGGTAATAAACACTTAAGGTATTGAATGTGAAACACGAAAGGGAGGATGGATGAAGAGTGTTATTGGCTTTTGTGAAGATGTAGAAGTTCTTGTTGTGAGAGAGAGAGCTGCACATTACCTGTCTGATTTACTTTAAACAATGGTGTAGTCTGAGAGAGAGTTTTCTTTAGTCTCACTTCAGGCTGGGTATCTATCTATCTATCTATCTATCTAATCTATCTATCTATCTATCTATCTATCTATCATATACGAATCTAGCTGTCCATCTGTCTGTCAGTGTTTGTTTGTTTCTATCTATCCATATGCTTCTATCCTTCCATCCACCCATCCATCCATCTGTCTATCTGCAGGTTTCTATCTGTTCATTCTTCTGTCTGTTTGTATGTCTGGAGAATATATGTAAATCAGCAAATCCGAAAAACTTCAGGGAATCAAATGTTTATGTTGCAAGGCATAAAAACACACGTACAAGTACAACAAACATTTTGATGCTGGCTCCGGGCCATTGGGACATCCTTATTGTTGAGCTCTGGTTTATGACAGAGCGCGCAGCATGAATCTGGCAATGGAGATATGCACATTTTCCTTTCTCACTCTCCATCTAACTTACACAGTCATTCTCACTGTATCTCATTTACATGAGATAAACAGGTAGCCGCCAACTAGTCAACTTCTTTAAAATATGCAGCCATGCAAGCGCCAGATAATATCACGCTGCCCTAAAACAATGTCTGTAACATTCAGGGAAAGAAGCTAAACTTGGGTAATAAAGATTTTAAATGTAATAAGAGTGTTCTGTCTAACAGAACAGCAGTTTAGATAACAAGCTGTTCCGAGTGCTGAGGGAAAGTTTACAGCCAGATGAAGGATACAGAGACAGAAGGGAGAAAGAGGGGGAAAAGGAATTGCGAGGCATGGAGGGATGTTCATGACTGCTGTAGTGTGGCTGCAGGGCTCTCTGAGCGATGCCAAGGCCGTGTCGGGTAACACGTTCATTTGTCCACATTTCTTACTTCCATCCCTCTGGATTCCCCATCCTTCTGTTGCTTTATTTTTGCAACATTTTTTTTCTGCATGTCTCCCAAGAGATCTCTATCACAGAGAAATCTGCGGTCCGACAGTTCACTTGGCATGCTTGAAAAGACGATAAGAGAGCCAAAAAAAGAAAGAAAGGGAGAGAAAAAATTGAGGGGAAAGGGAAAGTTGCTTCCTTCACATGAGTTTTGCCTCGGGGTGAATCACAAACTGTATGAAATATCGCAAGAACTTATATCTCACCCTTCTGTTGGTTTTCAAATGAATGTTTCATGCATAAGTACTCCAGAGAATGTATATTAAAACAAGTTTTGGTGCCATTAATGTATTATTCGGATTTAAGTGTAGAAAAGGAGTTGTTCATTTGTTTGCGTTACTTGAGGAATAAAGGAAGTTGTTTGCTTTTCCTCCAACAGTTCTTTTAACTTTTAGAATCAACAACAAATGAATAAAAGCCATTAAAAGCTAACTTCCTTCTCATAAGACAGAAACCTGTTAAATACTCTATTCAGAAAAGTGAGTTATGTTCTTTTGTAGCTGAATTCTTCATTCATTTTGGATTTATTTTCAAACTACTATTTTTTTCATCACAACACTCATCAAAAGTTAAAAATGCAAACTTATCTTAGATGGTGCGGCATCTTCTAAAACTGCTTTTAGCAATCCTATAAGATCATTGCAGATCACACTGTGCAACATGGATATAATAAACTTGTGTACAACATACATATAGACTGTACCATGATGAACTGCTGACTTGCACGCTATGAGGCATGTTGCAATAGAACAATAAAACATCATCGGCATGTTCTAACGGTAAACAAAAATAGCATGATGAATCACACTTTGGCTGTTGTAGTTTTTTTTTCTGGAAGCAGTGAAAGAGAGCCATGTTGCTTTGATTTTATACAGCACAACATTGATTGCTAAGTAAACATGGATCGTAGCAGCAACACACAGTGCGATGATCATGCTGAATTTCTGACACTGTCAGAAAATGTACTGTACAACACAGGAGCTACAATCACAGAAATCCCCATGATTGTTCCACACTGGCAATCATTTGTTTTGGACAGCCAAAAATTGTGCTGTGTGTCTCAGGCTTAAAACCATTACATGACAATTATTATGGTTAATGTTAAAAATTTTGTGGAAATCACAATAGATTTTAATGTTTATTCTTGAAGTGGTTTCTTAATTGTGTTTCAGAATTTTTGCAATAATTCTTTATTAGCCAACATAATGTTTGAGCCTGTAAGCAAGTTCACACAAGTAGGGTTCAACACATTAATTACGGGTATTATAGGTGTGATGTTTTACAACCATAAAGTGTCACAATACTTTAATTGTCTTTATTTTCAACAGACTATCTAAAGCATCTTTTATGAAATATTTAGCTTTTTTCTTGTTTTGATGTTTTGCATCTAATGCTGTGACATTCATACATTTTTAAAGGGGTCATATCATGAGGAATCTCATTTCCTTTGATCTTTCCAGATAAAAGAGTTTGATGTACATACTGTAAGTTTCAGAATTTCAAACTTCCTCTTGTGTCCAAAAATATCATTTATTGAAACCAAGCTGAAAAAAATGACTTGTTTGGAACTTCAGGAACCCTCACTTCGCATAGTGGTTGAGCAGAAACTTGACCTGCATGAACAATCAAAAAAAGACTATATTTACTGCAGAAAAAAAGTAATATAAATGCACTATATATTGAACTTGTAAATAAAACTGACTATTAGAGTAAGCAGAACCTGCTTTTGCTGAGTTCGACTTGTGACCCTGTAACAACATTGTGATTACCCAATCAGATTTGAAGAACCAGTTTATAGTTTTTGCGAAGTTTAGGCTTACGGTCAGTGTTTGGTGCTTGTACAGAAGTGTGAGTCATCTATCATTAAATATGATTTTAAGCATTACTCGTGGGTAATTAAGGCTAGGTTTAAGTGTAGAGATATGGTTAAAACCAAAATTCTGGATTAAATTGTTCTTCCACGTCGAAACGCGTAAAATCAGCAAAATCAGGATATGCATTGAAGTAATTTTACTTCAATATGTTGCAATTTCTTTGTAATTAAGTGTCAATCTTACTATTAGTTTCTAAATGAAAACAGCTTCTACCCCAAATATATATACTTCAGTGTGGATCATAATAAAAAGCGTGACCATGTTGTGCAAGAATATGCATGGCAATTTGTTGCATACCCAGAGTTATGAGACTACAAATCCAGAAAAGCTGTCATTTTAGGCAGTGAAGCAGCACTCACTGCCTTGCTTCAGAATGTTAAAAGGCTTCGGCTTGTGTGCACAGTGGCCAACGTCTGTGCTATCCTTGTCCTCGTCCTTTCACGGCCCACTGGAGGGGACGGCAAGGTTGGTCACAGACTGATCTTCTGTCCCCTTCTAATGAGTGAGATCACCAAGGCAGATGTCTGCAAGCACACTCCTTTCCCAAAAAAAAAAAAAACTCACTGCTGTGTTATCAGAGGACAGCCACTCCAGGACTGATCATTCATCTCATTAGCAGAGCCGGGTGATAATGTAGAGCTAAACAAACACAGTGACCTCCACCTTCAGAGCGTGCAGATTCAGATCCTCTCTTTCAGAACACACAGCGCTGCCGGGGATCATGGGTTAATAGGAAAGAGTTGCCAAAAGTTGACTAATGAAATGTCTGTTTTGTCATGTTGGCAAACTTTTTAACTTTGTTCTAACATTTCAAATGGTTGGAGGCATGGCCCGGCTTGGTGGTAACTGCAACATGGTGCAACTTTGGGCAATGCAAATTTGTACTGTATCTGCTTTACCTTATTTCCTGATCCCCAGTTTTGGAACTCTAGAAACCTGTCCACAAAATTAATAATCTGCCATGCGTGCAGAAGAGCAGACAATGTTTCTTTGCACGTACTGTAGTTTGCAATTTATTCAATTTTTCCTTGTGACTAGTGCTCTTTTTCCAACAGATAATTCCTCAACAGCTTTCTTCGCTTTGCATAAGAGCATGCAATTTCTCTTTGAATTTCTGACCCACTCTCTACTCTGAGATGTAAGCACTTCAGGGAACATTATGAATGAAACCAAATGGACATTTTAGTTCTTTGGTACTTGTAGAGAGGTGTGCCTGTATGCAAATACTTGTACTTTGTACTGCCCATATTTGCAGTGCTTTCTGGTTGCCAGGATTCATGTTTTTCTATCATATTATTTATTTATGTTAACAAAGCATTGTTACAATTAAGCAATACTAATGACATGTTTAAACTTAAACTGAACTTAAAATTTAATTAATTTATCTTTTAATTATTATTTTTTTAAAATATTGGTTTTATTACATTTAAATTGTTTGAATGATGTTAAAGTTGTTGTTTGTTTTTTGTTTTCTTTAAAATAATTCATTAGATCAGTACTTAACAGCTTGTGCTGCTGAATTTCTAGATTTTTTTAATATATAAAGGTTTATTTTTTTTAGAAAACACTATGGAAACTTGCTCTCACAGAATTCCGTGCATACTTGTGAGATTAGGTGGCGAAAGTGATACTGAGGATACAAGAATCAAAAAGATTCAGTTTCAAGTTCAAAATTTGTCTTGATCATATTTGCCTGAGCTTGACAATAATCTTTTAATAGAAATGCTTCCTTAAATATGTTTTACAATATTTGTCTTTTCTTTTAATTGTCTTATCTCAGTATGCCTAACTGGACAAAGCACTCCTGGCATATACCACTGATTTCATGTTTGTCTGCGCATCTTTCTATACAGCTAAACTGTTTGTATTACTGCTTCGTATCTCTGATATTTTCCTCCAGATCATACTTCACATTGCAGTTGACTTTGATTGTTACTTTTGTTTTCCCAAATGGATCCAAATATGTATTTCTCTACCAATATATCACTCTGTATCTCTTTACGGTCAAAGCCCAGTGAAGGAGGCTGGCATAGCATGGAAAAACGGCTTTAAGACAAATCTCTGTTAAACCCAGTCTGAGCATAATGTGTGGCTACAGAGATATAGCCTCAGGTCTTGATTTTAAACTGCACTCCTGTCAGAAAAGGACTGCTGTTTTCTTTTTTCTTGCCTTAGTTGTGCAAACTACTGGATTTCTCCTTGCTGGCCATGTAGTTAATCTGCTCACTTGTCATGACAGCTGCTCTGCCTGACTCTGAGGAAGGTCAATTTTCTCTCTCGCTCTTTCTTTGTCTCTTTTGTAGCCTTTTAATACCCCATTTCCTTGTCTGTGTAAATTGTGTTAGTAAGCATTTCTCCTCAGAATCTGAGGAAAGCCTCCAAATGCAATAGGAATACTGTATGTTGGGCAGTTTTGCAGAATGAAACTCACTCAAATTACTGTGTTTCACAGTTTATTTTGTTCCGGGCTTCATTGCAGAATCAGAATCACTGAAGAGCTTAGTTCACCCTTAAATGAAACTTTGGATATCATTTATTCACCCTCACACATTGCTCTAAACCTGTATGACTTTAATTGTTTCTTTTGTGAAAGTAAAAGGAAGAATGAGTTCTCTGTTTCTCTTTTCTGATACAATGATATTGAACTTTGAATTCAAAATATTGAACTTTTTGTGTGCTATATATGTATAATTAAAAAATGATTAAAATATGCTGAAATGTACTCATCATCAGGTCATCTAAAGTGTAGCCTAGATTATATTGTTTCTTCATCAACACAGACTTGAAGAATTTAGCATTATCTCTTTCTCACCAATGGATATTCTGCAGTGAATGGTGTTACGATCTGCTGGATGTGCCAGTCCAGATTGGATGGCACTCCAGTCCCCTATGTACTGTGTCTGTGTTTTTCCACTCCATGTATGAACTGTCACCTGTGTACTCTTGTCTCCACCCACCTTATGTGTCTCCATGGTAGCTGATATGTTCTCCACCCACCTCATGTGTCTCCATGGTAGCTGATATGTTCTCCGCCCACCTCATGTGTCTCCATGGTAACAGATATGTTCTCCTCCCCTGTCTCGTTAGTCCCGTGTATAAATACTCCGGTTCTCCAGCCATTCCCCACTGATCATTGTACGTGGTTCGTCCCGTCCTTGTAAGCGGTTGTCACCCTCTTTATTGTTCATTGACTCCCCGCTATCGACCTTTGCCTGCTCTCAGGATTACGATTCTCGCCTTCTCCTCAGGACTCTGTACTTAGATCGCCCGACCCCACGCTTGTCTCTGGATTTGTCTCTGTTTTGCCTGCATCATCTGACGTTATTGACCTCAGCCTGTTTGTTTACCCTGTGAGTTCGTTCATTAAAAAGAAACCTTGCACTTGGATTCGTACGCTCTCCATCTCATTTGTGACAAATGGGTGCCGTCAGAATAGGAGTTCAAGAAGCCGACAAAAACATCACAAAAAAATACTATGCTATGCTGATGGAATCAGACAAGATTCTTTCACTGGAGAAAGCAATATAAAGGATAGAGGACTATTTTAACCTGATTTAAAGTAAAAAATTAAATAAAATAGAAAACTTGAAATAAACCTGACTCTTGTCACTTCACGAGACTGGAGTGGACTGAAGTCTTGTGGATTATTGTGATGTTTTTATTAGCTTTTTTGACTCTCATTCTGACGGCACCCATTCACAGCAGGAGATCCATTCATGAGCAAAAGATGACATTTCTTCAAATATGTTCCCATGAAAAACAAACTCTACATTAAATGTAAAGTATGATAAAACAAGTACAACCGTAGAAATATTTAATAATACTCTTAAGTTTTGATTAAATAAATGCAGCTTTGGTGAACGTGAGGATTGACTAGTAGTGTATATATACAGTATAAAACTAATAATAAAATAGATAAATGAAAATGTATAATGATGTGATGCCAAATTTCTTAGCTCTTGTTTAGCTTTAGATGTTGCATTACTGCAATCATTTTGTTCTGCATTTCCTGCTCTTTTGTTCAGTATATCTTTTCACACACATGCCAAGTCAAGTGCCATTAATATTCGGAAGGTACTTTACTGTTTCACTAAAATTACCTCTCCAGGTGCAGTATGGTGCCTCCTAATTAATGCTTTACCTTAATAAACACGCTCCCAAGAAATACAGCTATTACCATCTGACATTTCCCTGTAGTCATTTCAAATGTGCCGCAATGAAATAAATGTTTGTTGTGTTTCCCAGTTAATTACCAATAAAATGCAGAAATCAGGATGCTGACCTCGAAACCCCTTAATTGCAGCATCTGTAGGTAATAGCAGCCGATTTGACCATAACCGGTTATTTCCAGTTATTGATGGGTGGCAACCTTCAGAAGGGCATTCGTTTTATTTTGTCTGTAGAATAGCTAGATCAAGGGTTATATATAACGATCGGTAAACGTTAAGCAAATATGATTTTGCCAGGTTTCTTTTGGCATGGCATTCTCGTTATGTGTTCAAACAGCAGCTAGACAATAAACAAGTTTATATAATCTATTCACGCTTAATAAGATATCTGACTTATGAATTACGGACAATTGCCTGAGGACATGGATAATGAAGGTTAAGAAGTTGTTGATCAATCTAGAAACATGATATTAGAGATGATCTGGGTAATTTTGTTTAATAGACCATGAGATTTGTTCTCAAAGGACCAGGGGAGTTTTATCTCTACAGAAAATTGAAAAAAGTCATGCTTTTATATTTTGAAAGCAAAATATGCTTCATAAATTTAGTATAACCTGTCTTAACATTAAATATAATAACAAATATAACACCAAAAAGGGGATTTATTATGCCACGTCTAAGAAGCAGGGGTACATTTCATTAGTGCATGAAGTATGTAAGTGTTAAGAAGCTGAAAAACAGAGGGAACTTTCAGTCATTTTAATCACGTAATCATGCACATTTAATAAAATAACACTTTAATAATAATAATAAAGTGATTTTAAAAAGGATAATTGAGATTACTTCTATATGAAATAAAAAAATACAGACTGGGAGCTCAAGCAGGCTGATTACAGAAGGTTTTTCGAGGAAGAAAGTACGTTTTGGCTGTGTTCCAGAACCATGTGAGCTGCCTCTGTAGTCATCATAGGTGTGCTCCTGACGCAAAGGCTGAGCACCATAATTCTGCTGAGGCAGCATAAAGTAGGAGGCAGCCTTCAAAGATCCTTCCACCTGGCCAAATACTAAGGCAAATACTAAAATATGAATTTCATGCAGAAAGCAACTGCAGATTTCACATCTCTGTGGGGAAATAAATACATTCCGTATCTTGGATGAGGCAAGATAAATGTTCAATATCAATATGTAGAGTTGAAATTGTCACTCTTTTGAACAGTTACTGCCCAATATTGGTGTTTTATGAGTTTTATGATGTTAGCTAAACTAATGCCACGCTATACTGAAATCATTTGCTGAACTTTAATTTGCTCGACAAATTAAACATGTCAAATTTAAATGGGAAATAAAAAAAATGAAGGCACGGTAATATGCAACTAGTTATTACTGATTAGTATTCCCTAATGTAAAGTGCTACCAAAATTGGAATAAAATCGATAAAGTATCTCAGTGATGCTTAAAAAGACCACTGCTTTTAAAAGCGTGACTTTCTTTAAGATGTTCATAAAGTGGTAAGTGTCACGCTCCCAGGCGCTCCATGTGACTTTTGTGTATGTTTTCATTTCTGGTCCATGTGCTTCATGTCTGGTCTCCCCCCGCTGT
>JAUMHQ010000058.1:2831673-2846721 GCA_032361165.1 Enteromius paludinosus
CCTTGCCTCCCGTGTTTCCGTGCCACTGGAAAGAAGCTGGCGATTCGCTTCACCACAGCAGCTCGATTGTGACAGAAAGAATTTAATGGATGCTTATGCTGGCTGTAATGAAGAGTGACTTTATCTGCCTTTTTTCAGTTGTTAAATAACAGTAATCTGATTAAAAACCCTTGGAAACCTGCTCGCAGTTACACTAATTTAAAGGATATTGCAAGTGATTACATTAGTGTAAGTGAACAAGCAATCTCTATAATACATTCACAACTGTGGTATTGAGCAAATCTACTAGTGACCTCAATCAATGCATAAATTAACTAACATTAACTTAATGTTAGCTCGAATTTATTTTGAAACACATGCAAGTGTTCTTACTGATGTTGTACATTTTCACTTGGGAATGAGAGCTGAAGCTGATATTGTTTAATCAATATACACTTATTCAAACGCAATAGTTAGACATGAAAAAAACCCACTTGCATAATGCCTTGTAAAAAAAAGTGTACCCTATTTTGATTGCTATTAATTGCATTTTAAAACTATCCAAACAAAGTCAGTTACAAGGCAGAGCTTAGTGAGGTGTCATTAATGTGCTTGTCACATGAGAATTGCATGTTTATTTGCATGTTAAGAATGGCTTGTCAAATTGTTCCAAAGCGATGAGGGTTCACTTCGATTAGTATTGCAGATGTAGGAAGTAGACAGCAAGACGGATCTCTAGGTTTTAGAACAGAGCCTTTGGGTGAATTTAATGGAGGAAAGAAATTTGTGTCCCTTCTTGTTGGTGGAGTGAATGCTTTCTTCTTTATTTTGCTTGAATAAAAGCAAGTGCTATTTTATTTTAAACTTTGGACAAATCTGTTTTAAAGATCATTTTAACCACAAACAGTACATTACTAGAGAGAATACATTTCATAATGATTTTGAAAGTTGTTTGTGACACACAAAGAGCATCACAAAATTGTGTTTTGCACCATTTCCCTCTCTTTTCTAAACAACCTCTAGCAGTGGATGACAAGGGCAAGCTTTCTCAAAAGTGTGCCTGTAAAACGGTGGGGGGAAAAACGATAAAGTTCTGGGCTTGTAATGACTGAGAGTGAATTAAATAACCTGAGGTAGGCAAACAGACTGCAGTCAAGCTTCAAAAGGGCCAGTATGTTGGCTTCTCCAGCTGTAAGGGCTCCTGTGGTCATCTGGGGCCTCGAGGGTCCTCCTGGCTCAGCAATCCCACAGGTTTAATAGACAGTTCCCAATTAACTACCAATCTAACAACTAGACTGCACAGGAACAGACTAAAATGTGTGTGGGCTAACATTTCTTTAATTTAGTCTATCAGAGAACTGGCCCTTGAGGGACCCCCAAACCTCTCAGATATAGGGAAAGAGGAAATTTGAGGTTTGCTGATTTCTTGCTTCCTTCCTTCCTAAACCCATTTGGAGGTTACCATCAGGTATTGTTGTAGCGGAGATGAATTTGGCTAGACGTTGTCCTGAGGATATTTACTGGGTCATTATATTTAAGTGCTAGCGACAGCTCACATGAAATGATTTTAGTATAACTCGCTTTATTTCTACTTGTTTGCAAAATTGACAGTTTTGGACTCAAATGTATTAGAAGTGTTTGCTAAGACAAGCAGCACTAGTACCTTTTCTCATCCCTAGGCAAAAGAAAAAATGATGCTTTTATTGATACGTTATTGCAAAACATTTGTAGTTCTCACTTCCTGTTTATCACAATTTCCAATTCCAAAATATATATTGTAATACTTTGAGTATGAGTTCAGAGTTGTTGAACTATAGACACCCAAACCACAGCTGGGGTAAAGTGCTGACCATAAAGCAGGTGACAAGAGCGGTGAAGACTTTAAAACCCTGAGGCTGAAGAAAGCCACTGAAATCTGGGGGAATCATCCCTACCAACCCTTCCAAAGCCAGCTCAGGGCATGAGGATCCAAAGAAAGGCCTGCATAGCTTGTTTTTACACTAAAGGCCAGAGGACAGAGAGGATAGCTGGTCCGTGTCAAGAAGTATGACCTCGTAAGGCATGAGTTGTTTTACATGAAATAGCTTTAGCATTCTATGGTGGTCCCTAAAGAGATCTGATGATATATAGGGTGTCATGATATTCCACTTTTTTTAACCAAAGCATGGTCTTGCTGTCAGGGCATAACATTCAAATTATATTAAAAGCACTGTTTTAAAGGTGACATGTAAAGTATTTTCCATGCTTTGTTTCATGAAAGTCTAATATATTTATGTCCACATGCTCTTCATAGAGCATTAAACTAAGCTGCCAAAACAAGGATAATATCAGTGGCAACAATTTGTTTAGAAACAGATACAATTTACATAAATCCAGATTAAAAGTTTTAAAATTAAATATTTAATTTATTAATTAATTTACTTAGAAGGAATAATTTAATAATATTCAAAATAATTATACAAAATCTGCATATTAAAAGGATAATATGACACTGTAGACTGAAATTATGATGCTGAGAATACAATTTTGCATCACAGGATTAAATTACATTTCAAAATATATTAAATTCGATTATTTTAAATTGTATTTTTGATTAAAGGTGAGCATAAGATGCTTAAAAAAATCTTACCAGGCCCAGATTTTGGATTGTAGATTAAAGATACGATTAAAGTCAACAATAATTGCTGTTTTTTACTGTAATTTGCTGTAATTGCTGCTGCAATTTGACATATTTTTGAGTGAAGCAGAATATTTAGTAACAAGAAATGTAGAGCAGGACCTAATTTTATCCATCAGTAATTAAATGGATCATGAAAAGTGGCACTTTGCACTACTTCATTACAAAACCAAGCCAGAGTGAATGCAAATCGTTTCAGAGGCCAAGTAGTTTATTGCATTTTGATTAAATATTTTAAGACATTTTCTTTCTTTGGAATGTGCACAAAGTAAACAGAACCAGTTTTTCTTATGCATTGACTTTAATGGTAAGGGTCAGATAGGGATGCAATAGAGCTTAAAAAAAAAAGGTAAATGATAAAACGGCATGTTTGACTCCCAACTGTATGCATTCTTATTTTATTCCTCGAATTGTAATTTGTTCAGCATCAACAAACTCTGTTTTTCGTCTAGGCTTTCAGGCCACAGTTTTGAAGGAAGAACAGCTCTGTGTTCATTTCATGGGTCTCACAGAACCAGGACATGGCTCAGCTTTGCATCCCAATGTTTTGTTATATTTATAGAGCGTTCGCAGCTCTCTGTCTAGAGAGGCAGAGAGCATGTTCATACTCCCCTGGCATGAGTCTGTATGAAGGGTGAGTTCCATCTGCTCCTGAAGGAGCTGCTGTAATCAGGTGGTGAGAGAACGGCCTCTCCATCCCCACTCATCTGCTCTCCATCTCTGATGCACTCAGTGGGACAAGAGTTATGCCTGGGCAGGTCCTATTAATGTCGGCGAGCTTTGAAGAGAAGATGAGATGCGCAAACACACAATTATTTGTGTGCACATGGTGGAAAAGATGCAGCTTCCAAAAATGAACTACGTTAGGGGTTTGTAAAGCTCAAACCATGCACAAATCTACTTACTGTGTTTGCCTGCCACAGCAAATGTAATTTAGGTGAACAAAATGACATCTTGTGAACTATTGTTTGCCCCTGTGAGACCAACATGACGTGTTTGTATGTGAGCGTGCACGTGTTTTAAAAGCGCCTAACCCATTTCGCTCCCTAAACAAATCATGCCCAGCCAAGTGCTTAGAGAACAGGAGAAAAAAATCAATCAAGCAATTATCTTGATTCATCCCGCCATGTCCCAGAGTCCCATTCTGAACTGAGAAAAGGCACACAGTTGAACATCATATTGGCCCACTGCAAAGCTGCAGAAAGAGATGGACATTGTTTTTTTGTTTTGTTTTGTTTTTTTCTCATGTTTAAATCTGTCACATTTAATTGCATTTATTATCTGGACCTGAACTGTACTGTGCTGTTATCGTTACATATCTCCCAGCGTGCTTGACTCCTTTTCAACAAGAGTGTCGCACTTGCACTCAGAAAGCAATAAGATTTTGCTTTTCACGCTGAATTGAGGTAAGCCTGTAAACTAGACCGCATAACCCAACTGGCGCTATAAAGTTAAGACTGAACTCGACCTGACCTGAAATCACTTTCTTTCGTGTCAGCTCCAAGTGAGCAGACCCAGATACAGATTCTCACATGCTCTGAAATGATCATGTGTGTTTGTGGAGATAATCTACATTGAACATTCAACATGCCACTCATGTGCGAATGAGCTTGAAAACGACAAATGCAAAGTTATTAACCTTTTAATGTTTGCTTCAAGCTTGTTAGACAGCATTCATAAGAAAATGAAAATGGTATATAAGCAAATGTATAATATATACAGTAATATAATAAAAATTTATTTTGCAAAATTGCACTATACACGGATATACAGAGCTAAAGCATTATGGCATGACTGTAGGCACAAGGCAAGTATATAAACAAGTAATGCCCAAAGACGCTAATGATGTACAATCTGCCACTGCTAGTTCAAAAGATGTGTCCAGACCTCCATAACTAATTCAAAACATCACATTAGAGCTAGCATTAAAGGCTCGGGCAAAATATTGTTTGTCTTTATGTCTGTGTTTTTGCTTTGCCAACCACTGTGCTATAAAACCACAGCAGAACCACTCTGATACACAAACTGGTGATTCAGTATTGAATAAATCAGTTGAGTGAATTTTTATTTAATAGCTCTTTCATAAAGGCCATCGCATGCTTAGTTTATGAATGAGCCAGCAGTTTTGAATGTGTTGATTGAGTGACTAATTCAATGTTTCAGACACAAATCACTTACTGGGTTAACATGCACAAAAAGTTACTGGAAATTACTCATTTGAAATGCGTAATTTTACACATAATGCAAATTCTATTGAAAAATTTCAAACCCAAAGCAAACTCGAGCGTAATCCATGAACATCTAATCCATCTGTCTGTATATCATTTACCCTTTTAATTGTAACTAATGAAAATACATTTTCAGCTCCTCTTAATGACTCTTTTAAGCTTAGTGCAGTCTCGCAGAACCTGATTTTACCAACACATTCTCACGACCAATTCGTACGTATTTGTACGAGATGGCAAATTTAACGTGATGGGTAGGTTTAGGGGCGGGGTTAGGTGTACGCAATTCATACAAATTCATACGAATAAGCAACTTGTAAAATACGTACCATTTAGCGAAAATCATATGAATCCGAATTCACCTCATAAAATATGCATGAATTGCCGTGAGACTTTACCAAGTGTGACCAAGTGTTTCTGGATCAACATTTTTGATGAACCTTGAACAACACTGTGATTAACCAATCATATTTGAAAAGCCAGTTTATAGTATTTGTGAAGTTTAGGTTTACAATCAGTGTACAAGCAGTGTCATTCATCTATCATTTTTTCTAATTTTTGGGATTACTAAACACTATTAATAAGAATTATATAAGGTTCTAAAGGGAACTTGCACAGAATGACGGCGTATAACTGAGTCGGTCTGCAATTCATTGAACAAGCCGTATAACATCAACTCTGCGCTGGATATTAACATCCAGATTATAGTGTACACACTATTAATAAGCATAGTAACAAGATCGGCAGTTTAAGACATTAACTTAAAGCAGAAAACACAGGATATTTCTCTTTTCAATTATAAATATGGTTTATTGGTGAAACCTAAGACACATAAACTAAACTAACACATAAACACGCATTCACACATTCGTACGAGTCACAGGAAGAGAGAAAGTGAGGAAAGAGTGAGTTTAAGAGAATGAAAACGTGAAATCCCAATTTTACAGCAATAGGTGCTATTGCATCAACTTGAACAACCATCAATCAAAAGATTAACTCTCGCATTGAGTTCGTCAATGAGGTTAACAATTATATCAATTTCACCAGTTCAGCCTGAGTCTGGAGGTTTGTACTTGCGTTGCCTTGTTCTACGGGATTCCGTCTGTGGTCCTTGCTGCAGAAAGGGATTTCCCGAGGTTGCTGACTGGCTGGAAGTCAGTTGTCGTGGAAGTCTTTAGAAGGAGTCAGCAGCAAGACCACAAGCATATCATTAACGGAGCTCCAGTGGAAAGGGTGCCGTCTTTCAAGTACTGTCAGCGTGCCCATCTCCTCAGACCTGACATGGACTGCTCACATCCAGGTCCAGTCCAAAACGGATAGGCAATGCCTGTACCACCTATGACAACTGAGGAAGTTCAGAATCTCTCCAGTGATCCTCAAGACTTTCTATTCAGGAGCTGTTGAGAGCATCCTCACACAGAACATCACATCCTTGTATGGGAATAGCTGTGTTCAGGACCGAAAAGCTCTTCAGAGAGTGATCCGTGTGGCAGAATGCTGCTGCGGGGCGGTTCTCCTTTCCTTACAGAACATTTACACCAGGACATGTCGGTCCAGAGCAGCTCAGATATTAAAGGAGTCATCCCACCCCAGTAACGGACTGTTTCAAGCTTCTGCATCATCAGGGCCAAAACTGAGAGACTCAGGAGGACCTTCTATCTTCAGGCCATCCGAGTCCTAAACCAGAACATGCCCCCATTCCCCCCATTGCATACCGGATCATTATAAAAAAAATGGGAACTCATATCATACTTATTTTTATTTAAGAACTGTCATACTGTTTACATACTCTTCTCTGCTTGCTTGTATGGCAAAATGCACTTTAACATATAATTTGCATATTTCATTTGCACATTGCACACACTACGCCACACTATATAAACATGTATTAAAACCTTAAATATTTTAATGTATTGCTTATATCTTTATCTACTAACTTGGTGCTCTTTTTCTTTGAACTCTCAGATTGTGTTTAAAATGTATAATTGTACTTACATTTTGACTAGATCTAAGTTACAGGATATTTAGATTTTATTTATAATTTACTTATTTACAAATTCTGTACAGTCAAATGAGCGGTTCAGGATACATCTCACTGTGTGTTGTACCTGTAAGACAATGCATGTAACAAATAAAGAATCTTGAATCAGGCAACAAGGTATCATGGGGCCTCTTTGTGGAATTCGGCTCCTCATGTTTCAATGTTCCGATCAAGCCTTAGGTGTCTGATTCCCTCTGATGCACTACAGGATATGGTCAAGATTACATCTTTAAAATTAAAATGTTGTTCCAGGGTCAACAAAATATCAATGACTCTGCACAATCTGGACATACGTGCCCTGAAACTTTCGTAGCCAGAGAACGGCACCATCTGCAAAGCCTACAGTCCATCACAAACCTCCTGAACAAAAAAATGTAATAATAAGTAAATATAAATAAGTCAGCAGCTAATGTTTTATATTCATCAACCAGTACCCACAGTTGCTAATATTTCATTGAGGTAGCCTGTATCCTTCTACCCTCTCCACATCCTGAAATTGTCTTTACTTCTGATAACTACACAGCAGAAGTGAGCTTTCGAGCATATGATTTGTGTTTATTACTATAGACTATAATGCACATAAATACAGAGCTGCTCAGTGCACCTTTATGTCCTGTGGGTTTATATTTGGCGGAGATAGTTGGACCGCCAAGCCCCCCTGTAGATTTGGCTACTGTCTTTGAGCGAATGCATTAGCAGGTGAAGAAACGCATCTCTGTATGTATCTGGCTGCAAATGATATTCAATACTGGTCTTATCAGCTGCACGCTAAATCTTGACTGGATACTACAGCAGTCAGCAGCGCTGCCTGGACTGCGGCTTCTCCAGACCCCTTTTCTTCCTGCCAAGAGACTCCCAGAGCTGATCAATACCCTAACACTTTTTTCCCAAGATTATAGCATTCCCAGATATCAAATCTGTGTACGGGGGCTTGCTTTTTTAGGCCGAGAAACACCCCTGACGGTGCGGCTAAAATGATTCATTGCACATATAAAGGGGACAGCCCTCTAATATTAATCACTGCAGATAGAGGGCAAAAAGATAATTGGTTGCAAAGGCAAACTTATGGGGAGGGGACATCAGGGAGACACTATCTTTAGTCAGAGATAGAGGGGAGAGTATCGAGCGAAAACAAGCTGAATTATCAACAGATGGGGTACAAAACTTGCTCTTCTTTACGCCTTGGCTTTGTGTTTATCATTGCTGGACGCACAGAGGTTAAGTGGATTATAAAGGACCGTTCACATGGACTGTGATTTCATCTATACTGTTAGATGGCGAATGTTAGATGCCATTGCTTGACACTATGGACCTCATTGAAGGATATATTTTTGTAAAGCTAAATAAAATATTAGTCCAAAATGAACCATTATGACCCATTAAGTGTGAAATAGTGAGAATATGGATTTCAAGGAGGAAGACAAAGAAGATTTCATTTTTAGGCCCAAATTATACAAATATGTGCAATTGGATGCAGTTGTATTTATTTATATTGCCAAAAAGTAAGATAAAATTCTGATGGCATGTCATGTTAATCAATAAGATCTTAATAACAGTATAGCATGCTACTTGAATGAAAAGCATTGAAATAGCAGTCATGGCATGTAGGCATGTACTGTATTAGGTTGCGTTCAACAAATTTTGGATGTTGATCATTTAAAAAGGTGCATACAGTAGGGTTTAAACCAAATTTGAACAAGCATATATATTGCAAATATTTCATGATTTTATTCTAGAGCTGTGTTTAATCTAAATAGAAGTTGCATCTCAGCAAGAAAGAAGCACAAAATTACGGCAGTTGTACACATATTTATGTATTTACATATTTTCCCAGATCAACTGATTTTCTATGATCCAAAAGAAAGATCAGGAGAATGGAAAAGGTTTAGGGTATTAGAGATTATGGAATTTTTTTGTTGTAGAATCAATTCCTTCATTCAAGGACAAAATGAGTCAGGATGTAAATACTCAGCATAGACTTTCTGAATTGCACTTTCCACAAAGATAAACTAAAATTATTTTACCACACACACAAAAAAATGTTACAGATAGAGGGGTAAATTGCTTTAAATATGGACAGATCGATTATCATTATCTCAAAATAAACTGCAAAGTAATGACTTTCTAGTGCAGGTATCAACCTAAAGGGCTATATTTTGCAGTTTTGACTATACTTTATTCCTTGGCTATTTAACAAAAAGAAATAGATTTAAATTAAATATTGATCTGGATTACAAATATTTAGAATCATTATATTCATTGTGAGTGGCAGGTGCTGTTTTTCTTATAGCAAATAAACATCCATTTTACCTTTTTCATCTTCTTGCTCAGCTCACGCCATGTCTCTTTTCGTAAAGATAAAGTAAAAGAGCTTCTGATTTAGAAGTTTGAAGACTGCATTGTTACTGGCATAACCTAAATGACCTTGAGCAGACATCACAACACCAGTTTGACAAGTATGATGAAACAAGACAGAGGGATGAGGAGACCACCTGTGGAGCTGAGAGGAAATAACAGGAACTAGAAATGACAGGTCTGGTCAATCAAACGCTGGTAAATTAGACAGGGGCCTGTACAAGCACACAGTGTGGGATGGCTTCTTTCATTACAGAGCATTGACCCAATCGGCCAGGACAGGAGATCACACTAAACCCCATGTAGCGGGACATTAAAGCACTTGTAATTCATCTCGCTGTCCGTCTCTGTCAAACGAACAGCACCTCGCTCGGGTTCCGATTCCTGTAAAAGACGGGATGTGGAGGCCATAGAGTAGAAACAGAAGCATCTCACAGTGATTGAACACTAAAGTCACACATAAAACTGTCTGAATGTCAATGCATTAGATCAGGCTTCATCAAATCTTACCCTGGAGCTCCAACCCTGCTAGAAAACTCACCTACCTGTGAGTTTCTAATGATCCTTATACACTGATTAACATGCTCAGGTGAGTTTGATTAGGGTTAGATCCAAACTCTGCAGTGCATCGGACCTCCAGGGTAAGATCTGATGAAGCCTGCATTAGATCATAGAATATCAGATCAAGTGGCATGATGCTTAAACTTTTTCCATTTTTGTAATGTATTTCTTTCTTTCTTTCTTTCTTTCTTTCTTTCTTTTTTTTTTTTGTTGTAGATGAAGTCCCATGGTGTCCTAAAACGATAACCATTTGAGGGGAAAATTTTGATCAGTTCATCAAAGCAATTTAGGATGAACAAAACAGCATTTTTTTCGTGTTTTTGCTTTTTCAGATTGTGAATTTTATTTTTTTTTAATAGGTCAGGCCAAAGTGTCGGTCCTTTTGTCTGCGAGGTTCTGTTAAATCCTCAAGAGAGGCTCTAGCGTCCTTCTGCCTTCCCAGCAAATTATCTCAAGAGGATTATTCTCTTCCGCAATGCATCCCCATATTCCTTGGCCGCATAAAAATACACTCTGTAAACCTGTGTATTGGATTAAAGATTTCCCACCCTGTGCCGCAATAATAGGGTTCGAACGAGAACACAATAAATGGCCTGGCCGGCTGATGTAGGATGCCACATTTAAAATGCATTTGCCGCACGATTTCTCATGAATTCTATTTTGAAGCCAGGCTTTGGGGAAATAGTCTGGAAGCAGATCACAAAAAAACATGAGCTTACCATTATTCTTTTTTTTTAAAACATAATATTATATTGGAAAATGCAGAGCTTTAAGCACAACGCACCAGAGATGTCTGTCTGTGGTTTGATCTAACCAAGGACTAAATGTCTTAGCTTTGCCTTTCACCCTGTTTTGAGAAAATTATTAATTCACTTCTTCCCCTAACAGAGCTCACTTGCAACTGGATGTAACAAAGTGTTCCCTTTGTGTGTCAGACATGACAAACTAATTATTAGTCATTGTGAGTTTTAGTAGGAGCAGATGGAAGCAGTATGCTCCAGGAAGCACTGGAACGGCTCCCCTTGTGTGCTGCCGCCTTCGTTTTTTGGAGTGTCACAGGAAGTGCCTCGTAGGATGTTGTAGAAGAAACATCTAGGTGGCAATGATTTCCTGTAAGCACCATGTAAATGTCATGGTCTGACATATACTTACATGATGTCACATAAATCATTGGAACGGGACATGCATATTAAAGACATGACACAGCATCTGCAGCGCCTTTACTACTATAATTCAGAGTGCAACTGAATGTTCAGTGCGAACAAAGTTGGGTGGGATCTTTTGTTTATAGGATTTGATTTAATAGCATTGGTGTGTTGTATTGTGACTCACTTGGGCTTTCCCAATAAATGTAAATAAGTAAGCAATTAAGTAATAAACAAGTAAATAAATAAATATTTCATTGAAATAATTCTTTTTTTATTAAATATATAATTTAACAATGTATATGTATCTAATTTATATGAAATGGACAGTATTTTCATTAAAATAAAATGCTATTCATTATTAACTACAGTATGCAACGATTATGTTGTGTTATGAAACTGTTTAACTAATTGACAATTTTACTGCAATATATATAAACAAAAAACTGACATTTAAGTTAGTAGTGATGTAATTATTAATAATAATAACAATTTTACCTCAAAAAATAAAATGAAAATGATACTTTCCAAACAGAATTAAATCAATAGAAATGCTTCAAAAGTTTGATGTTTCTAATCATTTTAATATGAGATTTTTTTATTACAAATTTTGTCTAAATATTCAATCAATAATTTGTTTGACCAAATTCATACTTTTTGGGCGTTTATTAGTAAAATAAATATGGCCAGGTATAATTTGATTTTCAGTTTCATGTTGACCCTGATGTGTTTGTTCAGGTTCCTGCAGTTTTGCTGGTTAGATACATTCGTGGCTATGTTTAGATCCTATTGTCCACACACAAGGCAGGCGTTCTTCTCCCAAGAGGCTCTGTGGTGTCTGTTGCGCTGCCTTGAGCTCCTCAGAAGAGGCTTTGCATGTTGGGCAGCGATTGAACAGGAATTTGGGCACAACTGAGAAATGTCCAATCATCCAAAAAGCCTCTCATCGCTCGCCCCGCTGAGGTGAGGCACCATCACCAGAAAGAGAGGTATAGGGCGCCCCTTAAATGCTCTCTAAATCCCACCTCACACACTCACAGTGCTTAATACCAATACAAATGAGAATTGAACACACAATTTCAAGCTAATATTCTGCCATTGTCCACTTGGCAGCACTCTGTGACAGGAATAGAGCAGCAGGCTTTGCTTTGAGAGAGTCTGGCAACTTCTATTGTTCGCTTATCTCTCTTTCCACAATTGGTCTCTATTTTCGTTTGAGTTTGTTTGTGATTTTTCCTTCGCCCATTTCTCAAGGGAAACAAATAAACATCTGTAATTCAAGCATTGAGAGGAAATTGCCTGCTCCTCCTCCTAAACAGCGATTTTCAATTTGTACTCCTATGACGAGAGAAGCAAATTATGGAGCACTCGTTCATTTACGTTGAATTCTGAGATTCTTTTGTATTATCTGTGCTGTAACAAAGGTATCCTCTACCTCAGACGGCAGTTCATTGACGCCTGATGCATACTGCACACAAAACTGAAAGATCGGTAAGATCTGATCGCATCTGCACTAAGATTTGTATTAGTCAGCTGCCAGACACAATCATGTTACAACATCTTCCAAGGAAGAACTGATCCATGCATTGACCAAAGTTTGTGAGGATAGTGGCAATAGAGGTTATTCAGAGTTTAGTAGCTAGTTATTTCTAGCTAGTTTTCTAGTTAGTTTTTTCAAAAAGCAAAAGGCACTTTTTTTAAGCAGTGTGATCGTAATCTGAAACATATGGAAGTATCATTTCTGCCACTGAATAAGGAATAAAAACGGAATTGTGAAATTGTTTGAATAGTAACAATAATAATCTACAACAGGATGTCTGAGGCACAGTACGTTATTCTGGTCAAAAACGTCAGGAAAGCTTTGTGTCCCATTATGATTAGACATGAAATCCATTGACTTGTTCTTGGCTGTGGTTCACCACATTCAGTGTTTTGTGTGGATTGATCCAATTGAAGTTCATCACAAGGTGATGCCTACACAACCAATTAACACCATAGTCAGGGGAAGAATCCGTTTTATTGACCTTTTTTGTCAAGATACAGGACATCGTCTGCAGATCCATTTAAGTTTATATCAGGAAAAGTGGTGTGGAGGATTTGATAAGCATGTTTGATTCAGGTAATTTTCTTGTAGCGCAACCCAAAATGACCTTCTTTACTCCAGCTGCTTGAAGAACAGAGGCTTTATTGCCTTCATTCTGCCTCACACTGCCTCTGTTCTGACTGCCACATTATTAATTGCATCAGGATATGAAAATTCAATACACACAGACATTTTATTTTTTTTCTGCAGATACATATAGACACATACATAGACGTTTAGCTTTTTTATGTTTTTCAGTCAGTTAAAGATCTTCTGCTCTTATCTGATCAAAAATACAGTGAAAACAGCAATTTTGTGAAATATTAATCAAATTTTTGCAGCTCAAGAAGCATTTATTGTTCTTTTTTTTTTACCATTTAAAAGTTCAAAAAGTGAAAACTTAAAAAGACACTTCTTTTATTCAGCAAGCAAACATTCAATGAATAAAAAATAACAGTAGCAGCATTTATAATGTTAAAAAATATGTCCATTTCAAGCAATATTATCTATGAAAATGTATATAATTAAGTCTGTTTTTATATATAACTTATTATTGTATGCACTATGATGGAAAAACACATATTTCTCCAATGCTCTATTATAAATATTCCCATTTTGTGGCACTGAGTGGCTAAAATATTTGTTGATTTGTTAATTGTTTTGACGATATAAGATAAGGGAATAAGTAATTATTATGAATTTATTAATATGATTGTTGCTAATTCATATGTGGGGGAGCTGGGGCTTAGACAAATCATACAAAATCATACAAATGAGGTTGTATGAATTTGTACGAATTAGCACAAATTTTTCACCTCGTACGAATATGTACGAATTGTTTGTGAGACTGTGTTGTCCATGCAGTTTCCTGCGCTACACATTGACTTTACGAGGGCTGTATTGCTATTACCATCTGTCTCTTTCTTTATGCATCTCTGACTCACAGCTGGATGCCATATTCATTCGTGAGGGAAAGACAAGAATATTTGATTGACATCTGCAGCTGTCAAGCTCTGGGACCACTGACGGATTCCAGGTCCAGACTAAGAGAAGCTCGTGCGAAAGAGCAGCAGTGAGGGGCTCCTCAGTGACTACACCCCTCAAGCACCCTGGATTCAGCTTGAAGCCATATGCTGATGGGCTCAGTAAATTGCAGGGCTTTTTTTTTACTCTTACAACAGTTTAACAATGGTTACCTACAATTGCATCAGCATGTCTTGAGGCTAAAAACCTATATACATGAGCATCTCATGCATGCAATTCTCCTCTGGTGTTTGGAGAAACCGGTAGCTGTGATTTATATTGTGGCTCCTCAATAAAAAGTAATTGCCATAGGAGATTCATTAAAAAAACGCTAATCAATGCAGAGTTCTTCTAGTGATGGTGCAGATACTAAATGAATATAAATTATAAATGATCTAATTATAAAAACCCTGATTTATAAAAGTGAGTATACAGGGCATTTGGACACTTTAAATTGTAGAATGTGAATACTTTAGGGAGACAACAGGGAAAAAATACACTAGGTGAAGCCAAATTGTTCCGGATGCACTAAAAAAGGCCTCAATTAAGCTTATTCCATCCAAGAACCACCTACAAGAAGAGACCATCTGACTGAAATATAAAGCGACCAACCACTGTGTTGTTTTCATTTAGGGTCATCAATTATTGATTTTTATGTAACACATTCAGCTCTCAGCTTGATTCAGTCATAATTTTGTTCATTTTAAGTTAAGTTTCTATGAAAACCGTCCTCTCCCCTGGATACCCTATAAAACTGAGATCTTTTAATGTGATTACAATTTATTATTACAGCAGTTTGTCTTAAGAATTGCTTTTAATATTTTCTGCATCCAAGTCATGTTCTTTCTCTGTAATAAATGTGTGTTTTCTTTCTCCTAATGTTACACTCTAAAAAGTGCTGGGTTAAAAAATAACCCAACCTTAACCCAGCCGCTGGGTAACTATGGGACAGAACACGC
>JAUMHQ010000058.1:2889519-2906939 GCA_032361165.1 Enteromius paludinosus
AAACGATGGTGTTTGAGACTCACAGTATGTTATGTCCATGTACTGAACTGTTATTATTCAACCATGCCAAGGTAAATCAGTTTTCCATTCTATGGCACCTTTAAAAAAAGATTAGATTCGCGATTGAAAACTGATTCTTTTGCGATTATTGCCACATGCTGCCTACATTTCCAGCTGTTTCCAGTGGCAAATGTTTACAAAGACATCTGAGGAAATGCTTCCAGTGTAAAAGTATTTATTTCTATTTTAAAATACATGGATCAAAAATCTATATAAACATTTATAGTGAAATGCCTTACTGAATTAGTTTTTAACCATGTGTATTTATAATCATGCTATTGAAAATTTTAACTAGAAGGGGAATTTTTTTAAATAAAGTCTGAAAGATTAGGTATTAGGTATTAGATTAGGTATGTTTTGAAGCTGGGGTGCAAGTTTTAGCTGGTTAAAATTGGAATAAGCTGGTCCTTTTCTGGTTTATGCTGGCTTTAGCTGGTCATGTTGCTGGTCCTAAACTGCTCTGTCCAGTTTAAGACCAGCTCAAACCAGCATCCCAGCTTCAAAACTTTTTAATTGCTGTGATTTAATGCTCAACAGTGGTGTAGTTCATTTATAGCTTATGTTTGTACAGTATTTGTAGGGATTGTGTAACTAGATGTTAATTTTGATAGAGTCATGTTCATTTGTTAAGATTATCATAAACTTTTGTTGATCATGGAGGTTATTTTCTGCAATAATCCAAAAGTCAAAGTCCTCGTTTTTCTAAAGTGAGGTTAAACTTGCAGAAACACAAAAATACTCAACTGCAGTGCTTTCCGAAACGCACACACACACACACAAAACACTCAAGTATGACATACCTTTATCCTGAAAGTGGAGGTCCAACATGACACAAAGTGTGTATGTGTGTGTGTGCGAGTCCATTACCTTAGCATCATTTTCAATTATCTGTCAGCATTGTCAGAGGGAAATTAAAAGAACCCAATTTCTGCTCCAAATGCACAGCCTTAATCTACTCCTCTTTCCGCGCC
Organism: Enteromius paludinosus; assembly: GCA_032361165.1. Classification (NCBI taxonomy): domain Eukaryota; kingdom Metazoa; phylum Chordata; class Actinopteri; order Cypriniformes; family Cyprinidae; genus Enteromius; species Enteromius paludinosus. The sequence continues at coordinate 2,890,551 of JAUMHQ010000058.1, forward strand.
TGTCTGAAGCCCACATATCCACAGAGCAGTAATGTAATGTTATAGACTTCAATTCACACGCTTATTACATGAAGGAAGTGTGAGCCAAGACCAAAACAAGTGTTAAAATCTGGGGGCCCTGCACGGTTTCTGAAGCCTGTGACACAAATTAATTTCATTTATGGCTTCAGGTTACTAATTTTGGACACATTAATGCAGACACTGTTATGGGTGAGTGGCGTGACTCTTTAGAAATCCTCAGTGGCTGTGTAAAAACGGCATAGTTTTGCAGTCATACACTGCAAAAGTTTGTTTGCATATTTTTTTTTTTTTGTGGCGGGGTGCAGAGTGAGTTGGCTGCTGTCTGTATTCGTTTTATCATATTTGGAGAGATGCTAACCGTCTCTGACAGGGGCACATACAAGGGGTCCATAAGGTCACCTATTTGGAAAAGCACTATGGAAAAATTATTCACCATCATTTTGACAATTCTCTATCAAAATCAACTTTGACAGCACATTCCTTGCGTCCTATTTTTGTCTTTTGGTTTATTTCCTTTTTTTTTTTTTTTCTGATTCCTTGCCTCAGGTTGTAAAAAAGATCTCAGGAAAAACACTAGAAAAGCCAGAATGCAAGATTATGTCCTGTTTTTATTAGTGCCATATGAATGTACTCCTTTAACCCCCTGGTATTTTTCATTTGATGTAACTTTCTAATTTATCCCTGAGTAAATAGCAGTCGTAATGCGAATGGAATGAAGAGCAGGCATGAGGCGCGTGCCAATGAAAGGAAAGCGGCCCTCCATGCAGCAAATTATCTTCCCAGCACGGAAGCATCTGTGCTCAGCCGAGACGAGAGAAAAACAAGGCTTACCTCTCCTCTCCTGCTCCCTAAAAAAAAAAAAGACCAGCAATCAATAGAAAGTTCATTTCAGAAAGGCAGTCTGGTAATCTGTTTGGCTGCACTCGCACCTGTCCCTAATGATCTTTCCAGCGCCACAGGATGACCTAATCTTCATTCAAATGAATGGCTGCACAACACGGACAATACTTTATCACTCTCTCTCTCGCGCACACAAAGTGATTGGAGGCATGAAGGCCAGTGGAAGACTGATCTGAGTTCAGTGAGTTAAAGGCAGTTGAAGAACATGACTTTTGGTAGAGTTAGAAAATGGGTACTGAAAATAGTCCTTTGCTGTTGCAGTTATTTCTTTTATTAACAAATTGGTGAAATTCGTTGTTTTTTTAAGTATCACACAAAATCGCATTTAATTATTAGCCTACCAAAACATGTCATACAATGAATCGTAACAAAAAGGCCATTAAATACATCGGAAACAAGTTTGGGGTCGTTAAGATACTTTTCCGAAACAAATTAATACTTCTATTCAGACAGCAATAGCAAGTTAAATTGATCAAAAGTTATATATATATATATATATATATATACACGTATGATTGAGTGTATGCATGTGCTTATTTCTAAAGATAAAAAATACAAATACCTTTTTTCCCCCCAAACGCATCTAGACATGGCCAAATGTCTTGTGTGTGTGTATATATATATATATATATAATTTTCTTTCTTTTCTACATGTTCTGGAGTCTTTATTGAAAGATATTTGTTCAGAAAAAGGATTTTCATTTATAGTGTGTTACACTCGTTTTGTAAGGGTAGAAAAATGCTGATTTTGTTCCCATAATAGCCAGCTCACTTCCTCTCATGTAATATTTCATACCATAGAAACTATGCAAGATGAATGACATTTACATAAGGAATAAAATATAGACTGATGCTCAGAATGACAAAATCGGATTAAATTCCACACTGCACCACTGGATGGCGCCAAAGCACATGTGGCAAACTGCACTGTAAATTACAAAGCTTGAAATGAAGCAGAACACCCCAAATAGTTTGTCTACAAGCTTTATTGGTACTTTATTGGCTTATTTTCACAATGCATCTCACAGACAGCCTTCAGCATATTTTCATCAAAACTGAATAATCATTTACAAATGACCTGCATGAAGAAACAGTGCTTGAAGTTTGAGAGTTTTTTTAAGAGCGTGTGCCGTTTCGGGTATTCGATCCACGATGGAGACGGCAAATTCTGCAAACAAGTTGATTTTGACATGACAGGAAGGTGATAGGCCAACACAGCATATGTTCTAGTCTGCTTTATTATTATATTTTTTTTTCGTTTTTAACTAAACGGCTAAAAACAATGAATAGTTGGGTGCAATATGCCGTAACAGATCCCTTTGAAGAAAGTGCGAAATAAAACTGCTCTTAAACTCTGCTACAGAAGACTAAAAGCCTCTTCACCTCTAACACAAGTGAATTGCATCAACTTTAACACAGTTACACCACAACACCACTGTGTTCTAGCACGCCAAGTACAAACAAAAGGGGAAAAAATAGCTAAAAACAAAAGACTCGTTGTGAAGGAACCTCGGAACCAAAACAATTCACTCCCTTTATCAAACTGAAATGAATCAAAATGGCCTTCAAAAAAGGTGAACGCTTCATGAAAAAAAAAGCCTCATTGATTCCTGCTTTTGCCGACATCAGTTCCTCAGACTACATTCTGTAATGGTGTTACGTAGCTGCGTTTACGTCAAACATGGAGAACTAGACCTACTGTGAAAGACAGTGTTGACTCCGCTTGTGAGAGAAACTGATAAGAGGTTTAATGATTTCATTCTCAGTTACGCTAACAATTCAAACACTGGGGGAAGGGGAGGGGGTAAAGTTTACATTGCGTCGTCTAAGGCCTTATTCCCAAACCAAACACGATTCTGTCCATCTTTCTTTGTTCCACCATCACTTCTCGTGCACGGAAATAACACACTAGCTAACTTTTTTTTCACTCGGTCTTTGGCTTTGCTCCGGGAATCTTGGCCTGGATCCTGTAATGACACAAACAAAAGATTAGGACTAAAGTCCATAAAGAACAGGAGAAACATTAATGCTACTAATAATTTTTTTGTGTGTGCATGTTTACCTATTATATAAAAAAAAAAAAAAAAAAAATCTCTCTTCATAAATCAAATACTAATAAAAAAACAACTTTAAAATTTAAAAATTACTTTATACAAATAAAATAAATAAATAAAATAAATAGTGACTACCCGTGATTACTAACACTTTAAAATTAAATGGAAAACTAAAATAAAAACAAAATAAATAAAAACTGTAAGTTTCGCAGGGATTCCAAAATAACCCAATTTTGCCTACAATACACTTCAAATATGCAACAAAATCATCCTAAAACACCAATCACATATTTCACAATGTAAACAGACTTACATTCCCACAACATCTTTGACTTGCTTGTTCACCAGTCCATAGTAATGGTCAATTTGTGCCTGTATCAGGAGTGAAAAAGAATAATTGCGGCGTTCGGGTATGCATTATAGGCTAATTATAGTGTTTACTGAAACTGAAGACTAATAAATACTTAATCAACCATGACAGCTGCCTGAGCCAGAAGTTATCAATGCATACACATGCCAAACATACCTGATGCTTTTCATAGATCACTGGCCAACTGAAAGCACCTATGAGACCTAAAGAAAACACACATTTTGAAAATTACAGCATATTCTTATAACTCAGAGAAGTGCAAATTAACTGCGAAAAATCACATATCGATTTAAACTAATAGGACTACAGTCCCAAATAGGCTTACCCAAAATAAGAAGGGTCAAACCATTGAACAAGGCACCAACATAGGTCAGGATCCACATGAGAACTGCAAACTGAAAGAGAGGAAACCATGTCAACATACACCACAGTACAACAGGCCAGAGGAAACACTGTAGTTACATGAGAGGAACATGAGGCAAAACTTATGCAATGTGTAACAGTGCTACACAAAAAAACGTTATTTAACAAGGATACATTAAATTGATAAGTGACCGTATAAACCGTGAACCGTTTAATGATTATGTTCTGTATGAATCACTTGTTGACTTTTTGAAAGTTCACTATAAACGGTAATATTTTTCAATATCACTGCTTTGACTATCTTTAAGTTAAGAGCAGCTTTGGGGAAAAATATTTTTTTAAAGATGGCCAAAATGGCAATGAAAGCTAAATTGATTATAAAAAGTGTATTTTTAAAAGCCTGACTGACTAGAACTGACTATTTTCAAACATTTCCCTTGAACTCATAATAGAAGGCCGACTACTTTTCTTGCACGCTGACCCAACAAACGGCAGAGCCTGTTCAAAACCCACCGGCATATAAACGGTCACTCGTAACTGGACACGTCACTCAATATAGCCGTCTGACCACAGAGACTGAATGCTGGGAGGCAACCTAACCGTCCAGAGCTCTGAAAGGGCAGCGGGGTCTGGCTGTAACTCTATCCACGGCCCATAACCACCGCCCGCTTCACAGGGCAGTAAATCTCCTTACACGGATGCTTCCATCCACTGGGCTCCCCTGCGTTTGAGACGTGGGTTAATGCAGCGCCAAGAAAAGCCATGAGGTGCTGATTTAACATTAAAGTAAGTGGCGCTTTTCCATTACGCCACAAACTTTGCTTAGAACATGGCGACTCCTTAATCGAAACGCCTGACATTTTAAGAAGCGCTTATCCCCGGATCCAAACATGTATTTTAGTAAACCAGATGACTTGTGACCTCTAGATCTGCTGCTGTCAACAATTTTAGGCTTACAGGCCCAAAGTGATTTTTCAGAAGTAATATCATTATTTAAACATTGAAAGCATATTTATCTCTCTATATATTTTTTTTTTGAATGGCCCACTTATCAGAACTGGAATGCACTCAGCATAGCAATATGGGCATTTGAGCAACAACAAATAGTGGGGTGGAAACTAGTCCAGCTATTCATTCACGATCTTACAGCCTTGCAGCTAACCTCGTCATGTGATGGCATTAAAAACAGAGAATCACATGACTGGCATTCCTCTATGCTATATCACAGCTGATACTTTAACCCCGCCACCTCCAATAAGAGTAGCTGGCTATGGCACGAGAAAGAGAGAGAGAGAGAGAAAGGGAGGGAGGTCTCTTTGGCACCATTTCGATCCCATCAGAGCTCAGTCCAAATCCTCTCGGCCTGATCAACAAAGGCTTCTTTGTGGAGCCGTTCATGACCCGCTCCTGCAACACATGACCAAACATCCCAAACCTGACCACCAACCCTGCATATTAACAACAAATGTGAGGCCCAGTTTCTTATTCAATAATAGTATTAAGGTCAAAATACAGCATGCACAATGAGAGAGAATATGAAGTATTGTAAGCTCATGTTTAGAAATTATAAAGATGTTAAAAGGTTTTGAAAGATGTCTCTATGTTTAAAGTTGCATTTATTTGATCAAAATGCAATTAAAATCAGTAATACTGAAAATGCGATTAACATTTAAATAACATTTATAATATAATGCTTTATTAATATTTTAAATTAAAGTGTTTTAAATTTAGTGTCACATTATCCCTCATAAATCATACTTTTAAATATGCTAATTTGGTGAACAAAAGTTTTTTACTATTGATAATGTTAAAAATAGACGTTTTGCTTAATATTTTCAAGAAACCGAGATGTTTTTTTTTTCAGGATTCCTTGAATAATCTAAAAATAAATAAATAAAAAATATTAACAGCTGTTATGAAACAATACTTGTTTTTTGTTTTTGTTTTTTTTAAATAAATGTCTTAACTGTTACTGGTCGCTTTTATGTATCCTTGAGGAATAAAATAAATTTCTTGCTCTTACAAAAAAAAAATAATAATAATTTTATAATAATAATAATAATAATAATAACACACAATTGTAACTCAATTATTCGAGGAAATAGAAGAAACCATTCTTATTTTAGAATTTAGTGGTTGTCAGATTTTAGCAGTCTATTTAATCAGCAAAGCTAGCTCAACAATCTTAAAATAATCACTATACTGGTCAGAATGTAATATATATCCATATCTGTTGACTCGTATCTCACAAGCAGAACTGTTTTCATACACATGTGTAGAGTTCTTTGTTTTGGACACTTGAGGCCCATTTCTAGCCCACTTCTTCAGAAAACTCTTTTTTTAAATCAAATTTAGCATAAACGGTACAGCTTACAGAGGCATTATTGTTCACCAGCCTCATGAAAAAAAAAAAAAAAAAAACATCCAAGACAACAAGATTTATTCTCCAATCTTCACCCCGAGAGCAGTTACGGAGCTGCAAATCAAATAAAAGGGGCTAAGCTGAAAACCGCAGGTTCAGGTTTTCATTTCCTCGGGTCTCTTGGAACAAACCTTGAGCGAGTCCACAAGATCCTCCACCAGGAAGAGTCGTCGCAGCTCCTTAATCAAACAGTTGATGTGCCCCAGAGCCGTGTCACTGTACTTATGAACCAACTCAGAAGAGATCCCAATATCTTTATCCAGATACATCCTGCAGGAAGAGAAAGAGGGTTTAGCATGAGACCAGAGCCTCTCAAGAACCTAGCGAGTTAGCAAGCAGTTATGGGTTGCTTTTAAAACTTCATCAAACTCAGAAACCAGTGAATCATTCGTTATACGTGATCAAGCATGTATTAAAACTGCCGAAGTCACATGATTTAGTAAACAAGGCTTCAGTAAACAACATTTGATTACAAAATTCAGTTATTCTCTGCTAGTGATCTCTGGACCAATGAATTAGTGACTAGTTAAATGGCATTATACAGACAGTACGTGTTTGGAATATTGTTAATGGCATTTAATTGATTGCACTTTCAATAGATCATCTGCAATTAGTTTGTCAAAGGAGTGTTTAATGCATGTTTGGCACCCTTATGACCGCTTTGAAACATTAATTCAATAATTTTGCCACGCAACTGGTTCAATTCAATGTTTTCCACTTTTTAGTAAGCCCATTTACCTCATTTTACAATCCTTTGTCTTGTGTTTATTTATAACAACTAGCCTCACGCTCTTCAAAATGAACAAGCGAACATCAAACTGCGAGTCAGGACTCCTGTGTGCTACGCTTAAGAAGCATCTTTTGCATAGAGCAATAAAGTTGCTGCCAATGTAGAGCATTTTAAACGTACTAAAGAGGTTTAGTTTGAATTAAGATGTTGCCTTTGAAGGTAGCGGACCATGCAGCTTCACTAGGTTTGGAACGGAGCCTGAAAACAGGCTTTCTGAGAGATACAGATGATACTGCAACCACTTTTCTTCCAAAAACAACTTTAAGATTCTTTATTTTCTTTTGCACAAGCGAGGCTTAAAATTTTGGCAGGGGATCAAAACCAAGCACCTCGTGTAAGCCCAGAAGCTAAGCTCCACAGATCTGCCTTACAGAAACTGGAACACAAACTGATCAAAGCAGGATTATCCTGACCGTTTTACACTTTGCAATGCAAAGTGGACATGGTGCAAAAATACGTGAGGCTGATGACACTATAATTCGCGTGCGACATGTGTTGGTCCTCACTTGAAGGGGTGTCCATCCTCTGACTTCTGAACAGCCTGTAAAATGCCTTTGTATATCCTGAAGGAGATGGTGACAGACAGCAGAGCAAGGGCCATGTAGGAGATCACGCTGATAATACTGCACACGCTGAGGGACAGCAGCAGGAGCAGACTGGCTCCAAACACCACCCCCGTCCTCTGCAGATCTCGCCAATACAGCAGGTCCACCACTGCCGACAGAAAAGAAGAGTTACGTCAGCTCCAAACAGTCAGATGATGCAACTCTGCTTTAATGCAAAAAGGAATGAACAGTTTTTACATGCACATGAACAATCTTAAAATCAAATTCACAGTAATTTTAAATTAGTGTGTAAATGACTACAGTGGAACTTTAATATATCGATGTTATTTTTTTCCCCACACACTGTTTCAATAAAAAAAATATATATATTTTACACAATTTTTTTTTGTAAATAAGTGTTTAAATTCAACAGTTCTATAAAAATATACTTTTATACACACACAAAGCAATAGTTAATATTGCTCAAATGTTTAAAATATATATTTTACATACCCTCACTGTACAAATAATTTAAAACAAATTATTAAATACATAAAAATACTGAAATATTTATATCAAACAACCTCTAAAAACAAGCATTTATTTCATAAAATAATTCTACACAGTAATTTAACTGTTTACAACTATTATAATATTCATTGCAAGCAGAAATATAATTTTTTTTTTTTACAGTTTTAGGAACTTCAGTTAAAAGCCCAATCAGGCAATCATCATCAAATGCTGTTCAATCTCAAAATTGCCAATAGTAATTAATTACTCAAACTGGCTCTATCCATACCAGGCCTTTTTATTCTGAAATGTGTTGCCAGCAGTATGCTTTAATAGGATAAATGTGTGGAAACCTGCTATAGATGTGCTGGTGGATACCCAGATGAGCGTATGGAACAGATTAATTTCAATATACAAATTATTTATGACCACATTGAGCATCTAAAATAGCTGTTGCGCACACTAAACAAGGACATCACATTCAATTCTGACTTTACAGCAAACCTAGTGCTGAGGGAGGATAAAAATAGGACGGAAACCTCACAGTCAGTCAAGGACCCTTCAATAATTAAACCTAATCTACAATATGTGCCAATACGTCTGATCAGAGTTCATGGCAAACAAGCATGCGGTATCTTCTCTCGCTGCATAAAGACACGCATCATCCATGCAAAAAGCTGATGTTTTTAAATCAATACGTCCGAAGCACTAGGGTTCGTTCAGCAGAACATGCTGCCCTTCCTCTTGTACTCCTGCCAACAGACCGTTGCATAAGCCTATCGAATCTGAGCAGTTCACAAAGTATTAATTGATCACATTTTCAAAAACCAACGCATAATGCATACATATCTGCTCACAAATATTCATGCCCTGTTATATTGCACGCCTAAAAACACGTTAAGTCCTGAGGCCTTTTCAAGAACCCCCACGCAATAAAAACTGCTTTTTATCATTATAATTTTCCCCCAAATCACCAGCAGTTCGTGTAAACGCAAATTGAAGTGTATAGGAGCGTAAATGAAGCGTGACACAAGGAGGAGGGACGCAATTACAGAGTGTTTAACGGTCCAAGTCACTAACTAACCTTGTTTGGAATCCATCTCGCTCATCTGCGATCAGACAGCCAGGGCCAAGAACGCACGCAAGAGAAGCACGCAGCACCGATGACAAACGGCAGTTCCGGTCGAATTTGGCTATTTCAAAACAAAAGTCCCTGCGTAATCCACCACATTTAACAGATCAAATACAAAATAAAAGTCTACAAAATATTGGTGATCGTTCAAAACGCGTTTGGCCTGCGGACCTTTATTTTAAATTTTTTTTTTTTTTATGTCCAGCGCAGATTGCTAGACAGCAATACCCGTTTTCTATTTTAATATTTTTTTTTTAATGTATTACTGTTATGGCGTGGAAATTATCAATCAATATCAATGATTATTTGCTGCTTAAAATTTTTGTAGAAACTATGATCCTTTTCCCCAGAATTCAGTGATGGATGGAAAGTACAGTTGAAATAAAAAGTAACACCCTGTCTTTGTCACGTTTGAACAATTTAATGTATTCTTTAAATACACAAAATAAATAAATTCTAAATCAAACCTTTTAACAGTGGCATGTATTAAATGTGTATCATTAATTATCACTGCAGCAAACTGTCCTTAATAAATAGCCAAAATAGCGTCCATTTTATAACTTTCACATACTAATTGACCAAGAATTGTAGAATACGTTTGAAACTAATGAGAGGCAAAAACGACTTCTCTTGACCCAGATTGGCCATATTTTATTTCAAAGTCAGGCACTGTAGGTGTCTCTATCCAGGAAACCCTTTCATAAGCCAGCATTCAGGGTTCACAAAAGTTTAGAATAGATGTCACCCTTCATTACATGTTCCCAGCTTGATTTCATTGCCACATTCGATGCCAGCTTGCATAAACAATTTAAACAGCCCTGCCTCCTCTTCGGATAATCTGAGAAGAGCTACAACACAATGACAAAGTGCTTAATGATGCCCACACACACACACAAAATCTAATTAAAAATAATAAACTGCTTCTCATGTTACAACGACTCCTCAAATTGTGGTAAATAAATGGCTTTGACAGATTGCACCACATATTCTTTAACTTGCACTGAATTCAGAATTTGCAGTCAGTACAACATTATGTGCAGCAAACAGGCAGTGCCAAGAGAATTCTCTGGCAGAGGGATGAATGCTTGCCGTTGCAATATGCTTTGTAATCAAGACACCCCAGACCATTTACTCCGCACATCTAGAACATTCTCTCCCACAAGCACCTCTGCAAGCAAGACCTCATAACTGAGCAAAACTCACTCACAGCTTCACCCAATAACATTTACGGACAAAGCAAGCACAAAAATGGTCTTCTTAGTCCATTTTCAGGCTTTTTAGGGCAAAACAAGCATGTACCCTGTTCTTTCCAGTGCTTTATCTCCATCCTTGAGGCGGTCATAGAAGGCGTGTTATCTGAATTGGCATGCATCAGTCATATACTCCAGTCTGCAGGTCTGCAGAAGAGGTGGTCGGGGGTGAGGAAGGAGGCACGAGTCTCTGGCTGGGGCAGGACAGGACTGAAGGGTAGAGAGAAACGCTAGGGCTCTCCTAGCAGAGCTGCCTGATCACGTTCTGCAAAGGCCAGCACTGCTGAGGTCAGCTGACCACATTCAAAGGTGTTGGACGCCGTGTACTAGTAACATGAGGTTTTAGCACATTAGGTGGGTCGTTTGAGTAATACGCAGAGTAAATTCTTCTAAATGCATTATCAAAAATATCTTCCTTCACAGAAACAAGAAGCACCAATCTTATTAATAATAATAATAATAATAATAATAATTGCATTAAAGTTGAAAATTTTTATACAAATGTAATGGAAAAAATACTAGTTTAGAAACATTGGCAACTGGAAATGGAAATAAATGTAAATAAAATTATGAAATAGACAAATTATTTAAAAATAAATTAACAAACAATAAAAATTATTACTAAAATGTTAACTTATTCAAATGAAATTTTTACTATACATACTCATATATATATATAAATTTTATGTTACCATTAGGCTAAGTTTTTTTGGACAAATTATGAAAAGTGAGCATTACATTTTTTTTTAAAATGACACAATGCTATGCTGGTGTGTGCAAAGTCTTTAGTATGACACTGAGAAGTTACAGACACAGACAGTCATTTAGACTGTAATGTTTATGGCAGGCATTCACTGAAATATGAACGTCCAGTGAATGATTTATCAAGTTCATTGTGACTATGGGTCATCGCGTTTTCCTCAAGGTCAATGACACTTTTGAGTAAACTAGGTCACTTAACTAACTGACCCTTGTCCAGCCTTTATTTACAATAGAGAGGTGACTATCAAGTACGTGGTGCTAAATTTAAATCTGGATTTATACAAATAAAACAAATTAATAAATTTAACACAAATTATTTTCTACCAGAAACAGTTTGACAACTAGAACAATTTCGTGGGATTATTTTTCGTGTGAGAAACACTTGTTAAATCCACAAGATGGCAGTAAAGAGACGTCATCAAGATGACGTTGAAATTTTACCAAATTTCCCAACAACGATTATCGTTTCAAAATACCGTTGAACGTCCGCGGTCACGAAGCTGACGAACACTATCTGTAATTAATGAATGTGCGCTAGTTTCTAGACTCTAACCAGTTCTTAAAACCTCTCTTTTCTCTGCTGCTAAAGCATCAGTTAAACTCTTGTTGACAGAAGCACAAGAAATAGTAATCGGAGACTTAAATATAAACCTCCAACTGTGTTACAGCAATAGAAAAGTAGTCAGTCTTGATTAATACATGTAACGTTAATAATTCAAACGGATCTGACGTCATGTCAATTGTTCCCGGTGAAACATGTTGGGTGGATTAAAAAGAAAAAAGAAAAAAGAAGAATAAAAGTGATTTACGTTTACTCTTGTCAGTGCTACAACTAAAATCCTTCAATTAATTCAAGTTCAATTTCGAATGATAAGTTGCGAATACATAAGTTACTTACATGAACAACAAGAGTTAGATCTGGATGGAGTGACTGTTGTTTTCTCATCTTTTTCTTCTGATTTCGTCGGTTTTGTTGTTGCGTCTGCAAACGCACTGATCGGTGCTGGTTTGACAGCTTCTGGCTCTGGTTTAACGTTAGAGGTGGATGATGGTTCTGCTTCTGGTTCTGTAAAGTCCAGCAGAGCCTCTTCGGTACGTGGCAATGTGGACCTGTGCCTCTCCAGCGCATCTTTCGCTCCTCCAGCCAGATCTAAGATTTCATCGACGTCTAAGACATTAGCTTCTGCTTCTCTTTGCGTTAAATCGTCATCGGTCAACGAGTTCTTGTATTTGTCTGCTCGGAATTCTTCTTCTTTGTCATCCTGCTGAAAGCCATATGAGGGTGTCGTGGAGCTTATATCATCCATTGTGAAGAATAATTTAACACGGTTATATAAGAGTAACTTTTTCAAAAAACAGTTTTTTCGAGTTGAATGTCTGAGAAAATAGCTTTTCAAAACTTTACCAGCACACCACCACCGAGTGCGCGTCAGGTTCAACGCGGGCCTAAAACGCAGAAACGGCGCAACTGTTTGACTAGACGCTTAGTTAGGGGAAGTATATGCAAATTTGGCCAACTCTTTTATTGGCTGAACATTGAAAAGGGGCGGTTCGTCGACGCCCAAGCTTCTCGTTACGTGCAAGGTTACGCGCTGAATTAGGGGCGGGATATTAAAATTTGCGGGTGTTCCATTGGTGAAAGGGGGCGGGACAGCCGCGCCCACATGCTTTCTCTTCCTCACCAGAAATGTGGAAAATGGCTGCAGGGATGCAATTCAAACGGTTTTAAAATTCACAGTGGTTAGCAAGTGTACTGAAAGCTTGTCTTTGTTTTTACATATAAATAATAGCTATATGTTCTAAACATTTGCTAGATGCAGCCATTGTTTATTAAAATCAAAAAGATATCTAATGCTACGCTGAATCAACACTCTCTAACCTTGACTGTATTCACAATATAGCATAGTATCTTGTGCGTTGATTGCGAAATAAGTATTGCGATTACGTTTATTCAGATGATTCAGTGTTTGTTGATGTATTACAACATAGACTAAAGAGACTCATGTGATCATGTGAGTCAAGACTCTCAGTATGGATCCTTTTGTTAATATTGCTTCGATGTGATACTTTGCTGAAGAACTTATTCCACACAATTGTCTAAATGCGTTCTGCGCTCTTATTATTAGTTCATACCTTTTTAGGAAGTAAAAGGCCTTTTATAAAAAAAATATGTCCCCCTTTATAACAATGGTATCTTTTTGCTGTGACATTTTTGGTGATTTTTAACTCTATAAAAAATGATCATAGCTGACTGAAGCAACTTAGGTTAATTGATTTTCCTTTCAACCAAAATAATAAAAAAGAAAAGTTAAAATGTAAGTTTCTAATATAATACCATAGGCTGTTGTAGAACTTTTATCTGATTTCTATCAGTCATCGTTGTATTACGTTATGTTTCACCATCCCAAAATAAAAACTAAAGGGATTTGACGAAGTACTTAAATATTTACTACAGTAAGAGATACAGTGGCAATCATTATGCTGTCATAAGGATCTCATTGATTTACATTATAAGGTAGCAGAAATAAATGTTACCTTTTATCCATATAGGTAACCAAAGCTGTGGAAAATTAAATATTTCTTAATCAAATTGAGTTTTTGTTTACTTTTCCTCCATATTCTCGTTATATGGCCATAAAAAAAACATATATGACACAAAGTTATTAGATGAAAAACCAAACAAATTGAAAAACAAATAAAAAACATAGGCTACAAAATGTTTTTTAAATTTTATCTAAAGGTTGAATTACTTTTTTAATTATTATATTTATTGACTATAGTTTCATATTGCTTCTCAGGCTTTGTTGGTTATCGCTGATCTGCTATGCAAATTCTGAACACTGTGTACTTGGAGCACATACTGCATGTAATGTAAATGTTTTCCTTGTCACACATGTAGCTGAAAGATCAATCAATCAACAAAGGAATCCAGGTGGATCCAGACTGACAAGAAATCTGATCAAATTATTTAGTGTGAGTTAAGTCTTGAAAAATGCATAGTGCTCTTAAAAAAACTTTTTTAGCAAATAAAAGCAATTCAAAGTCTTAGCAACTCCTATTACAATTATGGTCAAAAATAGCACAATTTATGAGCTATTGATCTTCATCTGTTTTAATACATTAAGCTGATCTTTGGTCTTCTTGTTATCTTGTTTTATTGCAGGCTGTGGTGAGTCAGTGCATGTCTGCTGGACAGATGTCATTGTCTGCCCTCTGTGCTCTGAAAAGGAAACAAAGGCAGATTTGAGGGATGGTTTGTCCTCTCCAGATACTACAGTCTCCATTGTCATCCAGACGCCAATGGGGAAGCAAACCGGTTCTGCAGGGTCTTTGTGCTGCACTGGAGTCCTGCCAGTCTGGGCTGACTGATAGCATGCCCTTTGCTACTGATTGATTAATCGTAGAGATGTTTGGTGCGCATCTTCTAATCTGGCCTGATAGTTTTTTTCTGATCTTATCTTTTTTTGTCTTGTTCAAACGTCAGTTCATAATCCATCTTCAAGGGAAACATATATTTTTAGGTCTCAGGATAAAGCCATTTTAGAGCGAAAAGAGTAGCTTTAATCACCTTATTCAAGCTGCTGATTCATGTAGCAGGAATCTTAAAATGAATGGCAGTGAGTCAATACCTATTTCCCAGAAAATGGAGTGCTATAATCTTACTAAGTAGGGGAAAAGGGAGTCTCCCAGACCTTCCTTTCTTAAACATACACAATTATCACAATCTATGATGTTCTAAAGTTCAGTGTAATTGTTTATTTGAAAATTTAAAGATTTAAAACCAGTCATAATGGTCACTTTTTTTAAATTGACTATTATACTTAATATGAAAGCTGAATAAATAGCCTAAGCTTTCCATTGACAAGGGTTGTTGGGATAGGACAATATTTGGCAGAGAAACAAATAATTGATTATTTGGAATCTGAGGGTGCAAAACATTTAAATATTGAGAAAATTGCCTTTAAAATTGTCCAAATTAATTCCTTAGCAATGCATAGTACTATTTATGTTTTGAATATATTTATGGTATGAAATTTACAAAACATCTTCATGGAACATGATCTTTATTTAATATCCTAATGATTTTGGCAAAAGAGAAAAATCTATAATTCTGACCCATATGTTTTGTTTGCTATTGCTACAAATACAGCGACTGGTTCTGTGGTCTAGTGTCACCAATGACAAGGTCACACCATGTATCCTAGATTTACTGTAGCATGGCTTGGCTGATGTAAAACCGTTAAGGGGATATTGATATCTGAAATATTGTTGTCATGGCAGTATCTTATTAATTTTCTATTAAAACAAGATTTTAAGCAAATTAATTAATCAGTTAAATGTCATTCTTACACTAGTCCCTAAAATGTCAAATGTAGCATAGAAAGAGACATCCCACTCACAGAAAACTGATGGATTATTGTGGCTCCATCGCTCTGTCAAGATATTTCAGAAGGATCCTTTGAGAGGAACATTAGTAACATTTGTTGTTCCAAATTTGGAAGAAGAATTTGGCTGGTATTTAGTAGTGGAATTTGCAGGGCAATGAACTGTAATCTTCACTTAAACCTCGTCAAGACTCACTTACAGCAGGGGTGCGGCTTCACTTGGCATTGAACAGCATTCATTTAAGCAAACAAACTCTTATTATCACACTGTTCAAGCTTAGCTATTTAATTCTAACTAAGATACAAACAACCCAATCAGAACATTAGTAACGGCTCAGGGGTTTTCATCAGGAACTGCCTAATTGACAGAAATCACTATAATTGCGGAAATGTTATTACACTGAATGTTCACACATCATATCCTAAAGATCTTCCCAATTAAATATAAACTGTGTTTTAAAATTCGGTTATTTAATCACCCTTATTCATTTTCATACTGATAAATAAAATGATTTACCATCTGTAACTGAAATATATTTGAAATAAAATAAAATATAAGAAATGTTCAGTTACACTTTATTTTAATATTAATTAACTATGTGCACATTCATTTTTGGGTGAAATAGTTTAAAACAGTGAGTGTAGCGTGTTCATACATTTTCTTCAAATATTTTGATTGAAATTGAAAAAATAAATAAAAATGAATTGTTAGATTTTTCTTTTGGAATTTCCACTAGAGTGATAGTGATTTTAACCTGTTAAACTAACTAAACTAACAAAGTTACATTCAAGTTGTGCCTTGAATTTCTAACCCTTTGCATGCACCAATAACCCCATATGTGGTACCATTTGAAAGCTTAGAATCTCTATTTTATGCAGATATGA
>JAUMHQ010000058.1:2913848-2924690 GCA_032361165.1 Enteromius paludinosus
AAATGACTACCAGACTGCCACGGTTAAAGTTAAAAATCTTCGTTTGTGTTCTGCTGAGGAAACAAAGTCACCTACAATCAAATAAACATCAAATTTTAATTTTTGGGTGAACTCTCCCTTTAAACATCAATTATATGTGATATTAAAGTTACACTTACCAATTATATTTTCCTCTGAGCCTGGAGGCAGTTTGCTGCTCAGGTCGTCTTTGAGTTCGTCTATGAGTTTGTAGATGACTCTGTGTAATCTTAAGGGAATGCCCTTCTTAGCAGCCATCTGCTGAATAGATTTATTTGCAGCGACATTGAACCCATATATGGTGCCTGAACAATAAGGAGGACATGGAGAGAATTCAAGAAAATGACTGAAGGCTTGTTACTTTGACAAGGCAAACAAAAACTTCATTCGAGGGCTCTAAAGTCTGAAGGTCCTCTTCAAAATATTTCTGGCAATTTTGCTTCAAGCTGCTCATTTTCAATTAATTAATTAAATTCCATAACTCTAGAGGTAACTGAATGCTATTGTTTTATGCTTTTTATTACTTATATTTTCACATTTCTATAAGATACTATAAATTATGTAGACTATAAGTCTAATTTATAACATTTCCAGTCATTTGTAATCATTTTTTATAATAATTATTATTAGTTTTATTTTTATTACTTGTTTTTTACTCACAATAGCAATTTCTACCCTATAAATCCTGTATAGAAGTCCCCCCGGGGGTCTCTGGTTGAGAATCACTGGTCTGAATGAATTAAAGAGGTGATTTCGTTTCACTGTGCATTCCTACCTGAGAACGTCTCCGCCAAGGTAATGTCTGTTTCTGAGATGTCGCCCACACCAAAATGTACCACGTCCAACTCACAATGGTCATCAGCATCGTAACTTTCCAGGATGTTCAAAATAGCTTCTACTGAGCCATCGACATCACCTTAAAAAAGACCATCCAATAACACTAAATATATAAATAAATTAGGGTTACCACGAAATGGAAATTCTCCTGATCTGTTTTCAGATGATAAAACTCGTTAAAATGATCAGCCTCTTCTTGATGCAGAGGATCTATCCTCTCACCTTTGACAATGATGGGCAGTTTGAGTTTCTCGATTGTGGTTTTCTCACTGACCCTGTGGGGGAGTTTGTGTCTGTTGGCCCGGTACAGGGCAAATTTCCTCTGTCTCCAGGAGAGATGGGCCACGCTCTCCCTGTCCTTCATATAGCTGTCCTGATGCTGCTTCTGCTTGGCTTCGATGGCTTGCTGATCTTCTTTTATCTTTTCCTCTTCTTCCATGTAGCTGCGCCACTCCACCACCTCACGGGCCCTTTGCTAAGATAAAAAAAAAAAACCTATGTGTACTATGCCAGCATGGAGTCATATCCATGCCAGTCATAACATACTGAAATCATTAAGATTTTTGTATGTTTCTGAAAGAAGTCTCATATTTGCTAAAATTGTAAACACAATAATAAGTGAAATATTATTACAATTTTTAAAATAACCTTTATATATTTTCAAATATTATTTATTCCTGTGATCAAATTTGAATTTTATGAATCATTTTTCCAGTCTTTATTATATAATAAACGACATTTAAAATATTTTATACATTTTAAATAGCCATCATACTTCAAAATATTACTGTATTTTGGATCAAATAAATGCAGCCTTGGTTGATATTCAAAAACATAAAAAAAAAATCTTACTGATTTCAAACTTTTGATCACTAGTGTAAAACATATCATGCAAAATGCTACAAAAAAGTGTAGAAGATACCTCTGATTCCACCTCCAGGATCTCCTCACCGGCAGAGGGAATATCTTTCCAACCCACGATCTCCACAGGCATGCTGGGTCCGGCCTCACTCACGGCCTGATTATACTCATCAAACATGAAGCGCACTTTCGCCCAGCACTTTCCTGCCACCAGCGTACAGCCCTTCCTCAGAGTGCCGCGCTGGATGATGGCTGTGGTAACCGGCCTGTGGAAACACAACAGCTGATGGGAAAACCTTTGATATGCTATAAAGTGTAGTTCTTAAGATTCTCTGACACTGTAAGGATGTCTTGTTTCCACTCACCCTTTGCCTTTGTCTGAGCGGCTCTCGATGACTGTCCCCTCCACCAGGCCTGTGGGGTCGCCCTTCAGCTCCAGGACCTCTGCCAGCGTCACCGTGGCTTCAGCCAGCTCTAATAAATTGTCCCCCTGCAGAAAAATGCCATGTAAAAGCTGCCATGTTCACATGTAATAAATCTGTCATGTGGTGCAGAACCACGGTCACAAAACTAAAGAGTGCGAACAAAAAATATTAACACTAACAAGTCACACGGTCACAAGAAGACACTTCAAAAATAATAGGACATTTAACACCATGCCAAAAAATAAAACATATTTTTAAGTGTTATTGCAT
The DNA here is from genome assembly GCA_032361165.1 of Enteromius paludinosus. Taxonomy (NCBI): domain Eukaryota; kingdom Metazoa; phylum Chordata; class Actinopteri; order Cypriniformes; family Cyprinidae; genus Enteromius; species Enteromius paludinosus. Next base: position 2,916,260 of record JAUMHQ010000058.1, read on the forward strand.
TAGATGCTAATATATATATGCAAAATGTATTTCTTCAATTAAATTTTTTTTTAAAAGCAATGTATTTATAGCATTACTGCCTCTGATTAGTCTCCTACAACTAACTTCATGCATCCAGAAGCCTCTTGGTTCCTTGTTTTTTGCTGTTATGTGATTATTGATGTTATCCAATAACATAAAGAATGTTATCTTGGCATATATATTTTGCGGGGCTGTGGTACCTTTAATGCAGACACGTGGATGGCCTGTATTTCCCCTCCAAACTCTTCACAGACAACATCATGGACCACAAGCTCCTCTTTCACGTGTTTGGGGTCAGCTTGAGGTTTATCACATTTATTCACAGCAACGATAATCGGCACTGCAGATCAAAACACTGAATTATGATAAATACACAAAATCGATGCAATAACGTAATGATAACAATTTGTCACTTCATATATTTATACATGTATAAAAACAAGAAAATAAATCTAAAAACACTTATATAAAATAGGATCATAATTGTAATTTCACTCATAAACAGAATCTTACCTTTGGCTTTTTTGGCATGTTGTATGGACTCAATGGTCTGATTCATCACACCATCATCAGCTGCAACCACCAGGATGACTAAATCAGTGACCATGGCTCCACGCGCCCGCATGGCAGAGAACGCTGCATGACCAGGTGTGTCCAGAAAAGTGATCTTCTCACCCGAGGGCAGCTGAACTGAACAGGAAACAGGCTCGTTCGGTCACAAAATGTGCTTGCTTACAGAGGATGCCAAAAAGAACAGCACATATTACTGGGAAATTATTTCTTGTTTTCAAGAAACCTACAGTACTATTTGTCTGAAGTTTAACCCTCAGACAGCAAAGCAAAAATTTAGGAAACCATGGGTTATGAAAATCGAATTTTGAATTCACAACACAATTTAAAACACAAATGCATTTGAAAAATTGCAGCCGTTACATTTCAGCCAGTAAGTACACTTTAAATTTTGTCAATAAATTCGATGACCATTTAAACACTCTAATAAATATTCATATCAGACTACGCAACAAAAAATTGATTTAAATACCACTTAATTTAAAATATATATTTTGTTATATATTAATAAGACAGTAATGATGAAACAGCAGCAAATGATACGTATTTGTGAATAGATACATTTGCTGGCTTAGATACCGCAAATAACTTGGTGCATTATTTTATATTTACATGCCGCTGTCAATTCCTTTTAGTGTTATATATTCTATTTTATATTTTTATACTGATTTTGTGATACATGTTTTCAGTACCCCGAAACGCTCCGATGTGTTGTGTGATTCCCCCCGCCTCCTGAGCAGCGATCTGACTCTTCCTCAGACTGTCCAGCAGGGTGGTCTTTCCATGATCTACATGACCCATGATGGTCACCACTGGAGCTCGAGGAACTAACCGAGCGGGATCTGGGGGAGGTCTGACAACAATCAAACATTAATTACAGAGAGGGACAAATGATACACATATAAACCTATCCCTAAAATCATCCTCACTGTCTCTGGACATCTTTGTTTTCTCTGACTTTGGTTTCTACCAGTTTGGCCCATATGTGTTTCATTCCTGATCTCTTTACTGCTTCTTTTATCCAATTCTCTTCCAGCACTGTGTCGGGTTCCAACTCGTCCAGATCGGCATCTGTGTTCAGCAGGGCCTCATAGACATGATCTAAAGATGGAATAACACAGATATACACTACTGTTTTGACCATTTGGGCCCAGTTAGATATTTTATGCTACAGGAATTAATTTTATTCAGCATGGATGGATGAAGTGCAGCCTTGGCCTTATCATCATAACACTCACCAATGTCTTTATTCATGGCCCTGGCAAGTTCTGACACGGTCATCCTCGGTTTGATCTCCACCTCCTGCTTCTGTTGTTTCTCTAGTTTCACTGGTTTGGAGTTTATCTTCTGACCTTTAAATTGGCTCTTATTCTGCAGCGGGACACACAAAGCACGTTCTGCTCAGCACAAGCGCACAAAAGGCATCCAAACTATCTGGTTTTTACTCTAATCAGGAATCTTTAATTAATCTTGTGATCTGCTTTGGACTGTTGTGACCCTCCCGTTCGAGACTGACCTGTTTTGCAGCCAGGTGTCGGATCTGCGGACAGCTGTAAGGAGGTCCGGGGGCCCAGGCAGGTAGAGGGGGAAGATGTGGGCTCCCATGATGCCAACAGGACGCTGCAGTCCTGCCAATCAAGCCTGCCATCCGCTTCATTGCAGATTTTCTAATTTAAAAAATTTAAGCTAGTTTACACTAGCACAACTTAGAATGACATTAAAATGACAGTTGAAAGGTATCATTTAAAGCTTGTTTAATGCATATGTTATGATTTGACACAAATTAACCTATAACTAAATATATTTAGTCCCTTACTGGTACAGTGACGGTGGTATGTTGATACCACGATAATTTAATAAACGCAGTGAATGATTACTGTATGTGTCGTTGTATTTACATGGTACTCCAGCCATGGTACATGCCAAAAGACTTTCTATTACCACGGTTTATGTTCATATAAATTGTATTACCGTGATAAATGTCATAATCATAAAACACATGCAAACACCAATGCACATTTAGTATCTTTACACACATCTGTAAAACTGGCATTAGCTTATTATATTAACTGAAGTAGTTCAAGGCAGATTAATTCCCTTCATGTGACGTTTTCTACTTACTGAATAGGAGAAGGTGCACTCAACACAGTCACCGCTGAATTCAGTCAGTATGAATACTTTAAAATCAGAGGTGTGAAGAAAAAAAAATCAGCTTTAGCAAATAATATCTGAAGTCAGATGTCATTTCTGCTCTAAGGGCGCCGCCATGACAGTATATCCCACAATGTATTGCGCAGGATGCAGTTCGAAACACAGACACGCGGTGACGACATAATCACACAATCCATTGGGCTCTAATTTTTAATAACTAAACTTAACACGCTCAGAAGTATTTGGATAAAATGCAATACCCAACGCATTTTTATACGTGTATTTTTAACTTCCCATGTACATGCGTCATATGTAGTTGCCTTTCCAGTTTATTCTGTGTACTAGAAGCTTCACAAAGTTCTTGTTGCTCTACTGTGTGCTTTTTGCAAATTCTCTAATTGCTTGAAAATGTCTTTAAATATAAAACTCTCTAATTTAAAGCTAGACGAAGGCGCGTGGTGCATGTTACTTTTCTCAGCTCTTATCAGGATGAACCTATCACAGTTGTTTGCGCTTAGTGGAGGAAAAAGTGGGTTTGTTATTATATTAAATGAATACCTTGTACGTATATATACAAATTGCGATTTGTGATTCGAAGCGCTTCAGTCAGATCACATATCGCGAATCATTTGATTCAGAACCGGATTTTAAAGCGCAGATTTGATTGTTTTGGTTTTATGTAAAAGCCTAACGAGAGCTTATCGTTATATGCGTTATGTACACGGTATCGGTTGTCTGTGTAACAGTGGCTCGTGTATGACCCTGTTAGATAAACACACAAATAGCCTACATAAATACAAATATTTCAGAAAACGTTTCAAAACCTTTTTTGACCTTTCAGCGAATGAACATTTCAAACATACTGGGCCACCAGTCATCTAAAACCACATTATATTGTCTATAGTGAGGCTTTACTATTAATCAAAAATCACAGTCTTTTTATTTATATTTTAAACCTGCTTAAATAGGAAACATGAGCACAAATCAGCACAACAAACAAGCAGGGATTTATTACAGTGCGTTAGAAGGAAAACATGATGAAACTAAAGCAAGATACACAGATACTCTGAGATATTCACTGGTTTTTAACGAACACAAGGTCAATTTCAGCTAAAAATGACTGTTATATACAGTAGTCAGAACAAATGAGCCACATCACTTTTTATATGCTACATGCTCAGAGGGACAATTGTATTCAATTTGCTTTTTTTTTTAGATTTAACCTTCGTGCATGTAATAAAAACAAACAACCAAACATGGGATCAGTTACCACATTGTTAAAATGCAAACAAAAAAGATTAGGAGACAAAATATGGAGTGATGAGGGAAAAATATACAGGGCCGTAGTTGAGGATTGCTCATGGACAAGGATTGTGTCTTGGCTTCCTGACTGATTATGCCTGAATTCTCCTCAGAGAAAACATAATCATAGTGCATAGTTACCTATCACATGGTCAAGATGTTTGCATTTATATGATTCTGGTATGATTCAATTAAAGGGATTAACAAATTTCAACTTCACTCACTGAAAATTGTGTTTGTGAAGACTGAATCGATGGTGAATGAGGAATCAAAAAGCTGTTCTGGTTTGTGGTCTTCCTCTTCAAGAACAGGCCTTTGTTTTAATACCTCTCCACTGGAGTCAGGCTGAGGTTCAGCACCGTTCTTACTTGACACCGATCCCACTGACTTTACTGACATAGTGCTATGCACACTGGCACGCCGACTGTAACCTTCTGACGTTGAGATGACACAGCTGGCCCGGGGCAGAGTGGACTGAGCCTGGCCTGGTTTAGGGCTTTGCATTGGTGTGGCAAAGCAGTTCAAACACCCCGATACGGAGGAGGACTTCCCCTGCGTCTCAAGAGCAGGTTTGGACTCAGACTCTGTACTCTGCACACTCTGTGTTTTATACAGTCCAATGCTTGCTTTGTCCAGCTTTTGGGCTGGACGTTCTCCAGCGGATCTCCCACTGCTGGCTCTGCGTACTCCACTCCCCGAGGCGCTGTAGCCCTGCCTGAGATCCTCATGGTTGGGTCGGGCTGGGGAAGGGCAGTCACTGAATCGCTGCCGACTGGACGAGAGTGGATCTGGAAGGGGGCTGCTATCACTGGACCAGGCCTCATTCTCCAGGCTTATGCTAAACTCGCCACTGCTCGCGCTTGGGGCACGACTCGATTTGCCATTCAGGCCTGGTGAAATCATAAAGAGGAAGTTTGTTCACTTGCAGAATTTAAATTTTCAAGTAATTTACTCACCCCCATAGCTTTCAAGATGCAAGTCTGTCTTGCTTCAGTCCAAATCATATATTTTTAAGAAAATGCTTTCTTTATTAATGTTAAAGTTTCAGTGCAGCTTCAAAGGGCTCCACACAATCCCATCCCAAAAATTTGTGTTTACAAAAGGAACGTGCAAAGTAAGTCAAACGCCCTTAACAAAAAACGGGAAACAATGATGTCAGACGATTTTAACGTTAGAGGAGAGTTTTTCGCACAACCCTACTTTTTGAACCAAAGTACACAGACGAAAAACCACTTGTGACCTTTCCAAGAGCTTGGGCAGGATGAGCATTTGTGGTTAAAAAGTATATGAATTAGTCCTTTTCAAGAAAATTACCCAGCATATTGCTAAATAAGGCCCATATTCCTTGCCTTGCCTTGTGTAGAACCCTTTAATGCTGCATTGAAACTGCAATTGAACCCGCTGGTCCTATCTAAAGTCCACTATATTGAGAAAATTCATGTACCTTAATTTATTTGTAACTGAAGAAAGAAAGACATGAGTGAGTAAAATTCAACAGCATCATGCATCACTCTGAAAGTGTGGTTTGCCAACAAATTCTTACCATTATCTTGGCCTTCAGTGCCATTTGCAAGCCTTGGTGGAATTGTGTCTCCTTGAAAATCTTTACCTGAATTAAAAAATGGGTAAACAGGCAGTTAGATATTCTAGATATACACTAGAGTTACTTTTTAAAACAGATGTATCAAAGGTGGATAATTACTATCAAGACTTTTATTCTGCAAAGCACCAAAGCGGTGAAATGGTGCTGGCCCATGCGAAAGTTGTGGCCGCAATACAAAGTTATTGGTTGGTAGAATGTTTCTTTGCGGTTGTTAAGGTGAGTGGCTTTTAGGATGTTGCTAGGGTACTTTGGTGGTTGCCAAAGTATTTCTATGCAGTTGCTAAAGGTGCATCTCAATTCGCATAACTGTGCATTATTCCATGCCCTACAAGGTTGAACGTGTAAGTACATAGTACATAGGGTATAGTGTGTCATTTGGGACCCAACTTTAGTGTTTTTTAGCTTTTTATTATTCTGTTCTGGGTTGCCAAGGTGTTGCTATGCTGTTCCGAGTGTTTTTTTTATCCTACAGTATATTGCTTTATAGTTGCTATAGTTTGTTAAAATGTTTCTTTGCAGCTGCAAAAGTGATTTGAATGGTTTTAGGCAAGTTTCTATGGTGGTGGATGGTTGCCAATGTGTTGCTATGCAGTTACTAACACATATATATATATTTTTTTTTTTACCATGCTGCTTTTGGTATTAATAGACGGGACAGATTAACTGCATAATGTGTTAATGTGCATTTTGACTTATTACCTTGATTACAGATTATTGTATGATTGTCTATGGAAGAGTAGCGATTAAATGATGATGACGATTTAGAGTGTTTTTTTGAAATGGCAATAGCATGCTGCATTATTTGCTCTTCTGGCTGATCTTCCTGCTTCCCAGAGTCCTCGTCCAAACATCCCTCTGACTGCAGCAGGTCATTCATGGCTGAGATAAAACATGACAAGAGATGAAGATGATATGAGATGAAGTTTATGGGGCTGAAAGCTGAGGCACCATTTGTCTTGAGGGAGTTTAAGCATTTATTTCAGATTACCACTTTCTCTTCACTGATGAAAAAAATGCATTGATTTACTAGTAAAAACTGTTTTGTTCATATTTAAAGCCTAATGGCTGATGATTATTAATCTTTTCGTGTATTCAGATAAAAAGCGATGAAAGTGAAAGCACAGCAGTTACAGGAAGGACAGGATGTGAGGTCTTACACAGAGATCGGCGGAAGAGAGACTTGACTTTGTCTTTATCCTTTGGTTTGTTACGCTTAACATGAAACATTTTCAGGGTGCTGACTTGATCACCACAATGGAAAACATGAAGGCAGGAAATGAGGGAGGAAAAACATGACAATAAGAACGTTTGTGAACGTTGTCATAGTGAAAGAAGGAAACTCTTGAAGGAAAGAACATGAAACATCCATCCCAGTCTCACGGTAGTTCGTGATATAGTCACAGAATTTTATTTAATCTATTTATTCGTGCCAGGGACACGTTTATTTCGTTATTTTCAATATTTTTTCAATTAAATGCATTTCAATTAGTGCTGGACTTACGAAAATAACGAAATAAACGCGTCCCTTCCACGAATTAATACCGTGAGACTGGGTAGGAAAAATCACAAAACAACCACAGACACATATATCACTTATCTTTTTTGCTACCTACTTGAAATGAGATGTATTTCATGTTTTAAACAAGCCATTTCAATAAAAAACAATTAAATATGATTTTTTTTCTTTCGTTTTTTCTTTTGCTTTAAATAGAATTGGCTTCAATAGTATGTTTCCATATAGCTCTTTTATCTGAAGCAACATTTGATTCCTCATGATACGACCCTTTAAAACATAAGAATTATTTGATTACACTTGTTTGAGGTGTCTTTGTTAGAGTGTAGTTATATATTTAAGTCCTGAGTAATATTAATTGGCTACATGTACTTATTATAAGGTTAGGATTAGGGTTTGGCTTAAGGTTACTTGCGTGTAATTATGCATCATTTATTATTATAATAATATGCAACACGTGTAACAAGGACACCTTAAAATAAGGTGTTACCGGAATATTCTGTGGAAAAGAATGGTAAAAAAGCACTTCACATAAATCAGGAAACATATCTCAAATAAGTGTTTATTTGGAGGAACTGAGATATTCTTTAAGTTCTCTGTGGCTGGTTTGCTTTGGGCTGAATTTGAGGAGTTTTGCAATACACATAGATTTACTATGGTAGCTATCCTTAGCTTGGCTACCCCATGTCGATGGTTTGACACAAACTGTTCTGTTCTCCTTCTCCTGACCTCGGGATGTTGGGATGAAGGCTGTGCTGCTGACTGAGTGGCTTGTTTCTGGATGTTCCTGGCTGGAATGGCTGGACTGTGACAGCTTCATGTAACTGAGGTTATACTCACTGCTGCTCCTCTTAGGAGACAAGGTGTCACCGTTAAGGGAGTTGGAAGCAGATTCCTCAGAGCCCTGGGAACCCATAAAGGAGCTGCTGTCGTTGCAGCGCATGTCATCCAGACCCTCGCATGACTCGGAAGCGGAGGAACGAACATGCTCCTGATCACGAGTCCTCGTCTTTATCAACTTCCTCATCTTCAGCGTTATCCAGTTTCCCCGTCTACATTGATTAAGTGTTTGAGGACAGAAATCGTGATAAATGGAAACTTGATCTTTATTCTTTTATGCAAAACGCATCTGGGGCCTCATGTATCAACGCTGCGTACGCACAAAAACTGTGCTTACGTCAGATGTCACGCTCCCGTTGGGATTTACTAACAATGAAATGAACGTGAGAATGTGCGTTGGTTCACGTCAAGTTCATGTCTGGCGTACGCCT
>JAUMHQ010000058.1:2939328-2950175 GCA_032361165.1 Enteromius paludinosus
ACATATTATGCAAAGAAAAACTTTTATTTGGGATGCGATTAATCGCGATTAATCTTTTGACAGCACTAATAAAAACCTATTGTCAACTACTCTACATTCAAACACAATGCTTACTATTCTGAGCTGAGTGTTTGGATAATATAACTGTGTGCAAATTGATACTTACATTTGATTCATGACTTTGTTCAAGAATATGCCATCCACTAATTCAGTGTATTCAGAGAGCATGTTCCCCTCTTTGTCACCTAGTTGACCAAATGTCTTAACCTTTGGAAAACAGATATATATATATATATAAGAAATTAAAACAACACGACATGCAGAGTGACATGTTCTTTAAACAATTTTTTTTTTTTTAATAAACTGACACTAAGACATCACACTGAGAAACTACGTGGAATATTCACACTTTTAAACACTCGTAAGTTACACAGTAGGGTAATTTAAGGATACTGAACAAATATAACTATCAGTGAAGCCTGGGCTGTTCGCCGCACTTCATTTGAGCGAATATTTCTAGTGGCAGGTTTATGACCTCCAATAAAGAGATCAGTGGTAGAGACATAACTTGATGTCTTTGGCTAAGTAAATGTGCTCACAATTAGACAATTTCTACTTTCTTGTGACAACATGTCCCAGTCATGGGGGGAAACTGGGAAATCTTTTGTTTACAAAGTTATATATTGTCTTCTTTATATATACACACTGTATATAGGACATCCCACATCAAACTACATTTACACAAGTGATTTTATATTCATAGAAATCGTATTAAATAAAGTGTGTAATGTTCCAGGATAGACTTCTACTACTTTTATACTGACCAAACAATATCTATCCTCATAACCCTAAACCTGCCCTTGTTTGCATGTTTGCAAACCTTTTGCATTTACTATTTTGAATCATGTTTTCCCTCGTGGAGACTGCAGGCCTGTCCCCACAATGTAAAATAAATGTCAGTTGTATTATCCTTGTGGGGGTCCTCAAAGTCACAATGTAGCATTAACAAGTACACACACACAATATTCGTTCACATCCATTTTGTCAGTTGTCATGACAAACATAGATAACTGTTTCACCGACAGACTGATCTGATACAATGATTGCTATGTCCTGCAGAATCTGTAGGCAACAAACAGAAAAATTGCAACTTACCCAAGTGACAAGAGGGCTGCTCATGAACTGCTCTAATATGACTGGAATCTCCCCCTCCATATTTATATTAGACGATCAGAGAGATTGAAAGAAACACACTTGGAAAAAACACATAAAATCCATATAAATCCAGCACTGGTGGTTTACCCTTCTCCAAAAGCAGCTGAGAAGAGAAAATCTAGCTGCATCATTGAACAAGGGACAAATCTGCGGCACACAGCGATGCGATGCGGGATTTCACATTCATGTAGCTCGCTCGTCGTCAACAAACTGGTATCTGTTATTAGATTGAAAATAAACGCAGAATGTTGCCTTTTAAATGTTCCCTCAGGACCGCAGCATCCTCCGGCGCAACTCGCACATCACGCCGAAACTGCAGTGCAGGGTGTTCACTACAGGATCCATCCTCACTTACTAGTGCATGTGAAGTTTTAAAGTAAAACCACCAGCCATAGAACCCAAAATAACACAACTTAATGTAAACTCGAAGCATTGCGTGCTTCCATTATCAAAGGGGAGATATCCTAAAAAGATGTAAGATCTTATTGAAAAAGTTTTAGCGGGTATTTATGTATTTTCCGTCCCATAGCATCTGCCTGATCTGGACAGCAGTAATTCCATGGAAACTGTGGTTTAGTACATCTCTGACCTTAATCTGTTACCATAACAACAGCCGTCAACCCCCTCAATCACCAGTTAAAATATCATAACAGGCTTATTGAGTGTAATCTGGCCCGGCCTGTGCTTTAAATCGTCACCCATGAGGGATGAGTAGAATAATGACCACATCCACACATTCTCCTGAGGGGTGGACCGCGTTAGATTGTAATGGCAGATTTATTTATTTTTTTTGTTGGGGGGGGGGGGCTAGTTAGTCTGTGATATTAATATCTCATGATATGAATAAATTAAATAAAATGAAATAATAATTATACATCAAACTCCCTAAACATGTAATTTAAGGCTTTTGGCGCCACCTTGCGGAAGAGTTAATAATAAGAAGTCAACTGGTCGAGCGCTGAAAGTCTCAGCTCCCTCTAGTGATAAAAAAAAGCTTTTTTTAGTCCTTTTGCGTTTTTGTCTCTATATTTGAGTCTCTTTATCTTTATATGTCCTACTATTCTTTGTCTGTATAAACTGTTACCAGATAAGACATCAAACATTTCGCATTGGCAGGCTCCTCAATAAAATCACAAATTCTTAGCTTCCGGTTTACCATGTATGGGCTGCCTGTTGTGACCGCGCAGAAAGACTGACAGACACCTCAAAAGTATGCTGCTGGTTAAGTATATATAGGCCTACACAGATTTGTGTGTATATGTCTGTCCTATTCTTCTTTATCTGTATAAACTGTTAACAGACAAGAAATCAAACATTTTCATTGGCAGCCTCCTCACTGAAATCACAAATTCTTAGCTTCCGGTTCATTACCATATATGGACTGCCTGTTGTGAACGCGCAGAAAGATCACCTCAAAAGTATACTGGTTAAGTACATATACACTTGTGTAGGTGATATGCCCTTTTGTAGATAGACTATGTTTAGAAAGAGTATTGTAACCGTTTGTCAAATGGATTTCCATGTGTTCACTGAGATGGATGAGAAGAATGAAGGAATCAAGGCAGTTTGGCATGTGCCAAATAAATTGCTCCCACAAGAGAGCTTTTAAATTGATTGGGTTTTGAGAGATGTTTGCTGACAGTCTGACACAAATTACTGAACAGCTACAGTGAGAAAGTAATGGGACATATGTTGCCAATTTACGACTGCTAGTCGATTTTTAATGAACTCTTTAATATTTAATAATAACAGTCGGTTAAGGTGCTATACATTTAATCACATCATAAATTGAGCATTCCATGTAAGAAAATCATTATCTTATGTACATGGGGCTATAATTCAGTTTAAAATATGACTCATGCTGCAACAAGCAGTTTTATTATATATGATTGTGTGTATACAGTATATCATCGATGCATTGTATCATAGGAGGTAGTCATCCAGAAAGCAACAGCAGCTACAGTTTATGGCAGCATATATATATATATATATAAGGCAAAACATGCTAAAGCATCAGGCCACAAACTACTGAGAAATGCAACATATATGGCCTGTATTAGATAAGATCAGCAATCAGCAGCAACTGTTTAATAAAAACATTCCTGTTCCATTACAACAGTCCGTTAAATGATGATATAAAGCTAGATATAAAAGCTACTCTATAAAGCTACATTTAAAGGGTGTAAGCTTAAGTTTAAGATTCAATAAGAAAAACAGTCTCTTCTTGTGCGTAAGATTGTACATAACTTCAAGGCTGTGCATGCTGCATCATGTAAACGTTTTATATATACACAGTGTCAGATGTGCTATAATATATAGTCAATCAAAAAGTAATGATAGCTACATTATGAGGCCGCATATGTAATAGCGGATTTTTCCAAAATGTATTTTAGAAAAAAAGGGGCTTGATTTTAAAAAAGGATGACTAATGAACATCATAATGAAAAGTCATTTACACAGTGATTAAAAAATGTTGGCAATGTCCTTTCTCAATTTTTTCCATCTCTGAATGATATGGTTTAAAATGATGAAAGTCTAAATATTGGAGTAAATGATTTCCACAGTTCTCAGCTAATGGTACTGAGTGTTTCTCATCCAAAAACAAGCATGCATTATATAATGGTTTAGAGTATTTTGTTGAAAGTGCTGTACTGTCATTTTTAAAAAGAAAGCATACACAAAAATCTTTTCCTTCACAGAAGTCCTTCAGAGATAAATTTTCCGTTCCATTGACAGCATTTGAAAATTCAAATGGTAAGAGTCACTGCGCAGATGTTCTGAGGCACAAAGTGCTTGGCTTATTGGTCCCGCTTCAGAGAGAACTGGTGCGGCTCACTCATGCTCTCTGCTCTCTGGTTTTGTCTTTAGAGCTCGCAATTTCTGCCTCCCGTGTTGGCTCTCCTGAAGGGTCATGCTGCCAGAGAGCAGGCTTATTGTGTAGGGTGAAAACCAGTCTCTTTCAAAAGCAGCAGTCAGCTGCTCTACAATTGAGTCCTGTCCTTCCTGCTGGTTCTCCGATTCTTGAATCACCAGCCCTGCTCCTGCATTGAAAGCCAACTCACTGCCAACCCAGTCCAGATTCCCTAAATGACAGAAAAGGAAAATAGTAATATGCAATATGATTAATTCTACAAGAATATGACAAAGACGAATGCCTTATTATGTATATTTATTTTTGGAATTATTTTGTTTACTACTATCCCTTTTTAATGTTGCATTTAATAAAAAAAAAACAATATTGATTTGTTAATACTTTTACACTATTGCACTACACAGTTATATTTGTACTGCTGACAATAGAAATATACAGTTATTGTCAGGCCAGTGAACCACACAGTGCGTGTGTCTTACCGATGTATGCTGTGTTGTCTGTCACCATAAATTTATTCTCATTTATCATGTGCTGAAATCCTCCCACCTGCTCCTTGCCCGTGTAAAATCTCTGATTGAAAACAGACACGCGTATGTAAAATATAACTTGTATAATAAAAAATACACATTTATGTTTGGGTATGTGCGTGTATAAACTGATCAGTCAAACAGATTCTTTCCTCACCACTTCTATAGAGCAGACTGGGAGTCCTGTACATAGAGCCTGCATTGATGTCATAAAGTTAAAGGTCAGTGGATGTGTGCGTGTCCACAGACTGATTAAGAGACGAACTTTGACCTCTCTCAGTACTGCAGCTTCTCGGAGCATCTCGTCTATTGGGGACCAGTACCTGAACCAAAAAATATAACAAGTAGAATGTAGCGTACAGATCAGTCATATAGCTTCAGAAAAGCATATTTGTCCATTTATAAATAGCTCCAATGATTTAGACATCAGAAAAAATCTATTTTTAGTGTCTGTGTCTTGTTTTCCAGTGAAAATACCTGAATGTCTTTTAAGACAATTTCATTTAAGAAGCAAAAATAAGACCTTTTTAAGATGCATAAACCTGACAACGTATATGTTTTTAAATTGAGTGATATCTTAATTATTACATATATATATAATATAATATAATAAGAGTTTTTAAAAATAATTCAGTGAACATCTAGATGTTGTTTCAGTAGCAAGACTCGATTGAGGAAACTTGTAAAAATGGGTAAACTTGATTAAAATTTTAATCTGTGTATCAAATTGAATGATTAGTTGATTAAATAAATCAATGAAAAATAAGTAAACAAAAATCAAGTGAATTAATATTATAGTGATTATATTATATTATATTAATCAAATCTAAAATAAAAGTTTTTGTTTGTGTGTACAGTTTATTCATTATGTATATATAAATAAACACAGTCTGTTTATATTTTTAAGATATTTACATGTGTATACATTTATAATAGTATATTTTATGATACATTCATATATTTTATATTTAAACATTTTTCTTAAACATATACATGCATATGTTTGTATTCACAAATACAGTACATAATAAATATACACAGTAAACACTCATGTATTATGTGAAAAATTGTGCATGTGATTAATTGCAATTAATCGTTTGACAGTACTAATAATAAATAATATGTAAACAGAAAAATAAAAAGCATAAAATATAGTATCATGCTTACAGTACATGAGAAATAGTGATTTTCGAAATAATTTCAAGGCATTATAATATTTTTTCCCTTTTTATATTGTCAGTGTTGTTTCCTTTAAAAACAGCCATTTTCTATGCTGAAACATAAAAATGATCCTGTGCCTGTGAAAACCAGCATTACCTTATGATTGGTGATCCTCTAAAGCTGCGGTTGACTAAGGGCAGGTAATCAGTTACAGAAATGTAGATGAATCTCTTGGCTTGTCGGATCACATGTCGTATGGCATCTAAATCTCTACTTCGACCCCTGGGGCAAAACAGCTCTGGTGATGTCTATGAAGAAATGTAGGGGAACAAAAGATAAAACAGCAGTTAAAGTTTTTTTTCCAGCTTCGATTCAAGTCGCCAGTACACCAGAGCGAGGTAATGAGAAGGCCATCTGTGTACATGCATCAATGTCAGGAGAAGAATTTTATCACTGAGCTAGAAATGTCTCCCAGCAGCCCATAACATTACAGCACAATTCATTTGAATGGGATGATGGATGTCTCAGATGTGTCGAGTAAACATCCTGTTGCTGGAAGCGAATCAAGATTCATTACACTCAAATTAGAATCCGATGACCAGTGTCTTCACATGTGACGCAGCTTGACACGGAACAGAGTCACCGGGATAAATTACCTGCAGAGTGAGTGAATTCACCTTAATCAAATTATATCCCATGGGAACCAATGAAAAAGCAGTTTACGTAAAAAATCATTGTAATAAGAATGGACACAGATGTAAACACATTTCAGTGTGCATGGACCAGGATAATCGATCAAGACATGTTTATGTCAATATCAAACGTATTAGTAGGGTCTATAATGAAATACTATTATACACACACACAAACACAATCGAAGGATTTAGGGTCTGTAGGAATTTGTATTGTATATAAAGTTTATTAAGCTCACAGAGGCTGCATTTATTTGCCTTAAAAATTTTGAAATAAAAAAAGTCTTCAGTGTCACATGACCCTTCAAAATCATTCTAGTTTGCTGATTTGCTGTTCAAAAACACAAACAGCAATGAATAGAAAGTTCAAAAGAACAAAATTTATATGAAATAAAATATCTTTACTGTTATAGACGTATTAATTTCTTATTCAATACATTTTCCCCTTAAAACAGCGGTTCTCTATCCTGGTCGAAGTGAAGTAAACTTTAACATTTAATTCTGCAGGCATAATGCCATATAGGGGCTAGATGTCACATGGGGAGGTTCAGAAAGAACTGTATCTCAGTAACTATAAGATTTACTGTATAGAAAGCATTAAAAATAAATCTGCCCTGACAAGTGGGTAGCAGGATACTGAAGATAACACAGTAAAATGTGTGGCAACTATCCCCTGCCTTCCCTATTTCTTTTAAAAATAGATGTACTGGCAGATCAGGCAAAGACTAGAGAGTTATGTATTGATCTCACCGACACATAGGCAGAAGCATCTGTATTATTGAGTCTGAGCTCAAGCGGCTTGTCTCTGCTGAACACGGCCGTGACTCTCTTGGACCAGATTGAAGGGATGTAGTCCCTGTACTGAAGCTGCCAGTAGAAAGAAAAGATCCTGTGCAGGTCCAGAGCCAAACAACTACAGTCGTACACTATCACTCCAAGCTCCTTCAGCTGAAAGAAAAAAAAACAGAACGAGAATCACAGTTGCTCAATATGAAAGTTTTTACTCGAAAAACACATTATGTACAAATTTGTAGGGCAGCATTGATCAAACTTGAACTTTTAAATAAAGTGAAAGAATGAGCTTTCTTTCTTGCGTGGGTATGAATGGAAGTCAACTGAACAAAGTGAGTGTACTGAGAACAGCCCCTAAATGCTCCCCGGGTTTCTTATTTTGTTATGTTTTACAATAGCTCTCATACATCATCCAAGTACTTTTCAGGGCCAAAATACTTTACCTTGGACAGCGCTTTCCAGTTCATTCCAGCACTGCCAATGTAAATGTGCTTCCTGTCCACCACCCAAAAGGAGGAAAGCAGTCTTCCTCTGGTAAGGGCCGTCATGTTGACATAGTGCACTTCTGCATCTGGGAGAGACAGAGAGCCATGTGGGCAACGGTTGGGGAACTGTTAAGCGCTCAACCTTGACGAGAGATCTGTCTGTCATTCAGCTCTGGCATAAACAATATTGCATGTTTGTGATGTTT
The DNA here is from genome assembly GCA_032361165.1 of Enteromius paludinosus. Taxonomy (NCBI): domain Eukaryota; kingdom Metazoa; phylum Chordata; class Actinopteri; order Cypriniformes; family Cyprinidae; genus Enteromius; species Enteromius paludinosus. Next base: position 2,947,279 of record JAUMHQ010000058.1, read on the forward strand.
TGACCTTGTGCGTAGCCTTGAGGGACTGGAGCCGCGAGAAGCCCATAGAGTGATGCCAGTTTATGACAGACGGATGCCGCGTGTGTGATCTTACACTGTTTGCCTCGAGAGAACTGCTTTAGTACTGTATTCAGCACTTCAGCAGACACAGATCAATGCATCTCTTAACATTAACGAGATATTTGCGTTCACTTACTGCGGTCAGAAATTATCTTCAGCTCAGTGGAGTTGGGCTGGTCACTGACGATCTTTAATTTGACACCTCGAGTCTTCAGGCTCAACAATCTCTGAAACAAATACTGACCCTAGAAAACAGAAAACGATTGTAGGATGCACTGCAATTCCATGGCAGTGGCTATAAATTTTAGGATTCATCAGTACATAATCAAAAGTAGGAATTAGGTATGAACAATATTTATGTACAGCATGAGTTCAGCATGGGAGTATTCATGGAAATCTTAATGTTTTTGTTCTTGGTGGAGTAGATCAACTACTGCTTCTGCGGCAGAGCAAGTACCAAGATTTACTACCTTTAAAACATCCACAGACATGCTGCTGTGACCATGTAGGAAATACTGCTGCTGCAGATATAACATATAAATAACCCCAGTATATAACATACAGTACATGACATTGCCCTGCAGCAGATACAGGTGGAGCTGGGGGAGGTGGAGGGTTTCTGCAACTGCTACAGCATGCCATTAATGATGTGATTATATCAGACTGAGTTAGAACCTAACGACCTTTGCCATCTAGGGTTTAATGACAGAACTTTGTATTTATTAGGCTATAATAATAGCTTTAGTTGGAATATCACTGCATAAAATCAGACAATTCATTTTGGACCAATATATGATTTTGGTTGGTTAATGGTTAATGCCGCATAAAAAAGAATCACTTTACGTGTTGACAATGCAGATTTGCAGAGAAACCGAATGTGAACTAACCTGATAGGAAGAATAAAGCCGCGACCCCTGATCGGTGGAGGTCAGAGCCCAGTATGGCGACACTATCTCAACTGACAGTTTTGCTTGGTCCAAAAGATGGTTGAGACCCATGGCAAGTGGGAAATGGGTTGAACTATTGGGGTTGAATGACAGCTCTCCTGGGACGTTCTCCACAAGGACGATGCTAAAAGCCCAATGACGTAAGTCGGGAAATCTTAGTTTGTGTAATATGTTATAGTTTTACGTACAGAGTATATCTTGAAGTCAACATGAAGTTAAAATTTAACATGTTTACATTCTTTCTGCACATATGATTCAATGTACGATTCATTGTTGCATATTATTCTTGAAAAACTGTTGGGCAAGCGGTTAAAGAAAAGTCTTAAAGAAAAACGGGAATGATTTGCTCATTTACATTGTGCTACAATTATGTTGCCATGTGACTTCCTTTCTATATAGAACAAAAAAGTGAATCTGGCCACTCTTTTTAATATACAGTACAGAAAATGAATGCGGAATGAGGTGAGGAACAGACTGAATTTTAATTGATTAAATGACTGAAATAATCATCTCACCTTGGGATGTTCATGAGAATTATTGCTTTAAGTCAGATCTTTTCTTTCAATCAGTCACTTCATTTCTGAATGATTTGTTGATGAGTTCAGCTCTTTGACAGAATGAACGAGCGGTTAACCAGAGGGAACCTATTTTTGATTCAATTTCAGTCTGTTCTTGACAAAAAGCTACGGTCTCCATTTATTGATAAAAAAAAAACTCATTTATGCTAGATAAGATAATGACACAACTCTAATTTTTGAGTGAACTATCCTTTTAAATTAGCCATAAAGTCTAAAACTATACCTAATCAAGATGATACACTGCCAGGATACAATTAACAAGCTCATGTTGGCTAAAGGTAGAAAACACAGAGATGAATATGCAGGGCTCCCTGTTGTACTTTTTGGTTCATTATACTGTACACAATATGTACTGTAGAAAATATCATTACCAGGGTATGATCTGTGAGAACTGCTTCTTACCGACAATTTTTGCTGCAGTTTTCCTCAGTGACACCATCCTCATCCTCTCCCCAGACATCCACAGCAGAGAAAATTAGAGCCACCAGGACAGCAAAGCAGCAAACCAGTGCAAAGACAGCAATACATTTCTGCTGGGACTGCATAAGACATACAAAGAGAGCTATGCTACAGTAGTTACACATACCAGGTTTTACGTAACTTTGTCTTGACTTATTTGTTTAAATGATTAATATAGGATTTCTGACTTTGGCGACAGCTTAAATTTGCAGGGTCAAGATTTATTGTATTCAAAATGGTACTTTTCTACTCCAGAATCGTTTCCTAGCTATCATTTCATTTTACGACTGAGAGAGTGATAGAGCGTCTCTGTCAAACTGAATTCTATTATACAGAAGGATGGCTTTTTAAAAAAAAAAATGCTTGGTGTTTTTTTCTAAGGAATGAGTTATATTTTAAAATATATTCAAATTAATAATATTTCACAATGTTTCTGGTTTTACCATATTTTCGATTAAATAAATAGATCCCATGGCCATCATGAGATAACTGAACAGTATTGTATAGGAGAAAACAGGTCTACGCAACGTAAATGACAAAAGACATACACAACATGAATACATAAACAAGGTTGTTGACATTGGGCATATTCAGTTTGTGGAATAAGAATACCAGTCAATATTGAATAGGACATTTTTTGTTTTAAAAACATATGGTGTTTTGTAGGGATGTAACAGTTTTGTAAATACCGTCGTACCACAATCGATAATACCGTGGTCGCGTGACTCGATTAAATGATAGGTTTTCTGAGAAAAGTTTGCTCAGGCAAATGGAGTGAACGGGAGGTAGCGGGAACTACAATTCCCATCAGCCCAAGCGTGCCCATCATTCTTTGCAGTCTGTTGTCAATACA
>JAUMHQ010000058.1:2950275-2960461 GCA_032361165.1 Enteromius paludinosus
TTCCTGTTTCAAAGTTTACAGATAGATGGCTAATGTGTGTGTCATTGATATGTTCAGTGTTCATGTAAACTGTTTAAGAAACACTTCTGCCACTTTTTTGAGCTTCTTAATTAGTTTTGTTTTTTATGTAAATGATTCAATAAATACCGTACCGTGCCATTCATACCGCGGTATTACCGTACCGTCAAATTTTGATACCATTACATCCCTAGTGTTTTGTCATCATTAGATGACCAGTGTGGGTCCTGAGGCAATCCTACTTGAGAATCAGCGCTGTAATCAACTCAGTACTTTTGATTTTCCCTCAAAAAAAAAATTAAAAAAGTGAACACAAGTGGCTGATTTTTGCTTAGCGCTGCACTTCCCTGAACATATCTCCCCTGAGAGAGATTGTCTCCCATCCCATCTGCTGGCCTCCATCAGAGTCCTGGCTTTACAGCTGTCTGCCAACTGACATATACATCGTATATCATTTTCCTCTGAAGCGGAGTTTAATTAAAGAGCAGGGAGTACAAGAAGCGAGCAAATTAATGCGAGACATTAACCTTCCTACAATTAAAATGGATTTGGTCAATTAGTGCCCCCTTTATTACCCTTACACACTCATGTACAGTGCAGTCATAATTGACTTTACATTTGGACTTTTACTTTATGTTAAGCTTGACATTTAAGGTACTATTGAAGGTGTTTCCTTTTTATTCATGAAGGACTTTTGAAGCTTGGTTTGGTTTAAAATCATTTCTGTAGAACTGGGGAATATCTCTGAATACAGTAACACGAAAGTATGTTTATTTCAGCCATTACAAGTTATTGGGGTGTTTCAGAGCTTTAGGAGAATGTGATATTTTGAATCCATTAGTGTTTTGGGATTTTTTTCTTTGTTCTAAACTAAGAGCATGCAGTAATCAAACGATATGTCAGATTTCTTCCACTGTAATAAAAATGAAATCTGTGTCTTGCCAGAGGCAAAGGAAGGATTAAAGTTGCCTGTAAACAGAGACTTTCTCCGCCTGAAGGGAAAAATGTCAAATTAATGCTGTGTTTGCATGGAGCTGTCTGTGCTGACAGCTTTGATTGACAGGATGATGTGCTGCTCCTTCCAACCTTATCTGTTACTTTTCAGAGTTCAGTCTTGCCGAGTTAAGCGTTCTAACATACAGTACAATCAAAAAGGCCTGACAGGCAGCTCACTGTAAACCAGCATGCTGTGCTTGCGAATCAATTTGTGAGAAAAACATTAATTTAAAACATACTTTCCTCTCAGACTTAAACTTATTTAACAAAACAAAATAAACCAGAGAAACTGACTAAATGTAATAACACACAGCACTTTCATGTGTGTGTTTTGTTTTAAATTAAAAAAAAAATCCCTATACACAACAAACACAATTGCAGACACCACTGAAAAAAAACAAGCCAAGTCTCACTTATCATGTCATATTTCTCATTAAACAAAATCAATGCATTTAAAGCATGGGAACACTGGGATTTTTCTGTATTTGTGGAGAAAGTAACATTTATTTTTATATAAATTAAGATTATTAAAAAAAAAAAAAGTAATTTGTAAAAACAAAAATATACATATGTACATATATATATATATACACACACACACATAAATGAATATGCAATATGCTGAAAATTGGAAAGTAATGCACTTAAAAATACACAAAAATATAATGTTGAGTTTAGTGAGTCACCCAATATCGAAATCACATTCCGTGCAGCTGAGCAACAAATCATTTCAATGACTTTCTGCAGAAATATCTGAAGCCTGAAGTGAAAGTTAAGCCTCACCTTCATGATGTTCTCCTGAGTGGCAGAGCCTGGCATAACAGCTTTTAAGTTCCTTCAGACTTCAGGAAACATGGAAAACGAGACGCTAGTGCATTTCATCACTGTAGTCTCCTTGGTAACGTGTCCCGCTCAGCCTCCCTCTTACGCTCATCACTGTAATGAACGTGCAAGTCCACAGAATGATATAGTAGGTGATAGATAGTGTGCCTTTTGTTTTAGCACCCTGAGATCACGCATGCTTCCAGTGGCTGTGTGGTTTCCTCGCCTCAACTCCATAGTGATGGAGACAGAGAAAGAGAGAGGAGGAGAGAGAGAAAGACACGGTCCACTCCCTCTCTCGAAACATCCAATGCTGGGCTAACACAGAACAATCCCCCTCCCTTCTGCATCTTTCTCACCTGCCCCGTGAAGCAAAACTCTCTCGGCAGAGTGCAAATGGATTTGGCTTCAGCAGAAGAAAGACAAGTGGGAAAATTGTTTTTATGAAATTCAACCTTCTGACTCCAAGCATCTCTAAGGCGTTGTCTTTTTTCCTTCCAGCACGACAGAGGGAACTTCAGCTCAAGCATAAATGAGCTTGACTCTTTCACCCTATAAATAATTCAGCATCGTTACAACTGGCTGGCCAGCTCCTGAACTAATCTATCAAGTAAGTTGTTTATTAGAGTCTCCGGTATGCAATCTCAGAATCTGAAGCACCTTCCCAAAGGAAGGAAAAACCCCAGAGGAGATCTTATTAATACCTGCCTTCTCTCAGACAGCAAATTACATTCAAATGGAAAGCAAAATGAGACTTTTTTTCAGATTGTTCTCAAGAGAAAAGATCCCTGTAATCTCCAAGAGTGTTTCCGTATAGATGTCAATTATGTCTCAAACTAAGCTTAATGGGACAACAAAAAAGTCTGCAAAGGTCAGAGAGCTTACATGCTTCTCATCAAAGACCAATTATCCAGACTAAGTGTTCTACTTAAATTTTATAGCTCTGTACTCATGCTGTAATGTCTCATTTGCATCCAATTTAGGATTGTTAAATCTGCCTGGCAAACTTGTGAGCTAATCTTGAATGTCTCAAATGCTCCTTGAAACAGTAAATTAGAACATATCGCTTAGGTTTCCTGATGAATAAACACCCCAGCTGTCTAACTCTCAGATTGACCAAAATCAAAGGTCAACTATTTCAATATGAACTCTTTCAAAACCAAATTATCTGACCTATATTCACAATTATGTTAAATATGGTATGCCCAATGCCAAGGTCCTGATGTTGGTGCGTTGTGACATTTGAAATGGCTTTATATATATACACACACAGTACGGGCCAAACGTTTGGACACACCTTCTCATTCAATGTGTTTTCTTTATTTTCATGACTATTTACATTGCCTTCTCACTGAATGAATGAACACATGAGCATTTAGTTTCTACTTTAGTAGTTAATGGCCTAGTTTCAAAGACGGGGCTTATACTGTATATATATGGAATATAATTTTATATTTATATATATTTATATTATATATATATTTTGAGTCAAAAAGGTTGAAAACCTCTGCATTAGAGAAAAGAAGAACAGTGTTGTTATGTCTCAAAAACCGTTAGCTGCTGTGAAGCATGCAACAAAAAGGGCAAGAGATTTAAGTAATCAAAGTTTTTTCTGGAATCAATCCGCAGATGTTCCTGGCACATTATCGTAATGGAATAGAGCATATGCTGCCTACAGCGGGAGACTCCTGCTGAATCTCACCTCACTCACGCACTGTTAATTACTGCCTATGCTCACGAGATACAGACAACCTCCTCAGAGGGATTTGCATCATTGCTTAACGAGATATCACCTTCCTAAATCAGTACATACTCTTCTCAGTCTTGTGATTACAGAGTGGAGTTTGTGGAGTAACAGCTAATTCCTATTCTTGACCACTTTAGAGTCTGATAAAGCTGTCTGATAAAACTAGACGCTGACAGACCACAAGACCTGATTGCACTTACGATGGTGATGCATTGAGGAGAGCTGGCAGGACGCTATAGACAGAAGATATATGCACCTGTGTTTTGGGACATTCGTTGCGTAACTTTTCATCGAAGGAAACGAGAGCGAAACGAAGCGGGAATGACCCTGCCCATGTAACAACTAGTCAGAATAGAGGTCACTGTCAGCGTGACGTCCATTAGTTACAGCTGAGCCCCTCACCTTAAAACGCCAAGCACTCCATCACTGCACAGCAGATTCACTTTGTACGTACAGTAGAGTGCAGGAGCATAGGGTTTATTTATTTTATGATACTGATGGATAATGATGTGGTTGATGATTAAAAAATTGCAAACATCTTAGTAACTGCATGGCACAGGCCTGGAACTAATGAATACTTGCAAAAACAAAAGTGTTAATGCAATCAAACGCACTGAATTAAAAACTGAGAGAGTAAAAAAGAGAGAGAAAAAAAGAGGCTGATGGCCCAGACAATGCCAGGCGAGTCATTTCTCCTGGGAGAGGTGAAGCAGACAGGGTGTAATATATAATAGGAATGAGGAAGGCAAACTTGACAGTGTCCTTCTCTGACAGAGGACCATACACAGCCAGGAGGAAAACTTATTTTAGGCCTTGGCACTGTACTGAAATAGTACACAAAAACAATCATCCCTCTTATGGTTTAGAACCTAGAAGGAAGACCAACAAATAAAAAAAAAAACGCTGGTTCTTGTAATCAAATTATTTGAAGTAAACGCAATGAATCAAATATATCGACATTTACTATAAGAAAAGCCACAGAATGAAGTAAGTAAAGCATTAAATGAATAGTTTATCCACAAATCTAACATCATGATGTTTTTGACTTGAAACTGTTGCTTCCAGCTAAAATATGAGTTCTCTATCCATAAAATTGCTTAGTTAAGTGAAAAAGTAAAATGCCTTGATGGATTTGGTTTTTACAAACATGCTTTTCACTTTACTGTTGCTCTGTTAATAGATGGACTGGAGTGGTATGAATTATTTAGATGTTTTTTAGCAGCTGTTTGGATTCTCATTCACTACAGACGATCCACTTGTAAGCAAGTGATGTAATGCTACATTTCTCCAAATCTGTTCTGATGAAGAAACAAACTCCTCTAGTAAGAGTGAGTAAATTTCAGTTCCTTTCTTTAGATTCACTGTTTTATAAGTGTGGATCGGTGAGACGTCATTTGTGTAGTAGCAGATGTGTCTGCTCAGCATTCAAAGCATGGATGTGATGCTAGAAGAAGATGAAGGTGGTACTTTGTGCTTTGAAAATGCTGTTTAAACACAAATAGGTACTTACACAGCAGTAGCAGAATTTCAAAGTAATGCGCAGTAGGTGATAGTTCATTCCTGCATGATCCAGACTCACTCAAATGCAGTCACTTTACCTGCAGGGGCTGGCACTCCCCTTGGCACTTCCGGTGGCATCCCCAGATGCCACAGATTTCCACTCTGACAGCTGCCACTAGTTGCTACTGGCAGTGGCAGCTCACGATGCCAGTTCTGGGGCAGGAGCCACGTTTTTTCTCGCTGCTTTTGCTGTTTATTCGGTAAAAACGTTGTCAGTGGCATGCCGCATGCGGTGATGTTTTTTTTTTAATGATGATGCAACGTTCCCACAGTTCCCCATTACTATACGTTTTATGCATTTTTAATGAGTAACGATCAACACATATCCAACTGGATGACGTATCGCGAATCATTTGATTCAAAACGAGACAAATAGCGCGTATCGCGAATCATTTATCCCCACCGGGAGATACCCCATTCTAGTGAAACATAATGAAAATAACCACTTTTTATTTTTGTCATTGATTGATTTATTTTAATTTTTTAAATTATTTTATTATTAGGGATAGATCATTCATCCTCGAATAGTTTGTATTTTCCCCTGTCCAGCAATTTTGTTGCAGAAGACATCATAATCTTGTTTTCAACACTCAAGAGTAAAGAGTTCAGCTGGAGTCTTCATCAAAGTCACCCATCCAGCTTTGTAATTTAGATAAGCATGCTATCTTTATAGAATTTGTAAAAAAAACAATAAAAAAAAAAATCCCTACTTTGGAAACCATTTTCCCACGTAAAAATTATATACTTAATTATCAGCCCAGTTCACATTTAACTCTTTATTTATTTGCATAAATGTAAAATAATCAGTCAAAATTTATAATAACTCAATAATTTAAGATTAGGGCTAACTGAATTTATGATGTTTGTGTGTTGTACGGCTTCTATACGATAGATATTATAAATTATAAGATATTATAAATTATAGATATTATAAATTATTATATATTATAAAAAATAAATAAATAAATAAAAAGAAACACAAGTATTGCAAAATATGACATTAAAAAGTGTAAAATTTAATGGTATGTAGCAATTCAACAGCAATACCAGCTGATAAAATAAAAAATAACAGCAGATAAATAAAATATTTTTGTATAGTTATTGTCTTTTCATATTATTTTGGAATAAATATAAAAACATGTAAAATAATAATAATAATAATAATTATATAACTGTGGGAAGTTCATCACCATTAAAAAACATTACCGCAGGCCACTGACAACAGTTGCAAATTAGAGACTAGGATGCTGAACGAACCAGTGTTTTTGAACGAATCGGACAATCGGTTGAATGAATCATTCAATCTCATGCATAAAAACAGTTGTTTGTCGCCATCTACTGGTGAAACAAAGTAACCTGCATAAAGAGTCACACTACATATTTTAATATATATAAAATATTAAAATATATAAAACATATATAGTTTTAGAGCATTTTCAGTAACAACTAAAGTAAGATAAAAAGTTAATTTAGTGTGCTAAATACTAACGTAGTACATGATTAAATACAGTTTATGGTAAGTGTATGTTGAATATACTGACAAACAGGTATGGTAAGCTAATTTATATTTTAATGTAATTTCTATTAAAACTTGTATAACATGTTGTCTAACATGTATAAAATGTTATATAGAATAATAGACCTTTTTCTCAGAATCCGGAAATACGCAATCGCAGAGTATGAAGACTTCCTGTGTAATGTAAACACACAGCAAAAAGCCGGGTAACGTTAATTTAAGAATGAAGAGATTCTACAAAACTTCCCTTACGGGTTTGCCAAAGTTCACCTTTGCCGACTTGACAAGTTGAGTCGTTGAGGAAACTCCGTAACAAAGTGGAACAAACTGGATAAAGGACATAAATGTTTCCACTAAGAGTTTATCCATAGCTTTCAAGGTACGTAACGGGGACATTCTAAAACGCTTAACGTGGCTTACGCACCTAAAACCTGATGAGGGAAACCCAAATTGATGTCAAACCTTCCTTTTAATAATCTCTAACTATTGTGAAAAGAACGAGCCCATATTCAACAGATAAAGTGAATAATATCACATTAAGCGTTTTCTCCCCCATAGAAGTCCATTATAAGAACAGCTAAACGTAATACTATTCACTTTATAAGCTGAATAAGAGCTTGTTTTTTTGACAGTCTTTATCAAAAATAAAATTTGACAAAAGGTTGGTTTTCCCTGGTCATTGTTAAGGTATGTTAGACCATGTCAAGCTGTTTCCTTATAATGGACTTCTAGAGGGGTGAACGATTAAACGTGATATTATTCACTTTATACGCGGAACAAGAGCTTGTTTTTTGACAGTGGCAAGTCTTTATTATACATAAAATTTGACAGAAGTTTGGTTTCCCCTGGTCCTTATTAAGGTAACGTAGCGTCTGCTCAAGGGTCTCACCTCAGTTGTGGTATTGAAGGTGGAGAAAATGCTGAATATTCACTAACTCCACCCACAATCCCTGCCAGACCTGGGACTCGAACCCACAACCGGGTTTACAGGTCCGACTTTCTATCCATTAGGCCACAACTGCATGGATGTTACAAACTGTATGACATTCACTGTCTGCCTATGGTCCAAGTGAACGTCTTGTGTGTAGCAGCTAGGGATGATAGCCTAATGTTAACGTTAGCTGAATGCTGCCATCACCAGTTAACATATATATATTTTTCTCTGGCAATGTCTGTGTTTAGGTTTGTGTGTTAGCATGGCATAGTATCAAATGTAGTAGACGGGCAGGTTTTTGTGAGGGCTAGATGCTACTCATCTCAGAGGAAAAACGAGGAGCCTCATAAACTAGTTTTTGGTCTTCCTTCTTCGTTACCAGGGAAGTAGTGGAAAGAACAGCCCGGTACGCTACAACTACTCTTGCTCGATGCTTGCACTATCTTTGTTGTTTACCTGGTTACCGGTGTTAGAATATACCGGAATCCCGGAGCGGAAATACGTTTACACAGCAATCGCGTATTTCCGGAGCAAAATGCGGAAGTTGTGAGAAAGGTCTACACTACGGTTCAAATTATAATCAAGTACTTTACTTGCACTTTAGTATGCTAGTCTAACACATTGAACTAACTGTACATTCAGTACTACAAAAGATTATTAAAACACAATGATTTAAAATTAACTTTAAAGTAGAACTTTTAATATAATTTTTTTTTAGAAAGTGCACCTTTTAAAAGTGTAAATAAGTTAATTTTTTCATACTTATATGAAGTACACTACAAGTGTACATTAAGTAGAATTAAGTGCACTTCTATCACAAGCTGATTTTCACCTTCATCAGCACTGAATGCTGAAATAATGTATAGAGTCTGTCTGGGCCTGATTATAGGGACAGTCCACCTGAAGTAACCTTTAACCAATTAGCAGCTCTGAGCTTTAACCCAATACATCAAACCATCATCTAGTATACTGAACAGAGACCATTTTCAACAACAGATGTCAAAATCCAGGGAGGTCACATCCTGAGCATCCTTACAGAATTTATCCAGAACAAAAGCTTGGAGCTGAAGCATCTGATTCACAGCAACACCTCTGGCAGAAGGGCATCATTAGGGGACAGAACTGAGACGGTCTTTCTCCCACAAGACTCATTAGGACTGCTTTACCTGACCTCCCTGTCCACTGTTGAGTTGAGAGATTCCACGGCATGATACACAGCGTTCAGAAACCCGATCAGAGTGTAACAACACATGCTTCCATGCATTATTAATCAATATGAACATTGGCTGTGATTTTCACGAGAGCCTTTTCTGGGATATCAGAAACGGTCCCGTTCTAAATGCCTGACTCATTCGCCCCTGCTGTGTGTGTGTCTGTGTTTTAAGGTCAGCGAATGTGTGTGGGCGTAACACATACTGAGGATCACATCAGTGTATAGTGTGTATGCTGTGCTTCTGTCTCCAGGATGTCGCACTTTAAACCCCGGGAAACAGCAAACGGTCAGGCTGACTTTGATGAAAGGGCAGAATTCACCCGGTAAGTTGCACAGCAAAAATTGATATAAATGGGGGTTCCACATGAGAGACTCATAAAATCACTGTGCCTGTATTGAAAAAGCAGGTCCTGCTGAACAAGGTCTCATTATTTTTATACAAAAACTGCTGGTGAGGGCAAGAAAGTGTTTATTGCATCTTAGCCTGGAAAAAAGCCTTTTTTAGTTTTGTTTCTTACACTGGATCATGTTTTTGCTTGTATGACCCTTAGAGAGGAGGATATTCAGCATTCATGAATTATAATGTCACATAAAATTTAAAATCTAAAATCTGAATGAATGATCTGATATTAAGTCAAATTGCTAATAATGACAACATAAAGTGACAGATATTTATTTATTTACCAAATATTTGCAACTTAAGCTAATATGAATGAACTTTTAAGCTAATGAGCCACTGTTATATGTGGAGATCAAAATTAGAGAACAACGTACTGTTTTAATTAAAGGAATATTAGCTCATGAGTGTTTTACTAAAATGTTATACAAAATAAGGAAAGGATGTGACGTGTATCTAAGTATGTTGGCCCATACTCAGAATTTGTGCTCTGCATTTAACCCATCCAAGTGCACACACACAGCAGTGAGAAGTGATCAAACACGCTCTCGCTATCGCTGCAGCACCCGGGCAGCAGTTGGGGGATTGGTGTCTTGCTCAAGGGACTCACCCCAGTCGTTGGTCCACCTTTTATTGCTTCCACAGCACCATAGCTGTAGCCGGTTTTGTAGCCATAACTTTTTTTTGCCAAGGGTTTTCAGTTGGGTTTAGATCTCTTGGCCAACCATTTCATTATTATTTTAATGAACTTAGCTTCAAGGAACTGCTTTACCAGTTTTGCAGTGAGATGGGGGAATTGCCTTGCATGAAAATTGCAGGCTGTTTTGACAATGTTTGCAGGGAAGGTTGGATGTTGCTGAAGGAACTTCTGATAAAGTTTTATTTTTAAAGCTATGAATGGTAATGTACCTGGTTATCTTACTAGTTTATTGACCAAGAATCATTACCTATACAATCTCCGCTCTGTTAACATTCTGTCTCTA
>JAUMHQ010000058.1:2970068-2989787 GCA_032361165.1 Enteromius paludinosus
AATTTTAAATTATTAAAATTAAAAGAAGCAATACAGGAGACCTATATGGCCTGTATATGCACATATATGCACCTCAAATTTGCCTATATGTGGCATATATATGCATGTATGCAGCATATATTATCATGTATGTGCTTATATACTGCATATAGGTTTCATATATGCGCATATATCCTCATATAGATTCTTTCCATGTGGGTTATCAAACGTTGTTGACCCGGGACCACAAAACCAGTCATAGGGTCTATTTTTGAAATGGAGATTTATACATCATCCGAAAAATCATTCTATTGACGTACAGTATAGTTCTAGGAGAGGATAGTAATTAGAAATTAAGGTTTGATATATTTACAGGAGAAAATTGACAATATATCCTCAGGGAACATTATCTTTAATTTCATGTGCTATCGGAATTATTGTGAAAACAATTGGAGATTGGATGTGAATTCTCAAGTCAAATTAACGACTGGAAAATTCTGCAATAATTTTGCTGCTGTCAGTGATGTTCTCATAATAAAAAGTACATCTCTTTATCTTGTCACTAAAGTAGTGTAATTATAGGCTAAATATGAATGACCAGTCAAAGTATATTGTATGTTTTATACTGTAAGCATGTATTTGACCAAAATTCCAGAACTGCATGTATAGCGTGGTGAATGTTTATATGATTATCAACCAATAGGATACTAAATTTTATTCTTTCCGACATTAAATCACTTGAATATGACAAGCTTCTAATCACATGAGAGAAATAGAAAATGCAGTAAAATTTTAGTAAAATGTCAAATTTTGGCTTACTGACATTGGCTGTTAGCTATTACCTGGCAATCTCCTCACTGTGGGCGGTCCAGTCTCTCATGTAATCATCCTGTTCTCTGCTAGACTGGTGTCGTGACATGGTGATGCCTCCAGGGCTGGGTGTTGCAGGGGCTGATCCTCCTAGCTGCGTCACCCGTGGAGCCATTGGACGTGGGCGAGTGTGTTGACTTGGGTGACGGTTGGAGCCATACTCATCCTCTGAGGTAGAAGCGTATTCAATAGGTACCCGGCGCCACCTTCCACCAGCTATAAGGAAGACGTATTACAGAACAAGATTGTTTAATTGAAACATTTTATAGCCAATTATCCTTTTTAGTACATTTGTGCCTAAAAGTCTGACCTGCAGTTGTACTTTGAACATATGAAGTTCCAGGACACTTATCGGGCAGTTTGGAAGCGCTGTTAGCCCTTGCTCTGGGGACCGCAACAGAGGAAGAGGATGTTGTAGAACGGAGACCAAGCCTCAGTGCACTCTCTGGGGCAGAGCGTGGGACGAAGCCCCTGACCTTGCCTGATGTAGCCTCTGAGTCACTCCTAGCTGAGGGAGAGCCCACTCGTGGCCTCCGTGGCTGAGCAAGGGCTTCAATCCGAGAGAGGGTCCTGCGCCCAGCCGAAGGCCTCGAAGCAGAACTGGCGGTAGATGCTTCTGAAGCAACAGACATTCGATCGACATCACCGAGGTCGGTGTCTGAGGCTTCACCCAGGCGTGCACGGCGAAGAAGGGAAGCCCGTGTGGGTCTGGGACGTGGAAGAGTGGTTGGTTTAGAGCTGGTGGGTGGAGGAGCTACAGTTGTCTTTGCTCCTCTAGTTTTGCCACTTGTTGGCTCTACCTTAGAGCTGGTATTTTGACCCCGACCCTGAGGTCGTTTCACCAAAGCATCATGGGTAAGAGAAGAGCTCAAGTCATCGTCTGTCAGGTCGAGAGAAGTCCAAGCCCTGGAACTAGAGGGTTGAGTTTTGCCTTTTCTTTCGGTGGCGCTGGTGTTTTTGTTGGTTGTTTCACGGCCCGGACCTCCAGCTGATCGTTTCCTTTGGGCTGCCTTACGCACTCCTTCACCTCCGGCTTGGCTGACCGTGCTCGTCGTATCAATGTCAGATTCAGGTGATGCAGATCCCTCCAGGGAGTAGCTTGGTGGATCTGCAAGGTCTGATAAAGTGGTTTCCAGAAAAGAAGCCACTGCCTCTGAGTCTATTAGTATGGTGGCAGCATCAATTCCCTCGTTGATGACTCCCATTTCCCTGGGCTGGGTCGAGGCACTGGGCTTATCGATGCAAGGTATGAGCTCTAGGGGGACATTAGCACTCGGCTTCTCCACTGTAAAGCTCTCCTGCCTCAGTAACGGCTTCCCTGTCTTCTCTCGTTCATCATCTACTTTCTTTTGTCTCCCATCATCTTGTTTCTTCTCTATCTGTCTTGTTTGCGCTCCTTGTTGACCGACCTTACTCTGGATTCTTGGTGGAGTTGGCTTGTTCACTTTGGACCGATCTACGTCTGTGCTAGCTGAGGTCATTCCTGAAACTCTTGGCCCAGTTTTACAGATTCTGTTGAGTTGATCTACTTTCTCCTGAAGTTCCACATCCTGTTTCTCTGATGAAGAGACTTTCTGCCTGGGTTGGCTCCGTGTGCCCTCAGGAGCCATTGGATCCATAGCCGAGTCTTCAGAGGGAAGCTTTGGGAGTGTCCTTCTTTTACGCTCAGATGCACTGATATCAGCTGTTAAAACCAAAGAAAATCTGTCAAAACTGAATAGTAATGCAAAACCAAAGTGTTTTTAGATGTTTGACAGCCCTTGAACCTTTTTCATCTGAGGAAAGCATGGTGGGTTCAGCCCCGGATCCCTCAGGATCGGTCCGTATATGACTTGCAGCTAGACTAGCCCACTGTGAGACCCACCTTGGACCTCCTACTACAACCAAGTCATCTGGTAGCACCTTAAAAAAGAATGTACAGTAAATTTGAGCTTTTTGTAACCTAAGAAACTCTAAAATCTAAGAGGATTGAGACAAATTGGGAAGCTTTAGCGTTCCTAGAAGACCACATAGTGTATTTTGAAACTGATTTAAATGATCTTTACTGAAAATCAAGCATTTTGTAATGTCTTCAGAAATGTATGCCAGTTTTACTGATATACCTCTGCACCGACATAACCAGCTTGTCTGGTTTCCATTGCCCCAGATCTTGGACAGATGGTTCCACTATCTCTCTGGTGTTTTGGAAAACGCAGTTTAGTCAGTGCTTGGTTATCCTCCACCCCAAAAACCTTAAACATAGCACACAGCATCATTATTGCATATCAGCAACTGATATTTTGCAAAGGATTCGAAGTCTATCACTTTCAACATTTTCAAGCATAAAAGAAAACATAATTTGTAAGCTTCTGGAGGTTTACCTTATCAATCATACGCCTGGCCTCTTCTTCCTCAGCATTGCCATTTTCCAGTTCAATGGTGTAGGTCCCTCTATCGCTTTGGTCATCTATGTGTGCCCTATTTGGAGTCTCTTGATACCCAATGTTTTGCTCTCTGGGCACGTTGTCTTTCTGTGGCGAAGAACGGTGAGCTCTTTTGCCAACTTCACCCCCTACTGGTGCCATCTTTTTAGCTGCAGATGATAGTTTGTGCTGGAAGAGATCTTCCCTCCCACAGAAAGGGCCTTCTGTCCTCTGCACGCCCTGCCTTCCTCGGTAACACTCCTGCAGGAACGCCTTCCGGCTACTGAGCTGCTCTCCCAGTGCATTCTCTGAGTCACTCTGTGTGCCATCCTCATGTTTACTGCCTGAAAAAAAGGGAGAGAAACATACAGAAGGATGGTCAAAAGCATGTGATCAAATGCTTGTGGCTGCAGCCAATGGAATGCCATCATTTATAGGTCAAAGATATTCCACTCATTAATTGAATCAAAAATATGCAAAAATGCAATTCTTTAATACAATAAATTATTCCTAATTTTTAAACAAAAAAATCCTTTATCTTTATAAAGGATGTCATTTAGTTAAAAAAGAAATTCAAAGTGACACCACTGTCCTGATATTGATAAAGAATATATAATTAATAGCAATTTGTTTTTATTATTTCCTTACTGTTAAGACTATTAACTATTGTACAGAGGACACATGCAGACCTTCATGACTTTGTGATAATGTCACACGGTCTCTTAAAAGACAATGTAGAAGAAATATGTGACAGTGGTTACGTATTTTATCAAAACACATAATTTTGTAAGAAACTGCTTAATTTGCCAAGATTTTTTATTAAAGTAACATACTGTAAGGTGATCAGTTACCAAATGCTGTTCGATTTTAAGCGGGTCGAACAATAGGTTGTTTTATTTATGGTAACTGTAATAATATTAATAAATTCGTATCATTTATTAGTTACACTACTAGTTACTGCAAAAAATAACATTATTACAGTAACTAAGTTACTAGTAACTAACTAAAAACTAGTGGGCAACCCAACACTGATGCTAACACACAATGCTCAAAAAATGCAATAATTATGCGTAAAACATGTATTTAATTAGATAAAACCCTTATGTACACTGCTCATAAGAAAAAAACTAAGTGGAAACACTTATTTAGATGAAAAATAAAACATCACATATGGAGTGTCATGCAGGGAATTGTGGGAATGTCAATATATTCAAATTTCATTTCCAAAAACCATACTTTTAAGAGTATCTTGCTGTAAAATTACATTTTTTACAGTTAATACTCTTAATATCACTTTTTTTTTTACAGGGTGTAAGATCATTTGACTTTTGACGAACAAGTCAAGGTTATTTCCTGTTGTAAAATGTCATGTGGTCACTTCCCCTTACCTCTAAGACTCTTTAGCTGAACTGGCACATCACTCTTCACACTGTCTCCATCATCCTCAGCAACGGATTCAGAGCGAGCTAATGGCAGCTCATTCTGTGCCAGCCAGTCTGCCACCTTTACCTCCGCTGCCACCATGGCAGCCTGCAAGGCACTCAGCTCCTCCCCTGCGCCCCTTTTCAGCCGCTGTCGATGGTCTTGAGATCCCTTTGAATTTCGTTCTTTGCCCCTCCCCGAAGCCACTGTGTCAAACTCTATAGTGAAGGAGGCATGTCCAAGTGTTCCGCCGTCAGACGCAGGGATTGTGGAAGCTGAGGCAACTGCCTCTAAACTAGTAGGGAGGCTTTCACCAGTGTCTCCCCCTACTAGAGGAGTCTCTTTACAGGGGATCTCAAAGTAGCTTGGTTCCTGAGACCCTGAATTCTGCGTTGTAGATCCTGGCCCTACCTGTGGCTTTGTTGCAGTGTCCTTATTGCCTGCATGAATGCATAGTAAAATAAAATTCATGAAGTCCGACCAACTGAACTTGACAATGTACACTCTCAGAAAAAAGGTACAAATGCTGTCACTGGGACAATGAATTTTCAAAAGGTGCACATTTGTGTCACATGTACTCCTAAATGGTGCATAGTAATACAGTAAAGAGTTATTCCTACCCAAAATTAAATTTTTTTCATTAATCACTTACCCCCATGCCGTTTCAAACCTATAAAAATGTGTTTGTCTTCGAAAGTTATTTTGGATGAAAACCAGGAGGCTTGTGACTGTCCCATTTACTGCCAAACAATTACCACTGTCAAGCTGTAGAAAAGTATGAAAGACATTGTCAAATCAAAGCACAAATAGACATACCTACGTTATGTGTGTCCACCGATGCTTTCCGAAATGCTCCTATGGTAATGTTACGGTGCTGAAATATGGAATGAAGTAGTTATTTTTGTTTTCTTATATACTTTTCTGCATCTTGACAGTGGCAGTTGTTTGGCAGTCACTGGGACAGTCACAAGCCTCTCAGTTTTCATCCAAAATATCTGAAATTGTGTTCTGAAGACAAACTTCTGTAAGCTTTTACAGGTTTTACAAGTTATTCATCACAAAATTTTTATTTTGGGTTAGAGTAATCCTTCAAATGTAGATAGTACATCAGATGTATATATTATTATCTTAATACTAAATATTAGTAGCTCTTGAAAAGATACCACCCCATTGACAGCTTTTTAGAGTGTATCTCACCTGCTTCATTTCTAGCTTGTTTTTGCTCAGAGACCTTTGCATCGTGCTTCCCAGAATTTTCGTCATCTGCGTCCCCGTCACCCCACCAAGATGGCTGTCCATAGAGAGGGGTTCCTCTGTGGAGCACAGCTATGTCTCCTGTTGAAAATGTGAGTTTGGTAAGCTAAGTGGAACTATTTGTAAACTAAACGTCCAAACTCATCTTCTACTCACCTGGGACTTTCTCTTCCGATTTTGGTGGTGGTTCTGAAGGTCTAGCCTCAACACCTTTTCCTCCCTCTGCCCCTTTGACGTCTGGGCTTTTAGCGGTTTCCCCTGATGGCGAAGGCTTCTTGGCTAGTTGAAGCTGACTGGTGAACTTCTCGTGCTGTAAATAATAGTTGTGCTGCTTAATATTTTGTGAAACCTTTGGTGAATTTTTAAAATGTTTTTTGATAAATAAAAAAAACCCCCTCAATATAATAAAGAATAAAGCAATCATTTCTTAAACCTTTAAAATTATTCTGTATTATTATTACCTTCAGTGCTTCCTCTGGAACATGTAACTCTCCACGCACAACGGTAAATAGGTTGGTATGTAAGATGGGTTAAGAAATGCAAATAGAATCAACAGAGTTAATCCAATCATTATTACATAGTACACTATATGCTTCTGTCTTTGCATAGCCAATATGATATATTGTTGTATAAACCAACTTAAGTGTAACAAAGCAAACCAGACCATTAAAATGTGAATTTGCACATGAAAGGATATCATAGCCAAACCGTAGCTTGTCACCCATTTTCAAAGTAATATACTGCTGTTCCTGTATGCGTACATCATTAACAAATGTCTACAGAAAAGAAAAGGAGGTCAGCTTTCATCATATCAGCGAAGACAAAATGAATATCTATTATGAATGGACACATTTCTCACCCCGTTCAAGCTGCCCAGGTCTTTAACTTTATGTTCATCCGAAGCTACTTCATAATTGATGACAGCATGCTGCTTGTCTACACTACGAGACTGGAATTTAAAGAAAAGATAATGCATAAATAATATGCTGTATAACAGTTTACTGGATGCTGGGTTTAGCTAAAGGTGTAGATGGAACAAAATCATGTTTGAATTCCGAGCAAATTCCTGCATGGCACTTTATATACAAATAATAATGTTTGGCATTAGTTTTCTCCTAAATGAAAGAAAAATTGTTTTAGTAACAAGATTGATTGGGAGTGTGTGACACATTTGATTGGTTTGCCTACACCATTTAATGTTGTGTTAAGATAATGTAATATGTTAGATAAAAGTCATAGCAAAGTGTACCCTGTTTATGGAATATACAATTTGCACGGTTATGGATCCAGGGAGAGTTGACTCTAACCTTGAAGGGACAATGACATGATTCTCCTGCTTGTGTATGAGTAACAGCGAACAAGTTACCTGTAGCATAAGCTCACAGTCGTCCCGTCCCACGAAGATCATTTCCCGGGGAAGGCGATGCCTTGTTCCCCCACCACTCACCAAGAACCAGGATGTCAAACTCATCTTGACTTAACCAGGCCTCCTCTTTTCCTCCTGATCTTTCTTTAGGCCATTCTGTTGACAGTTTATAGAATTGCCAATAAATAGACTAGACAAGCTTAACTCAACTGATTATAGAGAAAATAAAATAATGTATCTACTGTACAACACCAACACCATCGACTAGTCTGAACTATAAGACAGTATAATGGAGCCATCCATCTTGGCATAAGCAATGCTTTTCATAAGTTTGTTTCATTTAAAGAGTAGTCCGTGAGGCTAAATACACCCCGTGGAAGTGAATTCCTCCATTTCTGAAAAAATTGGATAATTTATTGCCCAGCACCAGACAAGCAGCTGACTCCTCTAACAACTTAAACAATGCACCTCTCTCTTCTTTAAGGCTTTCAATATTCCGAGCACTTATAAATGTCTTTCAACCAGAAAAGACACAACAAGAAACTAAAATTAGTGGTGCTTATTGCGATAATAGTGCACTTAGTAACCCAGAGAATAATTTTCCCAAACAATATTTCAATATCACAACACATGTTGTCTTTTCTAGAACCGAGCCCTCATTCGTGATGTCCTGTTCATGAACAAGTTCTTTTGAACTCCTTTTTCTCAATTGAATCTTTGAGCTAGTTCACCAAATCGGTCTGAATCAGTTGCTTGCGAATAATTCTGACACTTTACTCACTAATTTCTGTTTCAGATACTTTAAATATACACAGAGGACAAAAAAGTGCTCTGTATCTATTTAATATCTATTCAAATAAATTGCAAAAGTGTCCTCTTTGCTCGCAACCAAGTCATGAACGACTCTACTGAAGACAAAGACACTAAAAGGTTGTAGTATAAAAACCAAACAAAAATGTAAAAGGCATATATACAATGTTTTTTTGCTACCTGCTACCTCTGACTGATACCATGCTGAAGGTCTATAATGCTTGACAAAATATGAGGAACGAGACTTGTAATGAAATTGCGGTTTAATTACTTTGCCACAAAATTCTAATTCAACTTCCTGTTGGATGAGGCCAGTTCAATTTACATTCCAAAATCTTGTTTTGAACGGGAGCCAGTTCTTCAATAGGACTACTGCAGACTGACCAACCCTGGGACACTGCATAGTGAAAAGTGATATGACCCTGTATGACTGTAGCAATCCACAAGAGACAAATAATGGAGCATGACAAGAAGATGATGCATCAGAAAAATGAGTCTATCTATCAATACATTTTCATTACATCTTCCCGTTGATGTACTAATGCCAGAACTTCCACTTTCAATTCTGTAAAGCCAAAAATGTGTAATGTCTAAAATGCACAAATATTACAAATACAAAGAAATAAATATCACATAAAAAAAGCTTCGTAAGCCTGATTTTCTTTTATGGAAATTTTGCGTCTGTTTCAAGCCTTGGAGCGTAAATATGTAGGTTAGAATCACGTTATATGTATATATGCATCATCATTATTATTATCATCTAAAGAAGCAGCATCATTTGCGTGTAAGCAGAGCGTCAGTCTCCGCCTCTGCCTTCAAGCATTGGCCTTGTTCTGCACCGGTAATGACAGATCTGATGTTTATTCTAAGAGACAGTCGCTCGGTATATACACACAGCGAATATTTTAAAATACGCTTCTCATAACGAAGCGCTTCAATTTACGCTATAACGCGCATGAAGAGAAGTAGCTCATATATCGACGCAACACGCAAGTAGGCTATAGGCCTAAATAATTTTTAAATAAGAGTGCTACTGTTTTCATCACGCATCAGACGCCGTTAGAGACCTCTAGCCCGTAATAGGCCGGATCGGTCGCCTCTAGAGCTCATGACAGCCAATTACTCATTTCCATCATGCAAAATATTTGCTCTTAAAATTAAAACCTTTGATGTGCATTAAAATCGTGGTTAGTGTATAAAGCACGGTGCATCACTTACCTAATAAATCCCAACGTATTTATTCCATAAATTACATCCGTCCACTCTTGTGCGCGGAGCAGCGCTGTTCTGCCCATCCCAGTCTGAGGTGCAGCTGCGCGTCTTGACGCACGGTGGCGCTGCGGTGTCAAGAAAGAACAAGATGACAAGCGCTCCTTGTGGTCAGCATGGATGATTTTAATCATACGCTTGTGCTCACTTATGTATAGGCGTCTGTCAGGTTTTAGATATAAGAAATGAATGCAGAATAATAGACAGAGGTAGTCTATAAGCAACTTTTATTATTTCAAGAATTTGTAATGTGCAATACCAAACGAGACTTAATAACAACAACAAAAGAAAAACAAATATCTACAATTAAACTTATTTATAAATAAAGACTGAAAAAAAAGCTAGATCATTCCGAACCTTCTCAATATTAAACAACATTCTTACTACAGTAGATGTTTTTGTGAAAAGATTTGTAAAACAACAAAAGCACGGAATCAGCAAAAAAAATAGCAATAAAATAATAATAATAGTAAAGACAATTGGTATGTGTATTGGGTATTACTGTTTATAGCATATATAAATATATATCCGAATATGAATTAGACAATAAATTAATACTTTTTTGTTAAGTCACCGAACACTAGATGGCGAAATTGTACAGGACACTTAATTGGGTTGATTTCCCTAAATGTGCGAAGAATTAAACCCTTCACCCTTACCATAAAAAATATATTTTTCATTAGTTTCCATTTCTTTGACACTCCATTGATTAAAAAGTAGGTTGGTATTTTGTTTTGACGAAACCTTTCCTAAGTGTTTTGATCACTTTATCAGGCCTTTTCCACCTGATTTTATAAGCTTTTCTAATGATCCAAAAAACACATATTGATCTAAAGGCTTCTGTTGAAATGTTTAAAGTAATCTTTTGTGTCCAAAATATAGACTAACTGTGCTATGGACCGAAGAGTAAATTAAAAGCAGCCAACAAGTGTCCGGCATATGTGGGAACTCCTTCAAGTCCGCTAGAACAATGCCAAGATGAAGAGTTTGCAGAATTCGGATAGATTTGTTAAACATTATTATCCCCAAATGTAAAAAAAAAATCATAAATAAGAATGAGAGGCAATTTTCTCATTCACTTAAAAGCGAGAAACGCAAAAAAATGGAAGTAATAAAATAATAATAATAATAATAATAAAAAGTATAAATAAAAAGAAAAACATTTTAAAAAGGCACGGAAATGAAAGGAAATGCGAATATATTTTGACTTTGTTCATTAACATCTACAAATCCTGGCAGCAAATAGCTTATGCATTTCTTACGTTATTAATTACAAATGGCCCTATTTACAATTATGAATATAAAGCAAAACATAACACTGAATCCAAAAGGCTCATTTTGACCCCCTCTGTGCATTCACGTTTTTGGTTTTATTCTAAACAGACCCGTATCTCTCCCTCTCTCTCGCTCGCTCTCTCATTCTCTCTGCCCATTGGCTGCTGGGGTCTATGGTTCACATGCAGCCCATCATTGGCTTTTATGAGTCTCACCCCCTCCCACTCGCAGGCGTCCTCCTCTTGGTTGTGTTTAGCAGATCCATGTCCATCATCTACCTCTGGACGGTCAAGTTCGCTGGCACGTCACGTCCGCACTTGAACTTGCAGCAGCTCAGGGGGCTTCGCTTACTTTCCATTCCTGTCTTTTGAGTTCTTCTCCAAGAAGCCATGAAGCCCAACGCAAGCGTCTTGCCAGTACACGCGCGTCTTCTCTGCTGTTCTCTATAATCCATGTGGGATACCCGATGCATCGCTGAAGAAGATTTTTACTCTGGACTCTCCGAAGACTCTGGCTCTTCCCAATGTGAACCCAGCTGAGACCGTGTCCAACATGTCTCGCCGCAAGCAGGGCAAACCCCAGCACTTAAGCAAACGGGAGTTTTCGCGTAAGTTCACGGGGAGTTGTTCTTTTTCTTTCTTGATAGCTCAAAATGCATTTCATATAAAGAAGTTATTTTAATAGAGTTCACGGAGCTGCGTCTCTTCAGATTGAACGAAGCGCGTTTTGCTGTAGAGTTGCGCTTCGCAATGATTCGCGACGCGTGAAGATTGCTCGTGCATTTGTGTGCATACAGTAGGCGCGTATGAAGTCAATAAAGCGTAATTTGTTAGCATTTAAATAATTTCACAAGGAACTTTCCGCTTTGATTTTACCTTTCCTTGAGATATTTTAACAGCCCAGAGCTTCCTTTGACTTTTGAGCCTAGTTAGACTTAAACCTATCGTCCAATTTGTTTTGTCTGCGATTATTACTAGTATAGATAAACAAACATGTAATGTTTCTTTTTTTAAGAAAAAACAAAAACTAAACAAGTGCATATCAATGCTGATTTCAGACATTTTTTTTTTTCTCATCAACTTCCTCCTTTAACTCTATACGATTTGCAAGAATTGAAACGGAAATAGCCTATAACGAAGATTTGTTATTCATTGAAAGAATGTTTGCTATTAAGTGAAACACAATTTATCTTCGTTTTATGCTTAGGTTTGGATATACAAATCTGATTTTATGGTTTATAAACCTGACGCTCTCCAAGCATCTCAAGTGTTGCGCGTCAGAACCTTACAACATCAAAGTCATTATAAATGAGAAAATCTGCATGCACTCCATTGTAACTTTACACTTGATCTAGAGTTTGGCTTTGTGCATTTCTTTATATCGTGTTTGAACGAGCACAGACGCGACGTCGCGTGAGCTGCAATGTGTAGCCGCTAGGGGGCAGAAAATTAACAAACGATGGTCCATTCAAGACAAGACTACTAGATGAACTTGAACTTGAGCCCAGCCTTCTCGCGTTTATTAAGTGTACCCACACATCTCCCGTTCAATATACATTTACAGTGCTTTTATGAAAACATTGGTTTAGAGGACATGTGGGTCAATAACAAACTATGTCAGAGATGATAAAAAGGAGAAATCTATTTAGGATCTAGTGTCGTGCTTTTTGATATGCAATATTGTATTCAAGTTGATTTAAAAAAAAAGGTTTTAAATGCTAAAAAGTAGCAATTAAAATACCTTTTTGTATATGCATTTTTTTGTAAAAAGTAAAAAAACTAAACGAAACTGATGTCGTTGGCCCATATGTCTTTTTGGTCATTGGTTTATCGTGTTGAGAAAATGATCAAATCTTAAATAAATTGAGATAATCTCAAAATGGTTTAACTGCGGTAGTGATTTTGTTCTGTTATTTCTCTAATGTTATGTTTGAAACCCTCCTGATGCTTCACAAGAGCTGTGAATTACACCTGTTTGCCTGATCTGAGGCTTTGTTCCAGTTCATAATGATAACACAGTGTGCTGTGTAACTGTGCATCTTCTTAGCAAAAAAAAAGCTTTGGTTAAAATACTGGAGCATGTTTTTAGTCTTCGCAAGAAACTCATGTATCGTCGCCCCCTCCTTTTGTCCCACACGACCTGACACAGAATTAGGGTTAAACTACCACCGATGGCAACGATCTCTCTCAGCCCAGTTCAGACGCATGATGTGGTTTTGATTGCTCTTTCATATGTTCCGGCTGTCCTTCTGGGAACTACCCCACATACTCCCCTCAATAGCTAACCTCAGTTCAGAGGATTCCAGCACTTTTAACTAAATGGGTTCCAATCATCTTGAAGTCAAATTAGAATCTATTTTTTGATTCTCTGAGGTGTTGGGTTCATTAAGACGTGAGATTGGCAGGATAATGAACAGGGTCATGCAACTAAAGCGAGCAACCCCCTCCTCTTTACCATTACTGGGCAACCACTGTTTTTCTCTCTGTCTTTGGTTTCTCATCTTCTCTGCATCTGCCTTACATTGACTGTCAGTATTCCTCTGATAGAAGTGTCAGCATTTCCATGATAGATATGGATGTCTCCTGGCACCAATGCTGTGCCGCTGTATTGTAGCACTGGAAAATGTTATGAATACGAATGTATATGAATGTCTAAATCAGCATCCCAAACAACAGAGATTGTTCTCAGAACTTTGGATAATGTTCTTTAAAAGTTACGAACAAACATTCTTCCAGTAACGTTAATAGGACCTTTATTATCAGGTTTTTACTAATGTTAGTTCAAAAACCTTGTTTATACATGTTTTTTTTCTGAAATGTTTTAGTTGGACGCTTATCTAATGTTTTTATAAATTACCCTTACTTCTCCTTTTAGAGAATATTCAGTGTTATGCAATGTTATGTTATGTTTGCAAAAATAAAAATGATCACTAAAAGGCAACATTAGCAAAGTGTGTAAACTGTGTAAATTCCATATGACATCTAACACCTCCAACACTACTACAGGTTTCAAGACCTCTTCCATTTATATGGAAATGAATATAATTATCACTTGCAGTACATATATAATTAGCGCGTCATTAACAGGTTTCAGTATGGATATTACAGGAAGTTCTATCTCTCACACCTCCCTTTCTGTGTTTCTTTTACCGTAGCCGAGCCTGTGACGGCAGATATCCCAGAGGACAGGGAAAGCCATACCGGATCGGAACCATCCACCCCTAAAGGGGATCAGGACCTCCTCACCTGTGGTCAGTGCCGCTCCAGGTTTCCTTTGGCTGATATCCTGGTGTTCATCGAGCACAAACGCAGGCAGTGTCAAGGCCGCCTATGCATGGACAAAGGTTCAGACCTGCCGCCGTCGCCTCCACCCGCAGGCCTGAGGCGAGCCTGCTTCCCAGTGGAGGTGGCAGTTCAAGTTTCGCCCCATGGAGAGGAGCATTTAGCCTCCACGCCACATGGATTACGGCCCAAGCAAGAGAATTTAACAGGTAGAGTACAAGATGTTTGGGGTGGAGAATATCTATGGGAGAGTGGAAACTTCTGATCGGAAGGCCTTGACGGATAACACGTTTTTACTGATAGCTCATGGTTTTACAGCTTTCCACTGTCCGATTTCGGTCCATTTCAAGAAAAAAAGTACTTGACTATATAGTAGATGAAGATAGTGTTCAGTACGAATGGACATACTCTCGGTTCTCTCATGTGGCTTTAGCAGATGTTGGTGCGTTTAGTGTGATTTTCACAAGGTCATATCTCACTACAGTAAATGTATAGCTGCAGAGTGGTACATTCATGCTGATAAAAAAGAAAATCATTTTCAGCTGTCCAAGACAAGGCCTGCCACAGTCATTTTTGTAATTATGAGAGAGCGTTTTCCTTTGGGCTGACCGCAACGTATCCTGAAAGAAGAAAACCATGCAGCACATATTGTGGGATTATGTTGCAGTTATGCATTTACACCAACTCTGCTAGCATGCAAAATTAGGGTTGAACTGGGATGCTGATAGTAGCAGAGAAATGTCATTCTCATTTTTGCATGTAGCAGTTTGTCTTGAGGTCATATAAGGGATGAGGTTTATTAAAATGTCCACTTTTTTTTTTACATTGATGGATTAGGAAGTATGGAGACACTTTATTTGATACAATATTTGGCACAAATTTCCATCAATCGGCATCAATCAATTTTTCAGTTTCAGATCAAGCTCAGTCAGTCAATTGAGGTTTATACACGAAGGCTTTGAGCAAGCAATCAGATTATAAATGTATTATTATGGTGCATGTGTCCTATAGCAATAACATGAAATAATACATAATTGCGTGCAACTAACCCTAAAACAAACCTTAATATAACCTTAGAGTAAAAACATGTTGGTGATTAATAGTACTAATTGTATAATTAATTACACTGTATCAAGGACAACGTAAAATAAAGTGCTTCCGAAAGTATTTTGTATGTATGCCTCGCAGTACCTCTCAGGACATTCAGTGTTTGCCCGTCCCAGTCCAGACAGGTCACACGCTTTCATCGTTACATGTAAAGCACATGCGTGATCTTCCGTCTGCGGTCGCGTCATGCAAGCAGATGTCCGTCACAACAGATGGAATTCTGTATCGGCTGTAAATGGTGAATCCGTTAAAGGTTCACGCTTGGAGAAATTTGCATGATAAACAATTTAAGATATGCATGTGGACACAGCAGCTTTTAATAGCCCCCCTTAACAACACCCCCATTTTATTCAAGTCTGAATGCCCCCGAGCGTCCAGACGATGAGCTCAGGCAATAACCCCCTTCTGCAGACCTCCCTCCCATGCCCCCTTATCTGCTATCTCTCTGGGGTTATTTTCTTAAGTACATCCATGTGAAGCCATTTTCTTGGAGGCTGATATAGGTGATCCCGTCTCGCATTGTTGTTTAATTAACGTTGTACTGTCTCCTGGTCCCTACAGACTTTAGAGGCTGCTCTTCATCATGCAAACACAAATAGAAGAGCTTTGATGTTTTATTTGGTCAACTGTTATATTTTATTGCGCAGATCATATTTACATTGCACGTTAACTGCGTGTACCTACTAAATTGCGATGAAATGGACTCTTTCTGTTATGTTATCCGGTGTCTTCTGGTGTTCTTGGCCTTGGTGTCTTGATGTCTTTGGCACCGATCCACTATTCTCTTACCGGAGAGAGTTATGGATCATTAACTGGAGGAGAGCAAGTGGAACGGGAGACAGGAAGTTTGGGGATCCCCAATAGTCCACCATTACTGAGGAGCTTTACAGGCTTAACTCAAAAAAGAAAAAATCAGAAATGACAAATCTTTTTAATATCTCGATTTTTTGTCCTACACAGCAAAGAAAATAAATGGAGCAAATAAAGACTTGCACTGAAGTCTTCTATCCTTTTCTCCAGAGTAAAAGACCCCTGTTAGGCTCTGGTCGAGTTTCAGAAGAGATCTCAACATTGTCTTAAATTGTACTCAAAAAGATCGAGATCAAATTATACGAGCTGCTATCCACATCAATTTCTTAGCGCTGCATTGTTAGTCTAAAATCTATTAATTGATCTAAAATTTTGTTTCTTTAAATGATTTTTTTAAAAGAGAAGCATCTGTGACAAAGTTCATTTCATTGACAACTGAACTCACCAAACTTTAGCTTTGTGTATGTTTTCCTGAATAGTTGCTGGTAGTTTCTTTACTATGTTTCTTTAATATGTCAAAAAAGCCCATAAATAGCGATTTCTGATTGGTTTATTTATGAGAGTCTGTACAAGAGTGCATGTGTTTGTGTGTGGTTTGCTGAGCCTGTCTCGACGCAACATGACAGCGCGTTTGACTTGGCAGACACTGCCAGGGGGTTCCCTTTCAGTGGGCATATGGCAGGACATTGGCACAGAGCAGTTCATGTTTTTGTAGCTGACATGGCATTTCAAGAACTAACAGCAGTGTCCTGCAGTGTGACATGCATTCTATTTTGCATTTTTACATTCTTGCATAACTATTAAACACACAGGTTTGTGACCTGATGAGGGTCTACATAGATTATTCATATATTAAAAGGCTACTATTAAAATGTTTATTTGCCACAACACAAGCTAATAAATGCTTATAAAATAAAAAGCATGTTAAATATACAGTTTGCCTTATGCATATGCATATACAGATAATGTTGTTTGCATGACAGAGCTTGCATGAAAACTAATTTCCTTTAGACACACATGTGCACATATAATTTTACTGACGGTGTTTTGGCACACAACCCTTTCAGCATTAAGGTATGCAATCATCAGATCTGTCAGGAGCGTATGATATTCTGACTCACCTGTGTGTGCGATTGTGTACAGATGTGTTTGTGTGCGTGAGTGTTGCCAGCAAGCTGAACCGTAGACACTTCTATTTAGTGTTTGCCTCTGGAATACAAAACTGCCTGCAGCACTCTGTTGATATACAGTATTGTAGGTAATATAAAATATACAGTACATGTTTTATACTGTACTAGCTTTTATTTGGCTTTATTGTTCATAAAAAAGCATCAAACATGGGTATAAAGCCTTGTAAAATGGGCAGTGTGAAGTAAATTAGTTTATAATGTATTTTATTTCCTCTAAAAGAAAATATCTGTGTATTTTGATTATATAAAAGATAATTTAGAGAAAAATGTTTTGTTGTTGTGATTCTGGGTAGTTCCAAAACAAGGTATTGTTTGTAATATGGTGGACCTGATATATGTGTGTGTGTGTGGTCTGCAGCTGGTGTGTCTTATCTGTGTTCTATAGAATGAGATAAAGACCCAAGAGGCCCCTCACTGTCTGAGTCTAGGGTCATGGTTCCCTGAAAGTCTCTCTCTCTCTCTCGTTGTCTGTCGCCATCTAGATTTTATTTTTTTTACCTCTTTATTCATTCATATTTCTTTTGGGTCAGTTGGTTGCGATTGAGATGAACGACATCTGTAGTTTTGCTACACTGCGAAATACAGCACATTTTTGACGCAGGGAGGAAAGTCAACATCAATGCACATCTGTAAAGATACTTAAGACTCTTAAATCAGGTTTGACTCGAGCTTTGGATTTGGGAATGACTATAGACAATGAGTAGGAGGGCAAATAATCATTCAATAATATGTAAAGACATCAGCTGTGTACAGCACAATTCAAGTAGTTCCGTAAAGAGCCCGATTAATTTGTTCAATTCTTTGAACTTGAGTATTTAATTTTGCTCTTTTACTGCAAAAGAAGCACTGAAGTGGAATGTAACAAAATGTTTAGTCTTTTATCTTGGGAAACATTCTCTCTCTCGCTCTCTCTCTCTCTCTGAATCTCGCTGATAATATTCTGTGGCTCATTTGAATTTGAAGCACTTCTTTAATCTTCAAAGCCTTGATTGCTTTATGAATATGCATGGTACATGCAGACTTTAGTTCATTACCTTGTTGTAAATTCTAATGACCATTAGTCCCTCTAGGTAATTGCCAATTATTTTGCATATTTGATTAGCCCATTATGAGTTCATTCAGTTGATATGCGTCAGGCGAAGAAGGACTGAGTCGCTAGAGAAATAAACAGAGCAGAACAGAGCTGTGCACCATTAAAAGATTTGAAGAGTCTTCTATTCCAAGTCTCAGTGTTTAAAATAGTAACTTTATAGAACAATGAACATTGCATGAAATGTAAACAAACATCTACTGGATTCCCATGTAGCAGTCATGAGCCAAGGTCATAAATGATTGATCGCTCCAAACAGAATGTGGTTGGATTAGTGCTACATGATGCCACATAATGGATTATTTAGTGTTTCTAAAACATTAGCAACCGAAAGGAGATTGAGGTAGCTTGTTGACGTGTAATTCAATGTGTGCCGTGATGAATCTTTCATGTGGACATTTGGTCAACCATGCTAAATTTGTTTGGGTTGAATTGCACAACTGTATTATTTGAATCGAAATGTAAGACCTCGTACATACTCTATGCAAGTACGTTAACGCTGTTAGGCATCCTAGTTTAATTTCCTGCCATAATTAGCGAAATGTCACTTTCCACTTCTTTTTGTCAACTGCTGAGAAAATTAGTTAAAGTTGACATGTTTGTAGCTAGCTATCTGACTCGTAGCACTGATTTGGTTCAATGTCAAAATTATTGTTAACTCTATCGCCCCCTTGAGTACTGGAGCTTGCACTAATGCAAAAACACATTAAGTTTCCTGTCAAAGCATTTGCATTTGCGTACTTGAATGAAGCATTTCAAGAGTTTTGTAGACAAAACATCAGCTTACTTGAAGTTCATTCCTTCACTGTTACTGTGAGACAGACTCACAGTACATTTTAAGGAATCAGCACCTGTGTTTCATTTTCAAGTGAGATGCACTGCAGCTGGCGGTACCTTTATCTGCCCCATCACAGGTGCTGGCTCTCCTCCGGAGCCTGACTTAACCCTGTGTCTGTGTCATGGGGTGTGAGAAGAGGCCGGCAGGGAGGCCGGTGGGGACACAATGGTGGGATTGTGCTCAGGGCGGGGGCTCGGAGGCTGAGGCAGCCCTGGCTGTGGCCAAACAGGTCGGGCCAGACAGCATGATAGATGGCTTTGTTTAAGGGTCCCGGGGTGGGGCCTGAACTTGAGGCACTTTGTTTATCCTGAATAGAGCAGGGGGGAAGACGCTGGAATGATCTATGTCTCGCTCGCTGAAGAGCTTTAGAGGGAAGGAGACAAGAACGGAGAGAAACAAAGTGGCCAAATCAAGTCAGGAAATCACACAAATGGAACGAGAAATTCGGCTGAAAAATTGTTGAAGAGTACACCAAAGGAAAATCTTCACTTACTCAACCACAATGCTGTCTGACAGACTTCACACAGCTCTCTTCCGTGCATTGGACATGGATGGTGACCAAAGCTCTGAAACATTATAAAAGTATCATAAAAGTAGTTTTAACATACTGTAACCTGATCTCAAACTCAATTCCTGGAGGGCCACAGCTCTGCACAGTTTAGCTCCAACCCTAATAAACCACACCTGATTGAGCTAATCAAGGTCTTCCGGATCACAAGAAACTTACAAGCACGTGTGATTTGGAGCTGGGTGGAG
>JAUMHQ010000058.1:2992530-3008408 GCA_032361165.1 Enteromius paludinosus
TCTTTGTATCAATACAACCACTGTATAGAACATAGCATCATTAAAACATTGTTTCTTATTTGTCTTTGACATCCCTTCCTTTGATTCGTCAGCTCCGACAAATATAATATACAGTGTCCAGAAGTGCTATGTGTCTAGCCAGGGAGCAGATGTCCCATCAGGAGCCTGTAGCATCTCGCCCCGTCAGCTGTCAGCGGCCTGAAACAATCTTTGAGCTCAGAGAGAGCGCTGGGCCAATTAAAGAGGTTAATTTGCTTTAGCACTTATCTTCTCCATCGATGTATTGCTTTCCGCATCAGCCTCTCCTGCTCTTCTCAGACCGGTCTCTCATTCTTTTGTCTGTTTGCTCTTCTCTTTTTCTTTCATTATTGCTCTCATACAGTCCCATCTTAGACCCCTTGTCTCATAGTCTCTTTCTTTCCGCCGTCTTCTCATCCCTCTTTATGCAGTTTGTTTGCCTCTCTTGCATTTGAGCAACACACCGTGGTGACATTACGGCTGTAACAAATTGAGCACTTGTAGAATGCAGGCATGAAACCGTCACAAAGCTTCCATTCAGCGTCGTATTGACTGAACATAAAGGCCCATGACAGTTTAAGTGGCGTGTTGAGTTTGCATGTGAAAGCGTGTCTACTGATGTTTACAGCAAGAAAGAGGGTTTGATGAGAAGGTTGAAACAATGCATGTGTGTGAAATCCAGACAGACGGTGTTACATGCTTTCATCGTGGAGAAAATCTGTCAAACCTTTGAACGGTGTGGTATAAATGTGTTGACATGCCTCGATCGGCGCACTTTATTTGGCATGTGATGTTTGTGTGCCTACATGGAAACTCTTAGCCAAACTTTTCTGGCCAAGAATTGTCTAGGGAACGGAACGTAATGGTGTCTCTTGGAAGGGCTGCTTTAGAAACCAAAATCCGTCCAAATCTAGACTCTGATCCCCGTCTCCCATTGCTCTTGTCATGTCATGATCGTCTGGATGAAAATGGATCATCTCCTCTGTCCCCTGCCCTGCTCCGTGAACCCCTGCCCTCCAAGCCTGTCAGAGTGAACTATCGCAGACAGACGCACACAGAGACACTGTCACTTACACAAAGACACATATAAACCCAGAGGCCCATCACACTGAGAGGACAGATGCCCTCGTTGTGGTGCAGAGCCTCCTCAGGATTTTTCTGTCATGTATTAAGAAGCAGAGTACACATATAGAAAAGTGGATGCCAAAGAAAATCAGTTTGTGGGAATTCTAGTTTGGAACATCTTGCGACTTCCTGTGGACTTTGTTGAGTCTATTTGACTTTATGGATTATCTAGTTATTGTTAATATGTTAAAATGATGAAACACTAAACATGCAAATAAAAAATGCACTCATAACTGATGTACTTTTATAACTGCAGTATCAATATAATATAAATACTCATTCCAGTGCATTAAAAGCATTTGAAAACAAACAGCTCTGTCATAATTATTGGATATTGAAGTAATGGAAATATTGTAGCTTACAGTATATTGTGTTTGACTGACTTTGTGGAGCCTAAAAGTTTGATAATCACACATCTATACAATGTATTTGACACTAGAATCACCATATTGGAAGTCAAAATGACAAAACAACACCACTTTAAAGACCCCATGAAATGACTTTACAAGTGCATGTGTTGACACATTTCCTATTAAATATTTCCTATTTAAAGTTAGGACATGACATCAAAATCCTACTTTAAAACCTTTTATTTACTGCACATTACAATTGTAAATAATTATTGGTCCTTTGCTGTTGCAAGTCATGTAAAGATGGTGTAAGTGGGAGAGACGTTTGATTGGACAAAATTGTATCGCTTTTGTGTTTGTAATGCAAGACAAGTACATTTTTCAAGACCAGAGAGATTTTAAATGCGTATACTGTATCTGTTCAGATAGGAACACATTAGCATAATAATGACCTCAAAGTCAACACAAATGAACTAAAAGCAACAGAATCTCATCTGTGCCTGTATGTAATTTTCTCTTTAAATAATTTTAAGTCCCTCTGACCGCGAGGAGAAGCCAGAAAGCTGTTGAACGTCTGTTGTGCCGCTCTGTCAAATACTCTTCCGCTTGGCTCCACCACTCACTGAGTTGTGACCCTTGACCCCAGCGGGGCCGTGTATATGTACGGTCTTGCCAGTGCCTCCCTGGAATGTCTGAATTTAAGTGCATAGCTAGAGATGGTGTGCTATCCTACAGCTGCCTGAGTATAAATCCTGCTGTCATCAGAAGGCCAAAGCTCGGTACCCCTTCTTTTGCTTGTTGATTCTATCACTCTCCTCCACTTTTACACTACTTTACTTTACTTGACCGTGTTTTAAACCAGAAGTTTGTGCCTCCTGCTCTGTGGCGAATAAGGAAGCTTTTGTGCCTTTTGTAACGTCTTCAGAGCTCATTCACGACCGTCAAAGAAGTTCTGCATGACCACACACACACACAGAGATAAAATACTCACACTTGTAAACAGGCGAAAGCAGACAACGGGTTCTTCCTGTACTTTGTGAGGTTAAAAAAATGTTGTTGACATCCGTTTACATGAGCTGGAAAACCTGATGAAAACAGCCCCTCACTCTGTGACCCCTGACCTCCTACAGTCTTTCAGAAGTATGTACTGTATAAGAGCTGAGCTACAAGGCTCCAGACAGATCTCTGGCAAGAGCGCACAGGTAACATTCCAACTCTAGGCGAAATTCCTGAGATGTGTGTTGTTAAAAGGATCATTTATCTGTTGCTATAGGTTAATTAATATTCAGTCGTTGAGATTGAAATGTGATAGCAGTGACAAATAGCATTCTCGTGCCGTCTGCCTCAATTTTTAATGACTATGTGCATTAAACATTTTGTAGCTGATTGATTTACCGATGATATACCGAGTTTTTCATGATGAATATCCATCCACATGGCATTTTAATTCATTTTTAGACTTTGAATTACAAGAGGTATGTAGGCCTATATTCAGTTGTTATTTGGATATTGAAGTCTCTTTCATGTGAGTGTATCACAACAAACTCTCATGGCAATTCATGACTATTTTTTCCTCTAAAAACACAAGTATACATACAAATCTTACAGTATGAATTTATACGAAATTGACATTTTGTAAAATAATTCAAGATGGCCGTAGTCAGCCATGACCACATCAAACTGTGATTGTTTCATACCGCTCTGTTGTTCTTCTTTTGAATGAGTCAGGAATTTGTGTTGCACCTGATTGGGAACAGTGTTGGAGTATTGCAAGTCACGTAACTAGAAAATGATGCATTACTTTTAAATTTACAACAAAATTTTCTCTCCTTTCCCACGCTGAGAGAAATTGGGAGCGAGGTGCAGAAGTACTTCAGCCTAAGGCTTATTAATTTTACATATGAAAAGTGTGAAAAGGACCTTTACAGTTGCCAAAAAAATGCATTTATTTAAAAACACATTAGCAAGCCTAGCCCAGCCCAGGTGACAAGAAGTAATGCAAAAATAACAATGCATTTCTTTCTATAAAAATAACAAAAATTACGCAATATCATAATGCATTACTTTAAAAGTAGCTTTCCCCAACACTGGCCAGGGCAAGGTATTCATTTCAGAATTCACTGGCTATTTTCAACAGTTTCCTCATTGAAGCTAAAGCAGTGGCAGTTTGGAGAGCTCTCCCATCTGCTACTGTACCGCGATGCAGATCAGAACATATGTATCCAATTAAGCAGCAACGCAGAGAGCTGGAATCCAGCTTGATGTTAGACAAATGAAGAATTGGGGTGAGTGTGGCCTGTCTTAGCCAAGTGATGGTTGGGTGTGCTAGAGCTGTTATATTTGGGACTGGTAGTAATACTATGTCTGATTGCATGCAACAGCTGCTTTTGGCTTTAATTTTTTTCTGCTGTAGCTATCTCCTGTAGCTAATGTCAAATTCAGGTATACTAGCATGATGAAGCTTTTTGCTTAACCTTTTCAGTTTCAACTTAACCTTTATCTTGTAAATGAGGTGTGCGCAAACGGAACTGCAAGAATAAAAATTCATCCATCATTCACTGGTTCGACAATTAGTGTTTGAAATAGCAATGCAATAGCAATTTGAGGACTCAAACCACAAATTATGTGAATATATTTGCCTTTATATATCAAACTGCACTGAAGAAAATGTGTTGGTGAAACAGTTTTCACTCAGAATTTGCTAATAAAGTAATTACAACAAAATGGAATATTGAATTCAAAATAAACATGAGATTTTGAAGCAGAAAGATTGAAATTGAAAAACTTTTTACCATGTATGAAATGAATGACTTAATTATGGCTGTCATGATATATTTATCCAGGACGGGAGAAATTATTTCGTTTAATTCTAGCTTGATTTACTGCATCACTTGTGCCCGGGATGCGCCAGATGGGAAGCCTTAAATATTGACCCTGTGGCTGTAATGTGAATGGGGAACACTGGTCTTTTTGTACTGGTCCCAGTACCAGAGCTCTGCCTGAGGGGGGCTTCCTGAATGAATCCTCTCACTAAACCTGACTATCACATGCCCGTTTAAGCCTGTAGTCCTCTCATGGATCAGGAGAATGCAAAGAAAGGGACAGGATGACTTGAAATAATCTTTGTTGAGCAGTGTGGAAATGGTGGTAACGTTGGTGGTGTTGGCATGGTGGTAATGTTTAGAGCTATACTGGACCTCTCATTGTACACTATACATCAGTGCAGAAGGCCAGCTGTGTTAATGGACTATCAGGAACTCTTTAGACTAACAGTTCTAAATAAAGCAGTAAGCCACTCAGGGCCAAGCATTACATGGTTAAGGGTGTTGTTAGCCTTGGCACAAAGTGAGTTATTGTCAACGACCACAACAGATATTTAATGTTCATTGCAAAGTTATGTGAAGCAGAATTTTGGATCAATGGCATGCTATAACTCAGCGCGATGCGATCGACAAAAAAAGGTCCTATAGTTGTCCTGGTTAGATCTCTTTTTCTCTTTTTTGTCTTGTTAGGTTGCACTGGCTGTTTTCGGATGAATTTCACAAAAATGATTGGTCCTCCTTTCATTATAAAATCATTTTGCAAAAATAAATTGAAGCTTGTTTCAGGACCTTTCTGTTTTTTTGGCTCATTTTCTTAAAAATGCAAATCCCACACATCATTAGTAAAATTTCACTTGGCTGTTTTTAATATCAAAGTGTTTCAAATATAAAAATCTTAACCTTTATGATTCTCAGTGGTGATTTTAATAATCTGAAACACATTTTTTTTTATTTTAAAGCATAAAATAAAGGCAGTATAACAAATATTGCCATGCATGGTGCATTTCACATGTGCTTAATGGTCATGAATCTTTAAAATAGGCTTCAATTTCTATAAGCAAAATAACGTGTTATGTGTAACTTTTTTGGAGTCTTTTATTTTGAGATATTTTAGAGATGTTTTTATAGGTTTCTGTGATATTGACTCTTTGTTAAAATTAGTTTTGAACCTGATTTAACTGATTTACAACAGCTTTGGCTCATCCAATCAGATTGTAGAATCAGAATGAACCATTTTCTAATGAGTATTTCATAAGTAGCATATTATTGCTTGTAGATATTTGCTGGAGTCAAACTGTCTCATTTTCACTGGTTTTCAGGCATCTATGTTTGCTCTGTCTGTGGGACAGTCATGTATGCTAACAAAACGTCCACCTCTGCCCTGTGCAGACAAGTCTACTTCATCTTTCCCAGTAGCCATCTCTTTCTTTTTCTCAGACTCCCACCTCCCCCAGCCGATTCCTCCACCCGTCTGTGGGATCTCCTTCACCTCTCCGTCTGGTCCACTTCTTTTTTGTCTGTCCACCTCTATAATGTGCGTTGCTAAGGTGACTGCTGACCCATTGCTTGGCGCTCTATGAGAGGCCCCATTCCAAGATGGCTACCCTCTTAGACACTTTCAGTTTGCGGTGGGGGTAGGGTGTTTGTCCAGTGCTGGTATCAGGATCACTGGAAATTAAACCCTTGGACCAGCACATGTTTATGGGCACTGACAAGAACATACCAGCTGCCAGATGAACGCATTCTTTCTTGTGGCCAAATACGTTTTTCTCACCTTGTCCCCAGAGTATCCATATGGCACTTGGAGCATTTGATTACATTGATTTGAATATGAGAATAATCATGTCTAGATTAAACTAGGGTCAGGTGTGAGGGCACAGATGTTTGAGTGTGATTAAGTGTAATTATTTTCTAGTAAATTATGCATAGTTGTAGCCTCATCGTGGTCCTCAAATAGTAAATCTTGAACGTGTTTTCACTGTGTCAAAAGCTCTGATCTGAGCCTTTTAAGCACAAAGTTCAAGTCTTTGGTTTCACATTGATGCTTATCTTTGTGTATTTAAGAAAAGGACTGTATAATAAAGGGTCTGAGTGCTTGTGCAGTGACTTGCATGTGGTGCTTTGCGATTCAGGCATAACCTGATATAACCTGAAGTGCAGAGGCTGCAATTACACCATTTCTGTGTATTTTTTATCTGTAGTCGGAAAGAAATCTTTACACGTGGTAGATCTGCAAATACATATATATTGGATAATACACTGAATACAAATCAGTTGCTCTAATTAGTTTCAATGGGAGATAAACCTTGTGCAAAAAAGGTGAAAAAGACAAAAAAATGTTTTTACCAATGGGAGTTTGTCAGAGTAAATGTCTTACATACGTTACCTCAAATGGAATACAAGTGTGACTGCTCTCCACAAACATTTTGTAGAGCAATAAAAATGTCATATCACACCTTGTCCTTGAAGTGTTTGTATTGGTCAAATAGGTTCTTGTCTGTGGTCATGCGCTCAATGCAACACAAAGAAAGAACAACAGAGAAATAATGAAAGAACTTGCAGTGTGGTATGAATGGAATTATATTATGTTATATATAATCACGTAAAAATGCATACATGTATTCAATTTATCCTAGAAAAGGATATTTTGCTGATGCTTCAAGCAGACACAAAACGGGTTCGTTTCTTTCCTGTTCTCAAAATCTGGATGGACAAATGCCCACAAATTGTTCTTCCAGACCTTTTAGCATATCACTAAAGAAAATGTGATTGTCGGCCATGTGCTGAAAGGAACAAGGTTGAAAGTAATCAATAAGTCAGCCTCTCAGACAAGGCCACCAAGTAATAGCTGCTGTTGGTGAGGTGGGTGTTTTAAATGTCAGCGACGCAGGATGATTATATGTCTAGGGAGAACACTTCCCTTATTTTAGGCTGTTTTCACACTTTGTTTGATTGCGCGGTACAAACTTAAGTATGATTTTTTTTTTCTCTACCTGCCCTGCGCTTCTCTTGCACATATTATTTTTTTTGGGCACTGCAGTATTTGTCTTGTTAGTTTTAGCAATAAATTTACAGAGAATGGAATGCTTTGTGTGTGTTTTGTTTTCATCTGCTGCAAAATGCACTGAAATACATGCAAAGAATGTGAGCTGCTATCTCAATGCAATTTGCAATTAGTTGTTCACCACTACAAGTTAGGGCAGATTGCTTTCATACCGGTTACCATGAACTTAGACCCACTTAGAAAATGGATTTGTTGTTCACTGGAGTTCAGAAAACTCCTTTTAACACAAGGTGTTAAAAGACAGGAAATGCTTGGGGTGTGCTCTCTGTGTGAATACAGTATGAAAGCTTACAAGATGACCAAAAATGTGTTACCTTTATCCTTATTTTTGTGTAATGTGTATTGTAAATCCTTGATACAGTTTGCCAGTTATGCTATATTGTTGCATTATACACTGTAATGATTGTTGTCTAATAGAAAAGCATGTATTTTTAATTCTTCAAATATAAGCATTGGCCTGCTCGTATCATTAATGTGATAATGGTATATGATTTAATTGAAGTAAGCATGAGAATAGACAGGCAAAGAGTGGCCTTTTTATGATGGAAAATCTCCCGAGGAGGTCAAACCCTACACAGGTGGCAGCAATTAACTGTAATTTTTGTAGATTGTAATGATCCATAATTTACCAGCCTCCCCCTTGCATCGCTTATGCAGTAAAAAGTGTTATGATTGGGTCCAGGTTTTTGTTCACTCTGGCTTTTGTGTCAGATATCTCAAAGACAGGCACGGCCGTTTACATGTTGAGTGATGTGCATACAGAAACTGAAAAACCATACCTTGAGTTTCAATGGCTAAGTTTCCCCTTTACAGTTGTGATTTATCATGTCAAGATTTTAAGGTAAGAACTGTATAAATAACAGCAATAGCAATAATAGCTAATACATTAGAAAATAGAGGTAGTGGCTAATGCTCTGGGTAAGAAAGTGAACGGTTACTGGTTTGAACTTGAACACAATTGTGATGCTAAGCAAGCTTGCTATTCCAAGGGGACTGTTCTTGTAATAAATGATAAATGCTGGTAAATGTGTGTGATCAACTTCTATGGAGAGATATTACTGAGCCTTTGTAGTAAAATAGAAGTATTTCCTAAATTGACAACTAAACTTCTCCCTCTGATTTTGTCTTGCAGAAAAAGATGAGCCTAGCAGTTACACTTGCACAACTTGTAAGCAGCCCTTCAGCACGGCTTGGTTCCTGCTACAGCATGCACAGAATACCCATGGTTTCCGAATATACCTGGAGAGTGAACCTGGAAGCCCGTTAACTCCTCGGGTTGCCTCCGCTCCAGGCATGGGTGGTGATTGTGCCTCGCAGCCACCGCTGCACACAGCCCACCTGGCAGACAGTAGTCCCTATAGCCTGATGAGGATAGCCAACAGAGATGGGTCCTCGGTTACTAGAGAGGGGCGATATCCCAGGACACCTCCGCTCTTTAGTCCCCCACCACGGCATCACATGAGCCCAGACGATCTGGCTTTGGCCCCCCACCACCCAAGCGCCTTTGACAGGGTAATGCGTCTTAATTCGGTACCCTTAGACTCCCCATCTATGGACTTCTCGAGACGACTACGGGAACTAGCAGGCAACTCTGCAGGGTCCTCTCCACCCATGTCACCCAACAGGCCTAGCCCTATGCAACGGCTACTTCAGCCATTCCAACCAGGGGCATCTCATTCTCCTTCTGGATCTCGCTCCACGCCTACTCAACAAACTCCAACCGTGCCAGCTGTGAAGGCAAAGTCTTGCGAGTTTTGTGGAAAGTCCTTTAAATTCCAGAGCAACTTAATTGTCCACAGGCGTAGTCATACCGGTGAGAAACCTTACAAGTGTCACCTCTGCAACCACGCCTGCACTCAGGCCAGCAAGTTGAAGCGCCACATGAAGACTCATCGGCACAAATCCTCCTCTACTACCTCCAAATCAGATGATGGCCTTTCAACTGCCAGTTCACCTGAGCCAGGCACGAGTGATTTGCTAAGCAGTGCCACCAATGCTTTGAAATCTGTGGTGGCAAAGTTTAAAAGTGAGAACAACGGCGTGATCCCAGAAAATGGACAGGAGGAAGATGAAGAAGATGAGGAGGAGGAGGAGGAGGAAGAAGAGGAGGAAGGGGAAGAAGAGGAGGAGGAAGAAGAAGAAGAAGAGGAGGAGGAGGAGGAGGAGGAGGAGGAGAATGAGAGTGAGACCGGTGAGAGGAATGATATAAACTTTAGCCTGAGCCTAGAAGGTGCACGCCACCATGAGAACAATAGACAGCGGCACAACAATAGCATTGATGGAATTCAGGATTATCGTGATGCCCTAAAACTTTACAAACGAGGGGACCACAGATCAGTTAGTGAGACGGGTGGGGACCAATCCCCACAAGAGTCTGATCAAGTCAACAAGGGATACCTGCCCATAGTAAATGGAACAGCCTCCTACCCAAAAGAGGACCTTTCAAGGAAGATTCTTGCCGGAAGTCCAGAATCCGGCAGCCCTCTCTCCAAACGCATCAAGGTGGAAAAGGACCTTGATCTTCCAACTCCTACAATCCCCAACTCAGAGAACGTCTACTCACAGTGGCTGGCTGGATACGCAGCGTCACGCCAGCTCAAGGATCCTATTATCAACTTTGGGGACTCAAGACAATCACCTTTCGCCACGTCTTCAGAGCACTCCTCGGAGAATGGAAGTCTCAGGTTCTCCACTCCCCCTGGGGAGCTAGACGGAGGGACAGTATCTGGGCGCAGTGGCACGGGAAGTAGGGCCAGTACACCCCACCTTTCCACTGGTCGACCCAGCTCCAAGGATGGTCGACGTAGTGACACTTGTGAGTTTTGTGGCAAGGTCTTCAAAAACTGCAGCAACCTGACAGTGCATCGGCGCAGCCACACCGGCGAGAGGCCATACAAGTGTGAGCTTTGTAGCTACGCCTGTGCTCAGAGCAGCAAGCTAACACGGCACATGAAGACGCATGGACAGACAGGCAAGGACGTTTACAAATGTGAGATATGCCACATGCCTTTTAGTGTCTACAGCACTCTGGAGAAGCACATGAAAAAATGGCACAACGATCGTCCCTTAAGCATTGAAATTAAAACGGAGTAAACTTTATGATGTCTTTCGCAGTTCTAGGAAAAAAAAAATATTTAAAGCACAGCGTCAGTTAATTATGCTGGCCGAAAATTTGCTGTCAAAATGACGCAAGACTCTGAGCCTCTCTAATGTGCAATAACTAAATGTTTTGTACTTCTTTTCTTACTGGTTGGCATGTTTTCGTGTGTTAGCTTGGTTGATAAGGATTAGCTGTGTTGCTGTTGTTACTGTCTTTTATCAAACAGGACATTTCATGCTGC
This sequence comes from Enteromius paludinosus, assembly GCA_032361165.1. Taxonomy (NCBI): domain Eukaryota; kingdom Metazoa; phylum Chordata; class Actinopteri; order Cypriniformes; family Cyprinidae; genus Enteromius; species Enteromius paludinosus. Next base: position 3,003,251 of record JAUMHQ010000058.1, read on the forward strand.
AAACAATTAATTTTTACATATCATACCTAGATGTAATTTGTCATTTAAGTCGTAATCTTTTGACTACCTACATTCACACTGGGGTTTACACTGTTCATTAGGGGTATAGACGAACTGTAGGGTTACCAACGAACGTTTAAACGGTAACATTTTACTAAAATGCTAAAATTTTTATTGTTGCTTGTGAAAAAGAGTGCCTTGGGTGTTTAAAGCATCTGTGGTTTCTGCCATTTGCCATAAGCCTGGGGATATTTTTCAATGCAAAATTAGGTTCTTGCATCAAGTACCTATTGTGAATTCGCTAAATGCAGGAATCCAGCATATGTTCTTATGTATATGATTTACTAGTATAACATGTTATGTTTCTTTAAGTATGACTCTTTTGTTGGCATGTTCATGCCTCGGTGAGATTTGACCTTGTGTTTTGGTATCAAACGGACAGGTACATTAGTAAGTTTTCTTTTAACTTAGGGTCTCAGTGTTTCTTTGGGTTTTCTATGAAGTTTTTTTAATTTTAGAAAGTAGCCCTGAAAATGTGTTTTTCTCAGTAGATAGCCAATGAATTGGACTATACTGATACATTTCTATTTGGTGCATGGAACAAAAAGCATATTATGTAAATATGTCCAGTTTTATAGAACTAATTTCTTGACAGGGTCATCCACAAAAATTTAACAAACAGTCCCTGAATAAGCTGTTAAAGAATTGTCTGGATTGAAAATCCTTTACATTTCAAAATAAGCTCAGATTGGCTAAAAGTAGTTTAGCGTAGTTTAGCAACACCAGTGTTGATGGAGCAATGCAGGAACGTATGTCAGGTCATTAACACATTATTGGATGAAAGTCTGAATTATTTACAGTTAACTTGCTTGCAAACAGTTGTATACTTCCACAACGTTTACTTTTATCCTACACTCTTCAGTTTCTAAAGCTATGTACTGTATATACCCCTGTTTATTAGTAAAGCACTTAGCCACGCTCACATATTTTGTGCCCGTCGAGTTGACATTCAGACTTTTTATTCTCTACATTAACCCATAGTGAATTTTATGAATAGCACTTGCCACTCAGCCTAAAACTCTGTATCTGTCCTGCTAATCTACGGGCAGGTGGTTGAGTATAAAACGAAACTGCTCTCCAATGGCACAAAAAACCTGCACTGTTTAATTTTTTTCCTGTTTACAAGAGACACTTAAGAGATATTTCCTCTCATATGACCAACGTGGTGAGGTGTAAACAAATGTGAAATAGAGTTAGATTAGAATCGTGGTCAAGCAAATAAGGACTTAAAAGAAGCTTAAAAAAAAAAAAAAAGATAAAGAAGACTGTTCATTCAGAAGCTAGACATTAAAGTGGAACAGTGTATGTTTATCTCAGTGAATATACTCCAAACCTGCTACTTAAACAGCCATTTTTATCATACTTTTTAAAATGAATTAATAATTAAATGTTTTGGGTTTCTTTTTGTAATACTATGGTGTTTTTAACAGGAAATTAATTTAAAGTGTTCCATTTTTTGCCGCTCATCTTAATTTCTTGGTGGGTTACAGTGTACTATGTAAATACTAAATGTTCTGTGAATTTCTTTTTCTTCTGATTCCTCCCCCCCTTTGGCATACACAGTCCTTCAGGATGCATTATAATGAGATTGTAGGAGTACGTTTGACATTTTATAGGGCTGACTTATGGTCTGTCAAAAGCTATTGTGACACACTTCAGTTTGCCATGTCAGTGTGTAGAGAAGATCTGGATTTAATTGTTCATCAACAGTAGTCAAGATAGTATTTATATAGAGACTAGAATTCCAGACTGTTCCTTGTTCACTTTAAAGGTACAAAAATACCTGTAGTTGAGCTCAGCATGCTGCCACCAATTTGCGTTTCTCCTTAACTTGGCAGGATAATATAGTGAGAATCATTTTAATGTATGGATCTTGAAAATGAGTTTCTAAGAAAAAGCTACATGGGGGTTATACAGATAAAAGGCTATACAATGGTCTGTTGACGCAATCCTCTTTGAAATAACACGATGATGAGGAACAGGTGGTTTTATGATCTCTGGCCTTTGGATATGCAGTAAAGTTTCACAGTTAGTGGGTTTCCCTCTTTATTTTGAACTGTCCCTGTCTGCCCCACAACCTGAAACATTCCAGTCATCTTTGAAAGAATGGATGTCATATGCAATGAATCAAGAGTCAATAAATACATTTAAAATGCATTTTAAATACAACTGCACAGTTTGTCTTGGTTTGTTTTATTAGTGTCCAGACTCACCCGGAAACTACGCCCACAGCAGATTTCCACAGAATTTAATTGTCTGTCATGCGTAATGTTCTAGACTTCCCCCTTGCATGTTTCTTTATTAAATATTTCACCTAATGTGATTATGCTTTTAGCTACCAGTATAAGGGAGTACTGTACTCTCCAACACTTTAACCAAATGTAATTACATTCCTCACTATTTTCCCCCAAATAAACAATAAATTAGTTTGGAACTTATTACACAAACAAAGTAATTTTATTTTATTTTTTTAACTAGTTTATGATAGTTATTCTTTTTATTTTTACACATTGGTTTCCCTACATTCGATTTAATTTGATCCATTTTCTTATGTGTTTTTTTTTTTTAATTAAAGTGGTCATTGCTCATTAATGTTAACTTATTATTTATATACTATTCTTTTATTTTCAATTTTAATTAATTTGGTACTGTGCTTTTATCTATTTACTTCTATTTCAATTTTACCAGTCTTAATCGTTTAAATACTTAAACCTATTTCAGTTACTTAACAAAAACAACTTACTTGTTTTAGCCTTATTAAAAAGGAAAAAAGCAAAGTAGTTCGAACTAATATGCAGGGTGCTTTCTGTACATAATTGAGTTTTTATTGAAACTGCGTAAAAAAAGAAAGCTGGTGCCTTTATGCTACGCCGCAGCCCACATGCGAGTGGATGTGTACACACGAATATTAACACCAGGTGTGTTTGCTTTGGACCCAGACGAAAAGACGGAAGTTGGCTGCTTTATCTTTTGTCTCAGGCTTTTGTGTGGTCATTTGGGTGTCTGTTTTATAACTTTAACAGCCTCTTTTTTCTTTCATTTTTTGCACTCTTTGCTTTTCCTTTGTGGACTGACACCAACGTGACAAAGTAATCTCTCTCTCTCTCTGTCTCTTTATCTATCTCTCTGCCCTTGCTTTAGCTCTTTATGTTTACTGACCTAGAGGTGATTAAAGTCCAGCCTTAGAAAAGGATCCAGCTTTTTAAACTGTTGACAGTTGAGATAAAAGCCCTTAAGACTTGGGGATGGGCACTATGGGTTGTGGCATGTTTGTGTGTATGTGTTTTACGGGGCTTAAGAGACGAGCCTGCTTTCTGCTCCCCTCTTCCAAGTTCAATGTCAAAGGGTGAACAATGGCAGGTCACAGGGATCCTGGGCCCAAACAGAGTGTGCATAGCCTGCATACTTTTCCCATAGCAGGTCCTGACCTCTGCTCTCTGCCTCTCTCCCTCCCTAAAGAATATATTTTCAGGCTCTCAGGGAAGATCTGTCAGTTTTCCTCACAGAAGTATTGCTTTTGTGATTTGAGACACCTTTCCGATAAAGAAACCTGGAAAACAGTTTTCTAGTATATTGTGGGCTGCATCTTGTGTTTTTTCTTTATTTGAACAAGTAATTGATGCATATTTTGCCGACACACAGGTTCACTGGAAAACATACCTATACATACCATTTGCTTGTTTCCAGCTGAAATAAACAGCAATAGCAGTAAATCGCCAACATTTGCACACAAATTCTGAATATGGGGCAGATTATGAATTTATAATGAAATATTTGTATGCTTAAAACAATTCGTAATACAATTTGATGTTTGCATTTTCCTGACATGGTAAATTTGCTTGGAAGCCCACCTGGTACAGCACTTCACTCAGTCATGATAAAAGTAAAAACAAGAAAAAATGACATGGTGTCTTCTGCATGTGTGTTATATCTTGAGTTTACAACTGTATCAGTTGGTTTAGGGTTTAGTGTATGTAGTATAAGACAGTAACCTTTTAGCATCAATCCCTGGATATTTCCAAACTGCCATGATACATAAAATGTTGACCAGATTTGCATTCATCTGTTTAGAATGAAATTGAACATGCTTATAAATGCCACTCACTAAACAATCACCATAGTCGTGTTTTAGCTTTATTTTGTACTTTATTCACATTGCCACCTGCATTTTAATGTTTATTCTTATTACAGTTTTGTACTGTTAGCTTAGGAACATGCTAACACAAAAATCTATTGTGAGACAACTTTGTGTGAGTATTTGTTTGACTTTATAGCTTATTTAAAATGACCAAACCAGTTCCTTATCAGTTAGGATGCCGCTTTAGAAGGCAGCAGACTTTATAGGCAGTAGAGTTCACTAGGTTTTGGAACAAAGCCAGTTTGTTACTCTCTTGAATGTCCTAGTCTCTGTTCTGTCTTGCCTCAGTGTTTATACTCCACAGGGCTTTGCATCGATGACAGGGGAGCCCCCGTCTCAGGGATCTATGAGGTTAATCCCATGTGTTGTGTGTATATACAGTATGTGTTTTTCTCTAGCGGTAAGGCTGGACTTGTGGACTGGTTGCAGCTGCTTACCCTTTTGATTCCAGGAGTCTCGTCCCCTTTAGATCACACGAACACACAGAATTATCACTTGGCCGATGTGCTTCTATGTTTGCTCAGACAGAAGTTGAGGACCACTGGATTAGGCTGGGGTCTGTGTTTTGTCTAGGATGGAAAAAATGCAGTAAAAGGGGCTCTCCCTCTTTTTCACAAACAGGAACACGCAGACACACACACATATGTCCGCACACGTGTGCTCAGGCAGAGTCTTGGGGGACGTGACCTCTCTCCAATGCCTCCGATCCTGGCCCCTTCTCCTTGGGTGAAGGCAGAGAAAGGTCAAAGGTGATTTTTTGGGGGGCTCAAGATTAAGTTTCACATGACTGAGCACCTTTGTTGAGGCCATCCAGCAGAAAGGAAACGTCCAGGAGGCCTTCATGTCTGTCTGAGAAGGGCCCCAAAAGCACCCTCCCCCTTTGGCCTCTTCTCTTCTCTTCTCTTCTCTTCTCTTCTCTTCTCTTCTCTTCTCTTCTCTTCTCTTCTCTTCTCTTCTCTT
>JAUMHQ010000058.1:3019522-3030089 GCA_032361165.1 Enteromius paludinosus
AATATATAAACATAACATATTTTCATTAAATATATACATGCATGTGTTTGTATTTATATATACTTAATAAATATACATAGCACATACAAACATATTATGCAAAGAAAAACTTTTATTTTGGATGCGATTAATTGCGATTAATCTTTTGACAGCACCAATTTTTTCATTTGGGTTAAGTTAGGTGTTGTGGATATTTAAATGTGATTAAATGTATATTTTAAAAACCCCTACACTTCTACAGTCTCAGTGCATTTCTGATTGAAATGAGAAATAATGCAAGGTGATCCATTAGAAACAGGTTAGATTGTGAATGTGTGTGTCACATAGAATAGAGTCAGATTATTAGAATCGGCAGAGGAATTAGCAAAAACGAGCGCCAATACGTTTTGCACACTAAAGTCATGCATGTGCATTAGGAAAGCAAACAGATCAATTTTAAATCAAGTCAAGTAAAGTCACTTTTATTTATATAACGCTTTTAAAAATACAGATTGTAGCAAAGCACTGAACAATATCAAATAGAAGAACAGAGTGATCCTAATGTATAATGACGAGAATGAAACTTTATTTATCAAATGCAGAGACAGTCTCTATAATCAAGATGACGATAATCACTAGAAATCAGGTGTCCCCAACTAAGCAAGCCAGAGGCGACAGCGGCAAGGAACCAAAACCCCACCCATTAGAGATGGGGAAAAAAAGCTTGTGAGAACCAGGCTTAGTTGGGTCCAGTTGTCCTCTGGCCAGATGCCGAGCACCTAATTTCCAGTTAAAGATCATGTTTGCTTAAAAGATAAAATTTTTAATGTATTCATTCGCTCCATCTAAGTTGAAACAGCCTTATCATTTAAAAATATTTAACAGCCAAACCTGACGTGGATTGAAATAATAAAATTGGCTCTGACAGCTTTATGTCCTCTCCACCTGATGAGATTCAGGTGGCGTAATCCTTCATTTTCATTCCCTCGCAAACACATCTGTTTCTTACATTTCTCTGTGTCTATAAGATCCCAGAAGGTGCAGTTAAATTAGAGCTAGAGAATGTTTAAAAAGGCAAAATCCCCCTATAATCCAGGGCTGACATGACCCTAATACCCCATCAACCTTGTGCTCCCTCTCGGCATAGTTTGTATCCAGTAGCTGCTCAAGAAAAGGCTCTGGACTGCAGCCAGAGATCCCCACTGAAGTGTAATCCATGTTGGATAATAAATGTATAAGACGTATTTTTAACATGTTTGTCAATCATTACTTGCAAGCATAAATAACATGCTTTCAGTTTGTTTTTGTAAATGTTCTGTCAGATAAATGATGCTTTTATGTATGAATAAATTGCAGTGCGCATCTCATGTGATATTAAATGTTCGAATTATGCATAGAGAAAGATAACAGAATCAAATATTTTATTTTGACATTACAAGCCTTTATCTGCAGCTTAGGTGAATGAGGTGAAATTGATATTTCCACAAATAATTTGTATTTTTTTCTGATATCAGTTGCTTATTAAATAAAACATTAATATTTTATTTAAAAAATAAAAAAAAAAATAATGGTATCATACCTTTTTTTTTTACGTAAGTTTGCATACAATATTTTTACAGTACAAATGCTGAAGTAAAAATAACAATATTACAATATCAAATATACCAGCCCTGTCTCACAGCAATTCGTACATATTTTACGAGTTGCCAATTCGAATGAATTTGTATGAACGACTTACACCGAACCCGCCCCTAAACCTGCCCATCACTTTTGTTTAGACTAATCATACAAAATCGTACAAGTGAGGTCATATGAATTTGTACGAATTATCACATAATGCATACGCATTGGTCATGAGACTGTGTTGAATATATTACAATAATCTTTATTTACCTTCAAAAAATATATATATTTTTTGAAGTTGATTATGTAAGAAATACAAAGATATATCAACCCGATCTCAGAGCAGTTTGTACATATTTAATGAGGTGGCTAATTCATACAAATTCGTACAACCTCACTCTTTTTTGCTAAATCGTACGTATTTTATTTATGAATTGGTACAAATGACCAAGGCCTATAACCTCGCCCCTAGACCTACCCATCACTGGGGTCATACGAATTTGTACAAATTAGCCACATCTTCAAATACGTCACTGGTCGTGAGACTGTGTTGGACATATTTTTGTAAGGCTTTTACCCCATGCAGAATGCCCTGCTGTGACTACTTTAAAAACAATGAAGGAAATCTTTAAGGACAGAGATACACGGAATGAAGCAGAGTAATATGGCTCATTTTGCCATTCCTTGGGGCTTCCTAAATTGCTTTATCTATTGCAATTAATTTAAGTAGCATTAGCATGTAGCCTCAAATTACCATTTTACACACTGGGGACTTATGTAAAGGGACTGAACTACTTATGTTTGGTGGAGATACTGTGTGACATAATACTTGTATATACGGCGCAAACTGTGTTCCAGATCACCCAAAGCCCTTCAAGGCCATTCCACTTGCAAAACGTGATACAAAACATCTCCAACTCTACAATCGCTTCATTTGAATAATTCCAGCATATTTAACTGCTCCCATGGAACGTCTAATAATCAAAGTGAAAGCTCATCTGGTCATTGATTCATGCCTTCAGGACAGCTGAACTTGGAGGGACATCTCAGTGGACCTGCTTGACTCGAGCGATGCTCCTAGCAAACCTTTGACTCTTTGACACACCAGGGTTCTGCTTAACAGCAAGTAGAAATGAACGATGCATACCTATTTCCATAATTAATCGATAGCGCTGCTCTGAAATATATGCGCTCCCTCATTTGAGTCCTTCTGCCAAATGTTAAATTGAAATGTGCTTTATTTGTCGACCATCAGCTTTTACTAAAACAGCAGCTTGAATAATTATTCCCTGCGATGTATGAGTTGAAAGGCCTCTGTTTTCACTCAGCTCTTGTAAAACCGATGAACTGTGACCTCAATAATTGTTCTACATTGTGACTCTTGCCCTCAAACTTGCAATAAGAAAACAAAGAGACTGTCCATGGGTTATAAAATAGCTTCATTTTATGCACACAATCGTTCAGAAATGTAAACACGACTAATATGTGGAAATGTATCTTTTGAATTAATGCTGAAAATGGATGAAACTGTAGCTATATTCAATTGCAAACAGGATTTTTAGAAACTGAATTCTCAGTATGGTTGTTGTTTTAGACAGCAGGTGGATTCTTTTTATTTTTTTTTTTAAGAGATTCCAAACCAAGAATGGGTATTCTGTTATTATTAACTCAACAAAAACAGTAGTTTAAGAAAACAGTAGCACCAGTTTTTATACAACATAGGATGTTATTCACAGACATTGAACTGCACATTATGTTTGGTTAAGACAAGAACTAATGGCGTTTTTTTTTCACCAATGAAATCAGGGATGCATTATGTTATTTGAATAAGATTTTGATTGAGATTTCAGAGCCTGATGAAGATTATCAGTTCTCACATGGCTCAAGAAAACTTGGAATATGGTGCTTTTACTGTTTCTAATTATTATTTTCCATTACCCTATATTTTACATTATTACTTTATATTACTAATATTATAAATATTTTTGCTTTATCATTTGAAAATTCTGTGTAAACATGCAAAAAAAAAATTCCCTATAACTAATAAGGTTGCTAGTATTATTCCTAATAAAACACATGAAAACATAAATGGTTGATATAAATGTTTTCTTAAATGCACTATAAGCTGCTTGTACTGTAATATATGTTCATTTATGTAGTAGTACACAAATAATAATTGTCTGTATTAATGCACCTTTATTGTTTAATACTTAGCTACTTATATATGCAATGTGTAATGTTTGTTTTATGTTGTGTATACATGTATTGATTTATTGTTTAATTCTGAACTCCTTTATAGTGCATTCAAAACATGCAAAGCGTTACCCAGCTTTGCTTTAACATGCAGCAGTGTAAAAAAGATGATGGTTAAATCACTGTGTTGACTTTATTATTGAGAGGAAGCTAACACTATTAATGTGCCTGCTGGGATTTGGGGTTTATGCAGCTCAGTGACCCTGTGTTGTCCACTCTCACACTACTGCAAAAAAAAACACAGACTGACAAGAGCTCAGCTCGACTTCACAGGTTCACAAATGTTAATGCCTTGCTAATTACTGCTGTGCCTAATTACCAACTTGCTAAATAATGCAGTCACACATTTTTTATATAAAAATTAAGCTGGAGATGTTGGTTCACAATTTGCATAAAAAGCTGGCAAACACATTAAAGTCAACACTATCTACATTTTTTAATGTAAGTTCATAGTCTTACTGTAATTGATACTACTGTGAAAAATTGAATGAACCAATGAATGCCAATCTAAATACAATTGTATTGGTTATTAATTGTTAAAAAACCACACACTATACCCAACAAACGTGTGAGAAAAGCAACTTTTATTACTCGTTTATCATGTCTCTTATTTTATGGTACTCATGTCCATGTGCTCTGTATCACAAGTGTAATGCTGTACCAGGTGAGCTACCTAACAAGTCTTGAGAGGCCATACTTATAGAGCTGTGTTATTGCACGTAATACTTGATTCTGATTGGTCGGTTGCAACATTCCTAGTTGTGTTATGCCCTGATAAAAATCATGTGCAAGAAATCTTGTGCAAGAAATTGCATGAAAATAAGTATTTAGAAATCATAAATCTGCTACTGTAAACGTAACTTTAATGAAAAGTGTGTTCTGTACAACAAAAAGTTGAATAAAAGCCTTTCATAAAAGTTTTTACTTTTCGAAACTTGTCATATATATTAAAGCCTACTCCAGCTGGAAACCGCAGTGAATTATATGTAAAGGAATGTATTTCTAATGAGCCTAGTTTGCAGCATTCTCTCTGAAATACGTCACATAACGGAAGAGCTAAACAAAAACAAGCCCTTCCATTAGCATGCGTAATTTGCAAAATGTAGCATCTGCCGAGTGTCTTTCGCTGTGATTGCCTCTCATTCTCTCAGTTGGCTAATGTATTCAGAACACTGCAGGGCCAACCGCCGCTATCAAAGCTCCCCTATAAGTGGCTGTAATAACTGTAAAATTACATAGATAGCCTGAAACAATCTCTCAAATCACTGAAAAACTTTATTAAAACGATATCAAATCAAATTAGCCGCTCCACCTCCAAATGGATTCAATAGCAGGTTGAGGTGGCATTAATCTAAGCACGCTCCCAGGCACCACTGACAAAAACGTTATTAACACTGATGTCGGCGGTATGAAAATCTATCGGTGCTCATCAAAAGCTCCTGTCTCTCAATAATTCATAAGGAGAACAAAGTGGCTGAATTGCAGACGAGAGGTAAGTGTTTAATCGCTACCACGTTTATATCTCCTTTTGCAGATGTACCAAAATCCAGGACGAGACCACATTTCATCTGCTTGTAGTAAATCACAAATATATCCAACCCTTGATATACCGGTTCAAACAGTAAATTGAATTTTAATTACATAGACGGCAAAATAAGTGGCTAAGCAATGTAGATAGTGTTATGAATAAGATTCCTGTTCACTAATGGTTAAAGAAGGAAAGGAAATGACGTAACATGGCCGGGTATGGTTTCCCATACAAGAGGTTTGTGCTCTGCGTTTAAGCTATCCAAGTGCACACACAGAGCAGTGGGCAGCCATTGCTGCGGTGCCCAGGGAGCAGTTTGCGGAACAGTGCCTTGCTCAAGGGTCTCACCTCGGTTGTGGTATTGAAGGTGGACCACCCACAATCCTTGCCAGACCTGGGACTTGAACCCACAACCTTTGGGTTACAATCCAACACCCTATCCATTTGGCCATGATTGCTCTATTAATGACACATAATGAATTTCTTAACTTAACCAGCACTCCGAAACACTGAAAAGTAGTTGCCATTTTCTTCTCACGTTCCAACATATAATGCTTTTTAATGTAGTATTTAAAGCACAACGGTATCGCTGCTGTTCTATAAGCACCACCTGCTGTCAGAGACTGAATTTGCATTCTCATTTAGCCTGTCTGCAGTATTTACTGGCCTTATGGCATAAACATACCTGGGTGCACTTTTTAGCGAGACACAAAATATGTGCCAATAAGTATATATCACTGCAGTTTTAAAAAGAAATGAACAATAGAGGCAGTACAGCTCCAACAAAACAACTACGGTTCAACAAAACAGTTTGAATCTGTGTAAAAGGAAGTTGAAATGGCACAGTTACATCAACAAACGCCTTATTGCATTTGTTAAAACTATCGGGTAGGTTTAGATTTGGTGTATAGTATATTTCCAACAGGGAGCATTAGCTTTTAGCGAGAGTCTGTGGATGTTTGAATTCTGAACCGTCGCAATACGTACCTGAAGCAACATAATAAAAATCTGCCAGGGTATTGGCGTATTGGACATGTGTTTTAGTGCCACTCAGTGGACATTGCTCTCTGAAACGCTGGTGAAACGTGCCAGAAGGTGCGTAAAAAAGGTGTCGCACAAAAAGTGCACAGATATTTTTATTTAGCATAATTTCACAAAAAAAGCTTTTGCTTTAAATCTTAAAATGTATCTAATTTACATAAAAAACTTTAAATCAAAAAAATTTAAATGCAGTGTATCTGCATCAGTTTCATGCAATCTGATTTATATACAGGAACAGTCGTGAGAGGAAAAACACGATAAACTTTGAAACTGCCAGAATCCATAATTAAAATCCAAAAATAATAATAATAAAAAAAGCATGAATAAATGTAAAATAAGTAATAATAATAAACATATTACAGATTTTTTTTTATCAAACCACCAAGCACTAAGTTTCTATTATGCATAAATGAGTCTCTAACTTCAGCCAGTACTGTAGAGTTGTTCATTCTTCTGCAGAGTGCAAACTGCCTTAGGTGTGAAGTAACTGGCAGCTTGGCACATTGTGCTGATCTTCCAGGTTGCACCAATTTCTTTCATCTTTCTCCACCCGAGCCCTCGAGTGTTTGATGTGAACTTAGCTCAGGAATAACTGCCTCTTTCGTCTGCACAACCTGGGCCTGAAAAAAGACCTTTGTTGCTATCCTGGGAGGCTAACAATTCTGCGAGGGGCTAACGCTAATGAGAGCCTTTGATCCTGCACTCTAATAAAGGGTATGAGGGCACAAATCAATTGTGCAATCGAAATTCAAATCACATCTTGATACAAAGATGTTACTTGTTTGTTTGATAGAGGGGGAATTTTATGCTTGCTTTGATGCAGAATGCTGATGTATGCGCACAATATAATATCTGCATATTTAGTGTGATTTAACCCTTGCTGAAAAAAACTTTAAACCAGCGCAAAGTGATTGACTTGGTGCTTAAACTGGTTTTAGGGGGGTTTTGGACATGCTGCCAGGGTGATCAAATGACCGGAGACTGGGACGTTTTTCAGCAGGGTTAAGTTTTTTTTTATTTCTTTGGGTAGTCGCAGTTGACAACCTCCAGCGTAAAACGTGAAATACAGTATTCCAAGCTCCCAAACATCCATCCTCTGTATTCAGTTGGAGCCCCATAATGACACCTCAAAAGCTTTTACGAAGGTAGTGGTTCCATTTCCTAACAGCCCTGCACAATAAGTAATCGTGATGCCATTAAGTAATCCAGAGACTGCTCTCACCTGAGCTAAAGAGACCCGTTTCATTCTTCATTTTGCCTGCAACCACTTACAGCCATGAATAACAGATTCTTCATTTCCAGCCATCGCCGGATGCCATTGCTTGTTAGTCAAAAATGGTAAAGAAAAGAAGGGAAACATAACTATGCATTGCAATTCTTTACGAAAAATGTATTGCTTAAGGGCTTTTTGAAGGATGCTCGTTAAAGATCTTAGTTACATTTCAAGCATCGACTTGTCTTGGATGGTCTTCTAAAGTTTCTTAAATAAATATAGATACATTACCGACTTTGATATCTAAATGAGGCACAATAAAGGTCTCTTCTGAAACTTTAGAGACGTGAGATTGTTGGGGACTATTTCTTCAGAAGAAGCTTCCGGAAATGCAAGAAGAAGTCTGCATTCCCTGTTGAAAAAAGCTACATATACTGGTTAGGTATGTTTTTTTAGATGGGATTTACACTCATTGTTGTCAATATACTGAGATATTAAAGAGATCTCTTTTTTTATCCTTCTACTGATATTTATCCAAGACAGCGATGAGATTCAGTGGGACGCAAATGGAGACTTTTTAAAAGAATAATGTTACATTTTCTCTGCATCTTTAGAAAACATTTCAACACTATCTCAAACTGGGCTCAGCTTTGCCAAGATATCAAAGTATCCTTAAACCAAATTATATGACCCATTGCATCCATATAAATTCAATTATCTAACTGTCAGTTGTTATTCTACCTTTTCTATTCTTATTTGTTTTGTTCTAACATATATCTGACACACAGTTGATACGTTAATGTAACATAACTGATGGTCCTATTAAATGCAATAAACTAAATGCATAAACAAATGACACAGTTGTTAACCTGAACAGTAAGCTAAATAATGACACTATTGTCACTTTAGAGCTGCTTTACAGCAGAATTTGAATTAGTCCTATATTTGACATTATCCTTGTATTGATTCTGTTGTCCTGTTTTTTGCTGTGAAGCTAAAACGCTAAGGAAATAAAGGTGCCTTGACTGATGAATCATCCACAATAAGACCAGGGACATGAATTAAGAAAGAAAAAAGGGTCAATTTTACTTCATGCTCTCTTTTAGGGATTTATGCATTTATGCAATGACGTCTGTGCATCTGCAATTTAGCAAAAGCATTAATTACTTATTATTGTCATGTAATCATAAATGAAGCAAAGCTCTCAAAAGTGCTACCATATTCAAAACAATTAGCCCTTGCCGAAGCTTCACTAAAATCTCATTAACCACAAGCTCACCCGCCAATAATTCCATGCCAGGAAAGCTCAGTCGCATAATCAATAATGGGAAAGTCCACTTTCATCTCGGCTGGGTGATGGGCCGGACAGAGAAAGGCTGTGCATGAATGAGTGAGGGAGTGAGGGAGTGAGTGAATGAGTGCGGGGTATATGGAGGGCCTATTGTGTCCGTGGCCCGGAGAGCACGGCATGGTCAGAGCTTACACCCGTCTGATGAGTCTTAAAGCAGATGAATAATGTATTCCCCATCAATGCGGAGAAAAGGTGCAGGGCTTCAGGCCATGTCTAAGCCCCTATTCATGCACCAACCCAGACACAAAGACACGGAGGACCCGTCTGTGGGAGCCCGTCCGGAGGAATCCACAATGAGAGCATCTCCTCTGCAAATCCTCCACTTTGATACTCTGGCTTAGCTAAAAAGTGTATCATAATCAGTTGTGTAGATTTTATAAAATGCTACACCTATCCAGATGCACCAGTATTTGTCCAAAACCTTTAGACTAGAAATGTCTAAAGAAGGCTACAAAATTGTATAGTTCCTATGAACAAACACAATTTAGAACTACAAACGAAGCACAAATTCGTACAATTGCACCATGAAATTAGTGTTCAGCACTAAATTTGTGGGCGTGTTTATTCCGGTTAATCATTTGCATAATTCTATTAGCGAATTAGGCGCTAAAACGGCATGGAAGGTGTGTGCAAATAAACGCCGCTATCAGCATCCACCATTATATTCTTAGTGAATTTCTCCGTTAGTAGTATGCTGCCAAAAAGGAGGGGTGATCTAGATTTTACCATGCATGGTAATACCATAGCTCTGTAGTATCATTTATATATCATGGCATATGAATATGGTAATCAAGGTATAAATCATGGCCTAAATCTAATTCTAACAGCTAGTATTCTTCTCTGTTTGTATCACTGATGCTGAATTGCACACAATATGTCGATTAACCAGTTTTAACATTATAATAAACTTAATGGGATGCAAATTTGGAAAGACTTGGAAGATTTGTGTAATAGTGCCTAAAATAACATAAAAACACTGCTAGTTTCACAGATAATTATTTTTTAACAATGTTCATACTTATTTCAACTAAATAAATGTAATGTTTTCAATTTGGGCAATAGTACGGAACCCTTTAAGGGACATGGTGGAGGAAAAAATTTGGGGTGGGTAAAAAAAAATCAGGGTGGAAGGAAAAAATGTTTTTACAATCTTTTGCGTTCTCTCGCAAAAATATTTGTGCTATCTCGCAACCCTTTGCATTCTCTGGCGTAACCAGTTGAGCTCAGATAAACCAACACGGTACGTATTCGTACGAGGTGCCAAATTTGTGCTAATTCGCATGACCTCACTCGTACGATTTTGTATAATTTGTCTAAAACCCCATGCAATTACGATAAAATACGTACGATTTAGAAGAGTGAGGTTCATTTGGACTGAAGTATAAAAAAATATGGTCATTGTTAGTTCAAGGCACAGTTTTGACGTCAGTAATAGACTCCTGAAAAGGATATTAAGCAGCGACCGATTAGTGTACAACATCAAAGTACTGTGAGAGCATTTGACAGCTGATGGTTAATATGCATGTAATGATCGCTCTCGCTTTCGGTCGCTGTAGCGCCACTTCTAGTGATGCGGAAC
>JAUMHQ010000058.1:3030189-3055196 GCA_032361165.1 Enteromius paludinosus
ACAGCTGATGGTTAATATGCATGTAATGATCGCTCTCGCTTTCGGTCGCTGTAGCGCCACTTCTAGTGATGCGGAACTGCTCCATTATAAATGTACGGAGTAGTCTGGACCACTGGAAACAAAAAAGTCTAAACTAAACTCAACTGGTCACGCCAGAGAATGCAAAGTTTTGCGAGAGAACGCAAATATTTTTGCGAGAGAATGCAAAAGATTAAAAAAAATTTTTTTTTTTAACCATTTTGTAAATAAGAAGTACTTAATCAATACTTAATAAAAATCTTTTTTGGTCACGCATGAAACAGGAGTACATTTGTTTGTTAAATTTACAAACAATTTCTGAGTGAAAATAGTTTTAGAGTAAATCTAAATATCTTTTTATGTATGTATGATTGACAAATATGCATCACGCTGAATTTATTAATTAAGTTTATATTGCAACCCAAACAGCTTATGCAAGAAAAAGCATAAAACAATGCATTGGTTATTTAGAAACCATAAAGACAATTTTATGTTGCACTTCTGGTGTCCTAATCTGAAGTCTAAACAGAAAGGTGTGTTATGGGAGTCAGAGGTTTTGCAGCTTGACAGTCTCTTCACATAAAGCCTCCGTGTGAATGAGATGAGATTAGCAGAAGAAAGCGAAAACTTTGCTCCGCTCTGCAACACGCTGAGAGGAAGAAAGGGGGCCTCTGCTCGCTCTAAGCTTCCGTGGAATAAAGATGTCTGGGTCTGTTCCATCTTATTGATTAGAGAATGTTTGAGAGAACAAAGGGCTAAGTCCTATGAGGGGGGATGCTGAAGGCGGCACTACTGCCATTAAACTTTAAAATGCTCTCTTTGGTTTTGTTCAGCCTCGTGAGAGGACACGCAGTGGTCCTGACTACATGACCCAAGGCAAATTTGAACTTCACCAGTAAATAACATTTAATGGAGGTGAGCTGGCCAGTTCCCATCTCCAGACACACACTGTCTGACTTCATCAAGAATAAGCCTACAATAGGGACTGACGAAAAGAATAACAAGAAAGAGTGATGTTTTTGGTAACAATTTAGAATGGGTAACACTTGTTAACTATCAACTGGGACTTTTCCCTCAGTAAATTCTTAATTTGCTGCCTATTAATGTTTAGTAGCTGTTAAGGTTAGGTATTTGATAGGATTAGGGATGTCATGTAGAATAAGACATTAATATGTACTTAATTACCCCTAATAAATGACTAATAATCTAGTAATATAATATGCAATAAGCAACTAATAGGTGTCAGTGTAAAATAAAGTGCTACCATGTTTTTAATGTGATGGAGTTTTTTTTATTAATTCATTATTTTCTTTCAGAAATAAAAAGAAATGCTGAAAGTTTGTGTGTGTCAGA
Organism: Enteromius paludinosus; assembly: GCA_032361165.1. NCBI lineage: Eukaryota > Metazoa > Chordata > Actinopteri > Cypriniformes > Cyprinidae > Enteromius > Enteromius paludinosus. Next base: position 3,031,561 of record JAUMHQ010000058.1, read on the forward strand.
ACAGTTGGACCTTTTATATATATAAATATATATAACACCTTTTCAAGTGTTCTTTTTAATGTATTTACATTTTTAATAATACATTTCATTTAGTTCTTTTTGCCACACCCTTTGTTAGACCTTTAGCAAATGCACAATAAAATATTGGTATTTATGGTTAAATTGGTGCACATAAATGAAAATCATTAAATATTATTATATTAGCTGTACTTTCCAGCCATCATGGTAATCATTTGATGTAAATATTACAAAGGCTTATACAGTGTTGAGGAAAGTAAATCATTCCACTATAGCGTTAAAAAAAGTAACTAATTGTTTTTTATGGAAACGAATGCGTTACATTACTTTTGAATTCCTTTTTAAATCTGGGCACGGCTTGCTTGTTTGTTTTTAATATAAAAATGCCTTCTTTTACAAATGTGAAAGACCTTTCACACTAAAAATGGGCATGCCTATGCGCCTGTACAGTAGAGGGCGCAGCTCAAACAGATTGCATGAAGAAAATGACAGGAGAAGAAAGTTCAACACTATTCAGCACTAACAAAAATGAAACACATGTATGTAATTCTTGCTTTGTATGCTTGAATGGGATCATCAAAGGTCAGTATAAACAGAGAGACCTTTCTGCAAAGACATGGGTAAATAAAATGGAATCAAATTAATATTATATTCTGAGGTTGCATTTGACAACCTTGTTTTTATTCATTTTGAGGAATACTGAATCTATTTTGTGCAAGTGAGATGAGTAAATACATATTTAGTCTAGAAATACAGTAATTACATGTTTGATTTCTCTCAACATGGCAACACAACAGCTGTCAGGAAAGACATGCGAAACTGACATTCCTTATTTATAAAAATTACATAAACATTTCCTTTAAAATGTAAAAAATTATTCAATACTTTACTAATTACTTAAGAAAAAAAAATCTGATTACATAACTTGTATTACTTATAACGCATTGCACCCAACACTGGTTTTGGAATGTAAAATAAGAGATCAAGTCCCCCAAATTAATCTGTGTATAAACCAAATGCAACTACAAAAATCCAATAGGTTAACTAAAGGCGGACATGATCCTTGTCTAATGCTGTAAGTTAACCTCTTAAGTATGGCTGACAGGAAACAAGCATGTCAATCATTAACCCATTTAGTGTTATTTTTGATCAAATATTAGCATCCGGTCAAGCATTATCATCATCAGTTTTTAGTAAGCAGGTGTCGAAAGAGGGGCAGTGTTTGGTTTATGCTCGTTAAGCTGTTGTATTGCACCAGACATACACTTCTAATTACGTCATTAACAACTAGTTCAGAGGTTCTCAACCCTGGGGTTGTGACCCCACATGGGGTCACTGGAGATGCAGACGGGGTCGTGGGAGATTTCTTTGAACCGTATCTTATTCATGGTATTTCTTCCTGTAGCCCAGAGTGTTTGGATATACATATTATGAGTTATGTCAGAAATGTTTTTTTTTTTTTTTTTTACCAAACTATAGTTACAAAATCTTGTTAGCAGACATTGACCATTCTTATTTTTATGGACAATTGCAGTGTTATTATAATTGATTTATCCGTGCACATAATCCATTTGATTAGAACAACTTTAACTTAAAGCATCATCATCAGTTTTGCCAAGTCAGCAGTATTCCTACAGAATTGGGCTACTTTAACGTTCTTTAACGCTCTTTTTTCTTTCATGTGTGTGGTTTATTTAACTTTATCAGGGGAACCCCGCCAAACCAATTTGCATTTTACCTCACTGGAACACTATTTTTTGTACCAGAAATCCCCCTGAAAAGCTATTGGGCTGGTTTTGATTGGCAATTGGACAGGTTTTGCTGTGAAAACCTGGCAACCCTGATCAACATCTCTTCTCTGATAACAAACATATGGGCGGGAAAATAATTCCTTCCTCCAGCAACCTGTCAGTCAAACGAGATCACAGCATTTAGCAAACTACACCACTCCAATGTTCAAATCAATTCCCATTAGACAAAATCATTTTTAACGTTCAGTGTTTCACCCGATCACATGTCACATTAAGGAAAACAATCACAATCTGCATTTTATCCTGACTTTAAGATCATGAAGCAGATCAATGTTCATTAACCCAGTGTAACATACAGACCCAATCTCTTACTGTTGAAAGCACTGTCATTTGGGGGCATTTACAGTAATAGCCCTAGGGCTCTTTCTCAGTCTGTAAGATGGTGCAGCTGTGGCCTCCCTCGTGATGGCTGTTTCTAAAGGGACTTGGCGCTCACGGCTATGCTAATCACAGGCTGCAAATGGCTCTTTGACTCACCGGTGCTAAGTGTGTCAAACGCACCACTTTCCAGCAATAGCTTGGTAAAATAAGAGATATGTATGAAAGAAATGAATATATAACCAGAGAGAGGTGGGGTGAGGGTGGATGTGGCTTGATTAGTTGACCTAGATTTTTAAATTATCTCCTGTTTTGGGCATTAAATAAACTAAGCATAGTAGTATAATCAAGTGCCACCATTGTGTGGTGCTCCCATGTAGGGCAATTGAACTTGCTAGGGTGGATTGAAATCAGGTCGTTCCTGGGGGCTAGTAGTAATGAACTTCGTCGTTGTTCATGGCTCTTTGAGGTTTGCCTGACCTAAGATTAATTCCGTATGGGACTGGGCGATCTCAAAGACTCCATTGATCTTGACATTTTGCATGGAAAAAGTCTTAGCTCTCTCTTTTTGCAAGGTAGTGCAAGGATGTAATTCAATGTTCAAGATTGGGAGGAGTTTAAGAATCTGGCATTGAAAAGCCTGTATGGATCATTCTGCATATCGAGGTGTCTTGACCATCTCAATTTTTGTGGTTTTCACAGCCTTGACACAGTCGCTCTGTTGCAAAAATAGTATAACCTGCCTAATATCGTTTGATGGTCTATATATGCTGGTCAGGCTGGTCTAGTTTGATGGTTTTAGAGAGGATTTAGCTATAGACTTGGAGTCCAGCTAGATCAGGTACAGTAAAACCAAGTAATGTTACATTACTCGATAATATCAAACCTCTTAAAGTGCCCCTATTAAACCATTTTAAAGGTTGCTAATATTGCTTTATGAGTATCTTAAAACACAAAAAGCACTTTAGTTTTCTCCAAAAATTGATTTAATTTTACCCCATTTCTAAATGATTCGTAAACGACTCGTGCGAAGCAGTTCAGAGATTCAGTCAGTCTAAACCGGTCCTTTCCATGAGCCCTCACTGCTGTGATTGGTCAGATGGCGCAGTCCTTTATGATTGGTCTACCGCTTCAGCGTGTGCCAGAAAATGAAACGCCCATGCAAACTCCCAAGCACTATTTGTGGGCGGGGCAAGTTGTTCGCGACGAAGAATGTGGGCGGACATTACGCAAATATGTTACTTTTTGACGTGTGGCCGTTTAGGCGAATGTGAGCCGACTCTTTTTTTTGATAGACAAAAACTTGTCTGCGTCACAGCTTTGCAGATAGTTTATGTTTACAGACAGCTACATGACACAGTGCATGAAAGATCATATTTGAAAAGGCATAATAGGGGCACTTTAAGTCACCATTCTTGCATTGAAAAATGTAGGACAGAGGAATGAAAAAATGCATAAAAGCATAAAACATTAGCGGAACAGTCACATCTATTTCATGTTTGCATGGAAATACAATGAAAAAGCAGTGCAGAATGCAAAAAGGTGTTGTTTTCGTGAACCGACCCTCATGCTGCCTACCATATTAAATGTTGCAGCTATTGAAGAATGATGCCTAGGCAGCTGACTAGGTTGAAACAGAGCCAGGGTCTTGCACATCAAAAATGGCAGTTTACAACAAACAGCTACAGTATAAAAAATGATTGCGGTTTACTTCAATCCCACTTCCGAATGCAAATCAAAAGTGAGGCAGCGAGCCAGGAACAGGAAGTCAGAAGGTGATGGTGTGATCAGGTGTCCATATGTAATGGCTATACTGTTATAATCAGTAGTTTTGAATAATATCACGTCTCCCCACATTCCTGCAATTTGGTCACAATCTAGGAAGGGTATCCCATAAATCCTAGTGCCAAATGCAAAGCAGCGGAGCAGGACGCTCTGATGGATGGGCCTGTCTGAAGGTGGAGGAGTGCCCTTACCTTGCTAATGCCACGCATGGAGAATATATCTCAATATATTAGAGACTGCATATTTGCATACATACATTCTGCACCGGCCTGACCCTCCTCCAGTGGACATCGTGAGCGGGAGGAAGGCATATAACGAAATTTAAATATGTGCATGAAAACATTACATACAGAGAGAACAACAAAAGTCCGCATATAGTACTGTTTCTATGGGATATATTTTCTAAACGATGTCTGAAGTACAATTTGTTTATGTTTGCATATGATGGCTGCCATTTCATATATTCACTGTAAAAAAAAGACAAAACAAAAAACGTAGCTCTTCCACAGGCTAGGGTAAATATAAATATATATTTTTACAAACATAAACACAAAAATACCTTTATGGTAAAACACATGTAATGATGCAATAAATATAACATAAAATTATAAAGTACATAATTAATAATGAATAACTAAGAAGAAATTTATATATTTATATGTATATATCCTCCCTTAGGGATTCAGTTCTTTTCTTTGAATTAAACAGATGCCATTTTACCCAGAAAGCTATCAAAAAAGTAAATTCATTATCATAACAAAATCATAACTTTAGTTACGGTATTCAGTGAAGGTCACAATAAACCAATATACTATTATATTTTGTATTACTGTCTTCAATGGATTCGATTAAAAAAAACAACAGCAGGTAAGATGCTTGGCTTTTTTTGTTGTTCTTTTGTTTTAATCATTTTTTGCTTGCATGAGAAAACAAGTAATCCACTTGAATACAGTAAAAGGGAGTCGAGACCAGTGACTGTGAAGCTAGGTATGTGAACTTGTATGAAAAAAAAAGTCATATAGCTTTTGAAAGACATGAGGGTGACTAACTATTGACAGAATTCTCATTTTCAGATGAACTAACCCTTTAACCTTGACTGAAGTAAAACTAGTCCAGTCCGAATATGGCTTACAGTACGTGGCATTACAGGAGCGCGTGCTGGATAGAGGAACAGTCTGAAAAAGACAGGGCGAGAAAATGGAAGGAGAAAGATAAGTGTAAAAGGCCATCGCAATCCATTTTGCTCTTCCTCATCTCTTTCTCCTCCTCTGCCTCCCCGGTGGCAGTGTGCCAGAGGGTGAGAATGGACTGCCGCCTGTGGAAAAGGGATAATTTGTACCTTCCCTATGAATGAGGAGGACAGGCAAATTACCCAGTGAATAAGGACTGCCTGTGGATCGCTGTGTCAAAGGCACGGGAATAATTATCGGCCACCGAAGAGCATTCATACGGAAGGACAATGGCGAAATGGATGTGTGGGTCCTGGGTGCGCGAGCGCGCGCGGCTTTCGAGTGGCACTCACAACAAGGCAAATGGATCCTGCCAATAATCCTGCCAAGATATCTGAATTCAGACACATTATAGCAGCTGGACAGTATTAGAGCAGCTCTTTAGGTTACAAGGCGAAGGAGAGTGCAGGAGGGAAGAGCGAAGAGAAAGAGGGGAGAGAAGAATACTCTGAAAAGATTTGAATAGGTGGGGGTTTGTATGCCGGGCCACGGTCTGTTTTGTAGGTGTGCCACAAAGAAAGCAGAGGTTAGTCTATTAGTGCCCGAGGTCTTTATTGCCACGACCACCTCCACCCATACAGCAGGCGGGCGAGGGGTCACGAACGGTCACCGCCAGAGAGCCTGAAGTGGGGCAGAAGGATCTGGGAGAAACGCATTTCAAGATAGGACACCTGGGGGGTCACGACCAATTCTGTTACCGTCTATAAAACATGTTGTATATAAACAGGGGCTATAGAAAAGGGCTAACAATTCTAATGCCACTCACCACCACCCCCCGGTCGCTCCGCCGTGTTTACAATGACGCTGAATGCGAGCAGAGACTCAAATGCAGATGGAGAACTGGTGGGCCGGAAGGTCTCATCCTTGGAAGAGAGGGGAGCGTGTTTTGGGCAAGCTTTCGCCTTTCTTTAAGGCTTTGGGGATAAACACAATTAGAGAATGCACCACTTGACGAAAGTCGAAAGGTGTCGCGCGCAGATGTTTCATATTCAAGGCTGGATGGTGAAAATTCGAGTTCTGATTCGTAATCTTTGACCTTGCAAATCCGAAAGGGATGCTGTCGGCACAAAAGAAGCAGGAAGTAGCGTGCGGCAGGAGCGACACAGATCGGCGCTGGACACAGGGAGTCGTCTGAGGTTAACGGAGAAAGCTGCTTTACACATCGGGTGTGAAAATCAGCACTTCTGCATATTCAACACGGGCATTTACAGGCCTGCTCTCCCACTAAAAGAAATATTTTGCTCATATTTACTCACCCTCATGTCGTTCTGAACACTAGAGATGTTTTGCAGAGCGTTTTGCTCTCTCCCATGCAATTTAAAAGCAGCCATATGACTTGTACGCAGCATGTTGGACAGAAGAACTTTCAGTTGAAATTGTGTTCTCATCATACATGTGAGGCCTGTTAAATAATCTTCACAATGTCATTAGTTTCTCAATGAACTGAGATGCAAAATAAGTGTTTTTGAACAGATTTTAAAAAATGTAATATCAAAATTGTCCTCCTTTCAAATTTGTAAAAAAAAATTCTCATAACCTAATCAATATTCACTGACTCATATGCCAGTTGCAAAGTCACTCTAATCATTAACCTGAGTATGCTAATAGTGTGAATGTTGCAAAGTAAGTTGAGTAGCAGCAGGGATGATGAAGAGCTTATTAGTTATAAACTAAAGAACTTTTAAATTGGGTTAGATAGTGAAACAACTTGTACTTGTAGCTGTTCCTTTTTTACTGTAAAGCTGCTTTGAAACAATGTGCATTGTGCTATATAAATAAATTTGACTTATAAGTTTTAAATAAAGCCATTAAGTTCCCCTCCCCTTACAGTTACTCTTCTTCTTCTGCAACAATTAGCAAATTACAGCAATCACGTTCTGGTTTTTTTTTTTTTCTTGTTTCTGTTGCTGTTTCACTTAGACAATAGACACATCCAAACACAATGTAGCACAAACCCAAGGTTTGTTAGAGGTTTAAGCTCGAAAGCAAATAAAACCCACTGCTTTACCCTTATTTTTCTACTCTGCATGCACATGTCCAAAACGTGACAGCGGCTCTGGCCTGCTCTCTGACAGGAGAATACTGTTCCTTTTCTCCTGTGGTCTGTCACCACACACTCATACATACACAACACACACTCACACATAAACACACACAGTGGTCACAGAGAGGTCAGATACAGGCCAGTTGCTTCTGTTATTCCTCCATGTCATCCAGGAGGCCATTTCAGAGCCATAGACATGAGTTTCCTCAGCCCTCAGACAGGTCAGAGCCAGAAGGACAAACACACACACACACACACTAAGGATACAATACAGCACTGAACCTGTAAAAACAACAGATGAACAGATTTCAAAGGTGCTTAGACAGAGTTATGTGGTCTATAAATACCACTTCTGGGTGCACTCATACTTCATGACTGCTTGTGAATCAGACAGGTTAAGGTTTTGCTGTTTCGTTAAAATAAAATTTCACGTTATTACCTTCACTTATATAGTTTTATATAACAGCGGTTCTGGTCCTTGGATCTCGTCGAGGAGCATTCTACACCTGGGACCAGATTCACCAAACAAAACTAATTCTTCCTAAATGCTAATTTCACCAAAAATAATTTGTCTTAACTTTGTTCAGCTCTCAGAATTCAGCAAAAATATCATGATTTTGGATCCAGAAGATGAACCGAGGTTTTATGAACTTTTAGTTTTGTTTGTTTTTTGTTTTGTTAATGACAGGATCTCTTTTAAATCTCTTTAAAATTGTATGCATTAGGCTATATTAGAGAGGTCATATGATGTTGCTAAAAAAGAGCATTATTTTGTATATTTGGTGAAATGCAATGTGTTTATGCATTATTTTCCACATACTCTACATTATTGTTTCTCCTCTAAGCTTCGCCTCCTGAAACAGGTCGATTTGTACAAAGCTCATTGTTCTAAAAAAGCAAGTTGTGCTCTGATTGGCCAGCTATCCAGTTTACTATAACATGATGTTGTGTCCCAGCGAGGTGATACAAAAACAATAAAAGCCATTTCAAACAAGGCATGTGTTGCATCCAGTGAGGACATAATTACTGATTATAATTTCTTATACTGTCTTTTTACATTTTGTGTTGCATCGCGCCTCATGAAAATAACTATGTCTGCATTTGTGAGACCATAAACAATAAACACTACTCTACACTGCTCAAAACTCCCATTTAAATAGTAAGTAGCAGATTCTGTACATAATAAAACGTACTTACGAGTCAGAAGTGCCTTACTGGAATTGAACCACGTTACAGAAACAGCCTTTGTGCAGAGTCAGCATAGGTTACTTTCTAGGTTAGGGCAGCTGTCTCAGATCCCAGAGGTCAAAAGTCATACGTGGACTGATGGACATTTTGCCACATGACAAGTCTATCATGTGACTCACATGTAGCAGAACTGGGGCAGTGAGTGCAAAGAAGCATTTTTAAAATGAAACCCCCATAATCATAAGACTAGCCACTAGGTCAGCTACTTTGAACTCCATTTATCCAGCCATGGTTTTCTTTCTCTCCCACTAATTCTTTCTTACCTCATAATGACCTCTTTAATACCATTCTAGGACACCTCAGGGGACAAACGGTCATTCGTCTTGCCTCTAAAGAACAAAAGAGACAGAAAAATAGAGAAACTGAGAAAGTCTGAAGAAATGGAGAAGAGAGATGAGTGCAAAAGTGTTCAGGGGGTTCTTTTATGTTTTTGAACATACTGTACTTCAGCCTACTCGCAGTATGTGTGTTTAATCCTTGAGGTTGTTTTGTCCCACCCTACAATAATAGGGTGAATAAACCACAATAAATTGAAATGTGTAATATATATTTATATTTGTATAATATATGATTATTTAGAATGTATTTTAAAAAGTGTGATATATGTAATTTATAATATTGCATATACATGCAATATACATATAATGGTTTTTAAAGATGATTCTTATCTTCATCAAGGCTGAATTTATTAGATTAAAAATCCAGAAAAAACTGTAATATTGTGAAATATTTTTTCAATTCAAAATAACTTTTCTGTGTGAATATATTTTAAAATTTAATTTATTCCTGTGATACAAAGCATCATTATTTAGCTTTTTTTAGGATTCTTTGATCATTAAAATATTAAAAAGAGAAGCATTTATTTAAAATGGATAATAATGTTACAAAGGTAACCCATGTTCCCTGAAGGAGGGAACAGAGACGTTACATATGGGAACTCGCATGGGAGACCAGTCGCCATCAAGTATTGAGAAAAGGCCAGTGAATATTGTGCACTTACATCCAGGCGCACCTTGTCACTACGTGAGTATAAGAAGGCACAGATGTAGTGCACTAGCAGGTTTCCGCTGAGGAGCCGAGCCAGCGACAGCGCAACCCAGGGTCATGGCAAGGGGATGTAACGTCTCTGTTCCCTCCTTCAGGAAACGTGGGTTCCCTTCTTAACCTTAGACGTTCCCCTATCAGTCGAGTCTCTCCGACGTTACATATGGGAACAGACCCATGGAAAAGGCCACGACCCTGAGGCAGCATTATGCAGAGACCCCCGTGTCAACAGGCAAGCGTGTCCACAGGTGAGTCTGCACGTAACCTTCCCAACGCCCTGGGGGCCAAATAGGGACCCCGTAGGGATGCCAGATGTACTGAAGTTTCTTACTGTACATGTGGAATTGATTAATACACTATATTGATAAGATTATGGATATAAGTAAAGGGAAACACAGCCTTCTGGCCGACTGTGGAACATAAAGGTTTTGTAGCCACAACCTAATGGGCGAAGGAGACCCAGTAGGAGCACAGTCCGGAGCTACTCCGCATCTAGGTCCGACTGCGGGTCTCAAGTTCGCCTTGGCGGGGGGAACCACTGAGAAAGAGCATGGATCACGAGAGAATGACGCAGCAAGCCGACACCAGCCGGCCTCCCGCTACCTGCTTGTCTGATTTAAGACACGGTAGGACACAGCCTCTATGCGAAGGTCGTAGAACCTTGCGAAGGCGTTGGGTGTCGCCCAGCCTTCAGCCTTACAGATATCTGCTAGAGAGGCACCGTGGGCCAACACATAGGAGGAGGCAACAATCCTTGTGGAGTGATGCTAGTGGCTCAAAAGGAGCTTGCCGCAGGCCCTGTAAGGCAATGGCAAGATCCCAAGAGGGCACCAGAGGTGGTCTCAGGGGATTAACCCACCTCGCACCTCTGAGGAACCTTACGACCAGTTGGTGTTTCCCGAGGAATGTACCCCCTACTACGTCATGATACGCTGCGATAGCAGCAACGTATACCTTGAGAGTCGAAGGGGACAGCCTGCGCTCCAACTTTGGAAGGAAAGCACCACTGCAATCGAGCATGTGGGTCGTCTCTGTGAGAGGAGCACCAGTCGAACAACAGACCCCATCTCAGCGCATAGGCCTGCCTTGTTGAGGGGGCCCTAGATTGAGAGATGGTATCAATCTCAGCTGCTGGAAGGTCGAAGTGGTCTGCCGTGTCCCGTCCAAGAGCCATACGTGCAGGTTCCAAAGATCAGGTCGCGGGTGCCAAATCATGCCCATCCCCTGAGAGAGGAGGTCCCTCCTCAAGGGGATTTTCCAGGGATGGGTTGGAGCGAGGTGCACTAGGTCGGCAAACCAGGTCCGGGAGGGCCAGTATGGCGCTACCAGCTGAATCTGCTCTTCGTCCTCCTTGATCTTGCACAGGGTCCCTGCAAGGTAGGCTCACTGGGGGAAAGGCGTACTTCGGGCCCCGGAGGCCAGCTGTGAGCCAGTGCATCCCAGTAATACAGCTGGCAGTGGGAGGACTCGGGGGAGTCAAAGAGATCTATGTCTACCTCGCCGAAGTTGCTCCAGTTGCTCTAGCTGGACTACCTGGGGGTGGAGTCACCATTCTCTAGGGTGGGTGGACAGCTGTCAAAGATGATCAGCTGCACAGTTGAGTGTCCCTGGAATGTGAACAGCGCGCAGCGATTTCAGCCACGTCTGACTCCACAGGAGCAGATGGCAGGTGAGTTGTGACATGCGGCGGGAGGGTAGACCACCTTGATGTACGCGTGTTGTCTGTGCGGACCAGCACGTGTCTGTGGCACTGCATCGGTCGAAAGCTCCAGGCAATTGACATGCCAAAGCAGTCAAGTGCCTGTCCAGGGACCCGAGGCTGGTCACCCCATGGCACCCCAACCTGTGGAGGAGGCATCCACAACATGCCTGGACACCTATCCCAGGGGCACTCCGGCCAGTAGAAAGGCAGGGTCGGACCACGGGTAGAATAGGTGGCGACACTCAGGGGAAACCCCAATCTGTAGAGTGCCATGGTGCCATGCCCATCTCGGAACTCGATCGTGTAACCAGCGCTGAAGCGGTCTCATATGAATCAAGCCCAGCGGCGTTATTGCGGCTGCTTTGAAAAGTTTTGAGAGGGACTGCTGTTTTGTGCCTGAATGACTCCAGACACGTCAGCAATGCCTGCATGCGCTCCCCCGTGAGGTGCGCAGTCATTTTGACCATTTTGACCGAGTCCAGCTCCATGCAATCCTCTGCACTGGGGAGAGTTTGCTTTTCTCTTGGTTGACCTGAAGGCTCAGATGGCTGAGGTGCCAGAGCACCAGGTCCCTGTGCTCGCTCAACAACTCTCACGAGTGAGCTATTATCAGCCAGTCATCGAGGTAGTTGAGGATGCGGATGCCCATGTGCATAAGGGAGACAAGGACCCCTCCGCGACCTTCGTAAAGACTTGGGGAGACAGGGAGAGGCCAAATGGGAGAACCTTGTACTGATACACTCGACCTTCGAACACAAACCGCAGCAGGGATCTGTGTCGAGGCAGAAATAGAGACTTGAAAGTACACGTCCTTCAGGTCGATGGCTGCGAAACCAATCCTGGCACCGAATGCAAGTTAGGATGCGCTTCGGAGTGAGCATCTTGAATGGCAGCCTAAGAAGGGACCGATTTAGAGCTCGAACACGTGGACATCACCTGACCAAGGGCACGTGTGGTGACCTTCATCACCTTTGTAGGGCGAAGTCGGTCGCGGCACAGAGTTCCTGCATGACCCCTTCATCAGATCCACCCTTGTGCAGGTGTTTCAGCGCTTTGGCCTGGTACAATGGCCGACAGACGCTGTGCACTCAGTTGAGGTCGCCTCGCTGGTGTGCAAAGGCTGGTTTCAATCAGCCGCCCAGTCCTTGTTGATCGAGAAGAGAGAGCAGGAACTCGCAGAAACTCTTTTTTTCCCATTCAGGATTTCTCTGACTTCCAGACTCGAACAATGGCATTCAATGCAGTGAGGCTCCGAAGCGAAAAGCTTCAAGTGCACTACATCCTTGCCCTCTTATAATCACTTAGTGAGGAGGTGCAACTGGATGTAATCAAGTGCACGACAATATTCATTGGCCTTTTCTTAATACTCGAAGGCGATTGGTCTCTCATGTGAGTTCCCATATGTAACGTCAGAGTGACTCGACTGAAGAGGACCTACTGTTAGAGTAGTTTACTGTTACACTACTGTTCAAAGGATTGGGATCAGTAAATTTTTATTCTTTCTTCTTTGAAAGAAATTGATACTTAGGATTTATTAAATGAACAAAAAAGTCATAGCATAGATTAACATTTTAGAAATGTTTTATATTTGGGAAAAAATTATGTTGCTTTTTAACTTGTTATTCATCAAGAATTTACAATTCTAGTAATAAATCAACATATAAGAATGATTTCTGAAAAAAGGATCTGGTGACACTGAAGACTGGAGTAAAGCTTTGTTTCACAGGAATAAATTACATTTTAAAATATTTTTATGCAGAAAACAGTTCTTTTAAATTTAAATAATATTTCACAATATTGTAGTTTTTTCTGGATTTTTAATCTAATAAATGCAGCCTTGATGAGCATAAAAAAAAAATAAAAACCATTAAATATCTTACTGATCTCAAATCTCTGAACTGTAGTGTATATATATTTGTTTAAATATCCATTGTTGTAAATAATTGATTGCCTACATCTAACAAATCAAACATCCTACACAAACAAGCATGAAAAACAGAAGGAAATCATTCATCGTCCAACTGTGACAGCCCTCCGAGTCACATGACCAGAGCCCTAGATCAGCGTGTTTTCCTGACACTGCTGCATTTGCATAAAGCCATCACCCCTGGCAATGCAGGACACAAATGTCGTCTAGACGTCCAGTCTCAGTCCACTAGAATGAGACACACACGCATAGCTCTCAGTCGCGTTCCGTCTGGACCCTCAGCTGCTCCAGATGCATGATGGGATGGGTAGAGCAAGAGTGCCTGAAGATGATCACAAATGCGTGAAAATGGTCCCTGTGGGAGGGGACACAATTGTCACTGCATGTCTTAACTTTATGTATATTCCCCCCTTTTGCAAATTGTATGCTGTAATGGGGGTGATGGGAAATCATAATATTTGTCCTTCTCTCACATACATTTCAAAACATTTATACATTATACAATTAATATATTTTACAATTATATCCTAAAGTTAAATAATATTAGAAGTTACATTTTGAGACAGCTGAAGCATTTGCATTAAGAAGATTAATTGTCCAAAAATCTTATTGTCGAGTAATGCTAAATTTTTTTATATATTAGCAGCTGCTTGTACTTGAACGTACTTTAACCATCTTGATGGTTGCTGCCTGGCAACTATAATGGGATATGGGTCAAAGTGAAGAGGGTTACTAAGAAATCTAGCTCTCTTTGAATCGCTTTCATCATTTCATCAAACAATCTGGCTGCTGGTCACGCCTCTGGCCTTTCTCATCTCCAGCTCTGACTGATGATATCTCCATATCTGCATCACGGGTGAGTGACAGGCCTGTGTTATCTGAGAATACATGTGTGTATGTTTTGTGTGTGTATCCAACCATGTATCGGTTGTCTCTGCTTCTGTAATACTGGTTTAATTTCAGTATGTTTTTATATGTTTTATGTCAACAAACAATGTAAAATACTTAAATTCAGATGGGATCTGTGAAAATCCCATCCATTTCCATTGTGGTTGTTAGCAGAACAAAAGAATTTTCAAAAAAGGAAACTGTTTAATTGCTTTTTCTATCTATCTATATAAATCTCTCTATCCTTTTTTGTGTTGTAATTGGTCGGCATGATTGGTTTAGTTTGTGGCTATAAAAAAGTCTTGGAAAAATTTTGGACTGACTTTTAAAAGAACATGCAATTTGTCCATTTTATATTAATTAATGAAATGCAATTGTACTATTAAGATTTTTTTTTTTTATCTTATTAATTTGTATCGTCTTCTTTTGTGTTTATTAATAAATGATGATTTACCAACATATTTACTTATTATTTCATAAAAAACAAATATATATTTTCAAATATTTCAAAATTGACTCATCATGTAATAACCGTGGAGCTATTTTCGACCTGGGCTCCAGCCATGTTCCATACACTGGTCTAAACCCAGAGGTTCCTTCCATATGTGAACTCAAGCAAAGACACATCCTTCATCAGCTATTTCTGTAGCTGTCAAACAGGGGGAGGGTGTCCTGCCCGGAGTCTAGCCGTACACCCACTTTTTTATGGTCACACAGAAAAAACTTGCATAAAAACAAATTAGCTTCGTCTGCACACAGTTTGCAAATATGTGTGCAATCAGCCAGAAAATAGATGTCACTCCTGACCAAGGTCATGCTAGAGGAGTCCCAGCTCACTGAATCTCTTGGACTGATGTCTTACACATGCTGTGCCCTTCCAAGTATGCATGAGACTCTGACATAAGCATGGACAGAGATGAAAATAAGTCCACCTAAGTGACACAATAGATCATTATGACGCTTCAGTTGACCCATTGTTCCTTTCTGGTGTCTTAAGAAAAATCATACTGTGATGCAGAAAGAATAAAAGACTTTATTAATTCAGTGTTCTTTTGAAGAGAATTAAGATTATGTGGATAAACAATACTTTTGAATAGGATGAAAAAAATGCATAGCCAATAGGATAAATGAGAATTTAATGACTGACAGGCATTGAAGAATGGGGATAAGTATTGTTTAAGAACTGAATGATTCTTTACTTAACAATTCTGTTTTTTTATTTTATTATTTTTTTTATTTATGCTATTCTATTTTGAACTCAGCCATTTATATGAGTCTTGCTGTTCTTAAGTGCATGTTTTAAATTAACAATAAACTTAGATTTAATAAAAAAATTATAATGTTAGTAATTTTTCAGTAAGTTAAACTAGACCTGTTTAAACTAGTGCTGTCAAACGATTGATAAAAATAATAAAAATGAAAGTTTTTCTTTACATAATATGTGTTTATGCTGTGTTTGTTTATTATGTTTATATTGAAACACACATACAGTATATATTTCGAAAGTATTTACATGTAAATGCATTTATATATTTATTTTCTTATTGATATTATATCTAAATATATTTAATATATAAACATAACTTATTTTCATTAAATATATACATGCATGTGTTTGTATTTCTTAGGGATGTAACGGTATCAAAATTTCACGGTACGCTAATACCTCGGTATGAATGGCATGAACGGTATTTATTGAATAATTTACATAAAAAACAAAACTAATTAAGAGGCTCAAAAAAAAGAAGTGCCAGAAGTGTTTCTTAAACAGTTTACATGAACACTGAACATATCAACGGCACACACATTACCATCTATCTGTAAACTTTGAAAATGGAACTTCAATTTTAATAACAAAAAATTATTAAACCTTCCACACATCTGATTTAAAACTCACTTTAGATTGCTAGATGATGCCATATATCAATTTGCATATTCATTACGTCAGTGCGTCATATTATCTTTCTTCACTGTGGTCACATAATGTTATTCAATGCACCCTAATTCTCAATATAACGGTTTTCACTGATATATTTAATGGTTTCTGTTGTCAGAAAAATGGAATGAATATGAAATAGTGACTGAAATGCACGCCATTATAAGGCCTACTGAACTAGCTCTACCTTACAAGATGATAATCTAGATTAAAGTCCTTATTTATAATCGTTTATAATTATATAATTATTTTTATAATTCATAATAATGAAACCAAGTACACATAGACAATGGCTACGCAGTGATTTTGGCTCTATTTGCATATAAAATAGAGTTAGAAGCAACATAATATCTATTTTAACTGCAAGCCCTGCTCCTCTCAGCCTCTCGCTGAACAGAACAGATGCAGAGAGAGGTGTGTGTGCACGCGCTGTGAAAACGAGCTTGAGCTCGCGCTATCGCGCCAGTACCTGAGACTCGCTGAGGTGTGTCCAAGAATTCTCTAGATTTGCCGCTAGTCGCTTTTAGGGAAAAATGTCGCCAAGGGGGTCTAAATAGTGGCTAAATATAGAGACAAAGTCCCTAAGTTGGCAACACATCTGTATTGACAACAGACTGCAAAGAATGATGGGAACGCCTGAGCTGATGGGAATTGTAGTTCCCGCTACTTCCCGTTCGCTCCATTCGCCTGAGTAAACTTTTCTCAGAAGACCTATCATTTTATCGAGTCATGTTGTTTCGAGTTTGTTTTGATATTGCGGTACGACGGTATTTATAATACCGTCACATTCCTAGTATTTAGATATACTTAATAAATATACACAGAACATACAAATATATTAGGCTATGTAAAAAAAAAAAATTGGTTTTGGATGAAATTAATCGCGATTAATCATTTGACAGCACTGCACGTTTCTAAAAACTATTTAAACAGTAAAACAAATTCAGTCGTAAATATATAATTGTTTAGCTGGAAATCTAAATATCTATTTAAGAGGATGGCAAGAAATTAACTTTTTCAAAAGGGAAGAATAAAAAAAAAATGCCTTGATCAATTTATTACAAACATGCAGCTTTTCACTTCACAAGATGTTAACAGATAGACTGGAGTGGTGTGTGGACTGCTTGTGGATTATTGTGGTGTTTTATCTGCTTTTTATGACTCTTACTCTGATGGCACCCATAGAAGATTCATTGATGAGCAAGTAATGTTATGCTAAATTTCTCCAAACCTCTTCTGATAAAAAACCCAATCTCATCTGCATCTTGGATGGCCTGAGGGTGAGTCCAGTTTTACTATTTAAATTTGTGTCATTAATATGTGAGTCAGACTATTATGCTTTATGTCTGCTATCGATAACAGCAGACTATAAAAGACTATATTCTGTTTATTGTGTGCCAACTTTCTTATCACATTAAGGACACTGAAACTTACAACTGGCATTTTTGATCATTCCTGTTTTGATTCTTTGATGGCGGTACATTTCATAAATCTATGATGTTTTAAAAGTTTAACTGGACAAAAATAGATTTCTTTTTTCTTTTTTCAGTGCAAATGGACTTTCTCAAAAGGGCTGGAAATCAAATATGGTTTTAGTGTAGCGCGAGTATTAACAAGGTCGTAAATTTAGTTGGCTTCTCTGAGAGCCACACTTATGGGTCTATTTCTTATTTCCCTCTATGCAAAGCCAGAGGTGAGTGATGTATTTGTGAGGTTGGTTACATTACAGCGGGAATGGAGGTGTCAACGGGTGAAGGACAGAACCTTTAGTCTGGCTGTAATCGAATGCAGATGGGACTAAAATCATCGGAGCAGCAAATCATCACTCCAAAGAGCCAGATGCCCTCCCGCCACCACCTCCTCCTCCTCTTCAACACTCTCATTGCACTGTCTTACCACCCCAAGAGTTTTAAAACAGAGATGGCTGCCAGCACTTCTTTAACAGGTTAGGCTGAGAGAGAGCACAACCCCATCACTCCCTCTGATAAAGCATCGATCCCAGCGCCAGAGTATTCACAAATCAATTGATGGGGATGAAATCTGCAGAGGTCAACGCTGTGATCTGAAGCGTGAGAGAAGGTGAGAATGAGATGGAGAGGTGGCAGATGAACATGACAAGGTGAGGTCAAGTAAAAAGATGGCATACTTTAAAAGATATCATCGCAGATTGTGAATGAATGCATTAAAGAGTAAAACATTCAGGCCTACAATAACTATGATCAGTTCTGAGGACCCAGTCAGAATGAGGACATATCAGAATGAGGCTGACACAAACAATGTAATTACCCATAAGGCCATGGATAAGCCTAGAAGGTTCTAAGAAATCACAGATATCTAAATCCTTCACTCAAGGGTCTATTCTGTCCTTCTGTTCAGCTATAAAGTATTAGGTGGAGTGGCTGACCGAAGATTGAAAATTCTGTAATCATTTACTCACTCTCGTTTCATTTCCAAACCTTGATGGTTTTCATTTCTTCTCTAAAGCACAGAAGACAGAACTATTGGCACCACTGACACCAAACCCTGGCACTGCACATTTTCTCATGGTATATAAGCAGTTGTTTTGGTAGGGGGCGTGAAGGCATTTCTAACTATGCATTTATTCATTTTGCCTATATTTCACACCAGCGACTGTCCTAGGTGGGATTAATGACATCATTCTGCATGCAAACT
The DNA here is from genome assembly GCA_032361165.1 of Enteromius paludinosus. NCBI lineage: Eukaryota > Metazoa > Chordata > Actinopteri > Cypriniformes > Cyprinidae > Enteromius > Enteromius paludinosus. The sequence goes on from JAUMHQ010000058.1 coordinate 3,050,184, forward strand.
CCCAGCAGACTAAGAATATTATCTGGCCATAACACACAGTGTTAGTTCAGCGAGAAAAGCAATCAAAATATCCTGCCTGGACCTTTCATCATCAGATTGCATTGTCACAGGAATGCATATAAATGTATAAAGTAAAAAAACAGATGCTTTGAAGGAATAGTTTAAACAAAACAATTTCTGATGTGTTCCATGTTGTAGATTAAAATGTGAAAATGTCCTGAACTTGTGTTAACCACAGACCTTGATTCGGCCATTTAAGAAACAAATCCATTAAAAAAATAAACTATTGACAGAAAGATGGAACCAGAAGTTCAGAAATGCCATGAATCACCGTCTGAATCATCATTGTATAGAAAAGAGCAGACTGAATATACTTGTCAGTTTAATGTTTCATTGACAAAACGACATAGGTTTGGAATAACACAATAATTGTTTTACTGATGAAAATAAAATAGCTTACTTCATTTTAGCAATGACTGAAACTGAAACAGTTATGCTTTTTTAAGTAATTTCTTCCATGCCGCTCATTGTGTGTTAGTTCTAGACAGGGAGCTTTGCTCGATATGACGCCCACCTGGAAAATTCGACCAGTTACCAGCTCATCATCGCAGACTTCCTTCAGGCTCTGTGACTCACTGAACAAAGAGAAAAGAATAGCAGCTCTCAAAAGGAATGCATCAATACATTATCAAAAAGGCATAAGAGGCCATTTGTGGTCAGTTTCAACCTAGTTTATTCCTGTCTGCTCTTTACATCTGTTCAGTCCATTCCTCTCAGTATCTCGATCACAGTAATGCCTTCAACCCCATCTCGCATCATCTCAACATCTCTGTGACACATGTTTTTAAAGCATATATACGTGTCAGGTAACAAGCCTGTGCCTAAGATCTACCAGAAGCTGATCGTGGATCAGCAAAGGCAGCAGCTAATGGAAAGCTGTGCAATATTTCCCCAGTGCACAGACCCCTGTCACATCCCCTCAGACGGGAGGTTCGCTCAGGTAAAAGGTGCAGCCCTGCAGAATGTCATTGAGATGTTTGCGGCCTGACATATGTGTTTTGGTTTTCCATCAAATGAAGGGAAAATGGCTCCCTGAGGAGGGTATGGTAAGGAAGAAGAGTGGTGCAGTTGTTTTCAACACTGATAATAATAAGTAATATTTCAAACATAAAACAAATCAGCATATTAGAATGATTTCTGAAGGATCATGTGACACTGAAAACGCTAAAAAATATATCTTTGCATTCACAGCAATGATTTAAAATTTAAAATAGAACATATTTTTTATTGTAATAATATGTCCTAATATTACAGTTTTTACTGCATTTCCGATCAAATGAAAGCAACCTTGGTGAGCAAGAAATGTGCCACGATCTGTCACATGATACACATGAACCATTGGTACCAAACCTTTGATGTAAGAAATCTTTCACTTGTGGCCATCACGTCTTGGAAGTTTTATTGATCACTTATATGTAGCCTGCAGAAATAAATAACAATCTGCTTTCATTTTATGCTAAAGAACAGCTTGAACATTCTGACCAACATCTCCTTTTGTAGTTCACAGAAGTACCTTACACAGGTTCAAAATGACTGAAGAATGAACAAGGCAATTCATCTGTGCATTTTAAAAGTAATGGCTTTTTCTCCACAGTAACATCCAGCTCTCTCATCTTTTACATTAACACTCTCTTCACAAACATATATGCATGCAAGTTTTGGAGAAAATGGTGTTATTTTCTCTTTTATTACAGGCTGACTTGAGGGCATCACACATTATGCCTTTCTCTCCCATTACAATGGGGTTTAATATTCATTGAGCGGTGCCCCAACCCCTTCCAGATTGGCCAGGTCTTCATCCGGCTTCTTTTTTTCCCACTGATTCTCTCAGAATAAACCATTGCTTGCTTGAACTGTCCTGTCTGAATGGGATCCGAAACTATTATCGGGGCAGAGGAAATCAGATAGGTGTATTCAAAAGAGCTGAGAGCTGAAATCACACACATCATTATCATAATTACAGCCTGGACCTTCATGCAGAGGTATTCAAAATGCAGCAGCCCCAACCCTTTAAATGTAAAACCTGAGAATGGAATACTGGCCTGATTGCTTTGAACAGAGTTCACGGCCCTCCAGTGCAGAGCTGTGTACTACTCGTGGGTGGTGAGCCATGTTTCTCTAGCTCTCGACTTGAACTTGAACCCAGAAGCCCTAACACTGATTGAAGCTGGGAGAGCTCCCCCTGGGACTGCAGCAAAGCTAATACAGACAACAGCCACACCATCATGATGTTCTGCTTCTCCATCTCTACCCCCACCTCACTCCAATTGCAAAGAACCGGTTTGCGTCGGTGAGCTGTTTGTGCAGTGTATAGCATGTCCTTGGAAGATCAAAATAACATCTTGAAGTTCATGTAAGCTGGTGAATAATTTATTTATGAGTGTAAATGAAGATGCACCTTGTGAAAACATGGTGGCTAATATACAATTGACTTCAGGGACAGGCTTTGTGGATTTCAGTCTATTTTACATCAGTCCATTGCTTAATGTCATATATATTTCAGAACATTGGCAGGCTTTCACTTAAGTTGAATGCAGTCTCTTTTAAAAAATAGTTTCCAAAAAGAGATGTTCAAAGCAACGCTACAGAAGAACCATTTTAATTCCACAAAATTCACCATCTGTGAACCCATTTTTTTTAAATAGATATTATTTTCAAATCCATTCAGCCAATCTCTGGGTCTGGCGTTCGCACAAAAATGACCAAAGAGTTTCGATATTCTTTCCTATTTAAATCTTGCCCCTTCTATAGTCACATTGTGTACTAAGACTGACAGAAAGTTTTCTAGGCCGATGGCTAGGAACTCTATTATCATTTTGGCGTAATAATCAAGCAGCAGGTGCAAGGATATTTTGCAGTGCATGAAAATGCTGAGGACTATTTTCTGGTGCTGCGCAATATAATTACGCCTGTTGAATGTATAGAAAGTCAAGTTTTAAATAGGAAAAATATTGAAACTCTTTGATCATTTTTGCATCATTGATGGTTAGGTTTCCAGGCCAGTTGCCAGTTCATAAAATAGTTTTCTCACGAGGTGTGGTTTTGTCCGTAACACTAATGCATGGCCAAAATCATTATATCACACTATATCAGGTGCCAGCCATGAAACACCAAAAGATCATCTTACATTGTGTCAGTTTGTTTTGAAGCTTCTTAGCGTCATCCCCAGCGCTAAGCCCCAAAGTACACTCTATCATACATGAAAAATGACACAAGCCGTTTCATTATTACAGATACCATGCAAATAAATATGCATTTTGAGGAGTGGCCTAATGCCACGACACTGGGCCCTCATGCATATTTAAATAGCTCCAACCCTGTGTCTGGCCAGCAAGCAATTTCCCGCTCCACTCCGTATGGCCCAACCCCCGCCCGGCCTCAATGGCATGCATATGTATGAAGCACTGTTTCATATGTATCAGGTCCATCATTTTCTCCTGTTTCACTGAGGGGCGATGACACGCATGGCATCAAGAGGGATGACCCTCACAGGGGGCCAGACGGTCTCACAGGAATAGGCTAGAGCCAAAACCAACTGCAGGCTCCCATCATGCTTTGTAAGGGAAGGAGTAGCGGACAGGGAGATGAATAATCCAGATACACAGTCTGCCACTGATGGCCTCTCAGGTCTTACATGGATATCATGCTCCAGGTAAAGTTTAGATGCTGATTTTTTCAGACTGTTGTTTACCCTGTTGACTACAGTAAACCGGACATGAGAGAAGCTTCAACCATATATAATGGCAAAAATCTGATTAAATGGTGTTTGGTAGAGCTGGGATGCGACTTGGACTTTGATTTGGACTGCAGACGCACTCAGGTGGACTTGTTCTTGAACTTGATACAAACTTGTTCATTTTGGACTCCAATACACATCATGTGTAATGTGAAAGATAAATAAATACTTAACATAAAATTAAGATAAAACATTAATAAGTATCTCTCACTGAGAAACTAAATGGCTGGTAGCCATTTAGTTTCATATTTTATTTTATTAAAATTTTTGTCATATGGAGACCAGCAACTGCAACATTGTTCAGAAAAACAGAAGAAACCCATACAGGTTTGGAGTAACATAAAGGTCAGTCATAAGTCATAGCAGAATTTTTATTTTGGGGTGAACTATACCTTTAAGGACTTGACAAGTTGGACTCTAACGCAACACTAATGCAGTTTACTTTATCCCAATACTGGGTCTACAGTAACAGACCATTATTGTGAAATTGTAAATTACCATTAAAATAGATAGAAAAAGAATCTTAGAGATAGAATAAAAACTAAAATAAAGGAATTCATAGAAATCAATACAGCCTTATGCAAATCTGTGGCATGAAGTCCCACTTAAGAACCAGCCACATCCTTTACAAATAAGCTAATCTGACAGGCACTGCACTCTTAGCTATGAAACCAGTGTAGAAACACTTGACATTTTGACTATGGTGATTTATTATAGAAGATGATAAGGAGATTTTCTCATGGTTCCTTTCCAGTGGCAGCGGTCTACATTATCACATATGTCTAGCTCATGTTTGATAATTGCTAGCATGTGCTAATTAGCCCCAAAACTCCTGAAGAGGTCGCTGATACCAAAGACTGACATGGCTAGAGGGAGAGAATTTGGGCAAATTCCAATTTTTTTTATTTTTTTATAAATATCTCCATATAAGTGAGCAACCAAATCCTTAATTAAACCTATTTTTAAACACTATTTAAATTGAACATTTCTAGTAATAAATGTTCAATGAAAATGACAAATAAATAAAAAATAAACAAATAAAAGATTTTATTAATAATAATAAAATTAGCCTAAACTGATATTTCCCATAAGCTACATTTTTGGTAAAAAATAAAAACAGTATAAGGTTGCACACTGTTTTGCCCAGTACAAAGGAGGCGGAGGACGAAGGTAAGTGCAAATAAAAGGAGATTTATTATAAGGCAAGCAGAGTTCAT
>JAUMHQ010000058.1:3055296-3067598 GCA_032361165.1 Enteromius paludinosus
TGTAGAATTATTGGTGCGGTGCATTGATTGACCGGTCTCTCATCCAACAAGGTTCCTTGAATGGTGGTGATTCGATAAGGAGTGGAATTTCCTTGACAGCTGATGTGTAGGTTCTCTAGACATTTGGAAGACATGAAATTGCCTGCTGCTCCTGAATCTACCAGGGCCATGACATTATATTCTTGATCATTACATAATAATTTAACAGATATTTCAGGTACTTTATGAACTATGGGTTTAACAAAATCCACACTCACCGATCTTGGTTCTGGTCGAACGGGACAGTTCCGTTGAAGATGATTCGTAGAACCACAATAATAACAGAGTCCTTCTTCTCTCCGTTTGCGTCTCTCAGTGGTGGAGAGACGATAGGAATCCGTTTGCATGGGCTCATATTCCACTTCCTTCGTGACGTGTGACTGTGAAGTTAACATAGGTGAGGGAGTTGTCAAATTTCTGGAAACAGTGGTGACTTTTCTCAAGAATGCCTCCAAATTGGTCGTATCATCAAATATGGCCATTTGTGCACGGATATCTGATCTCAACCCACGTCGGAAAACTGCTAGCAATGCTGGATCATTCCATCCACTGGTGGCCGCTAGGGTGCGGAATTTGAGGATGTATTCATTGATGGTGAGTTTATCTTGTTTCAGTAGAAGGAGACTTTCTTGGGATGATACTGGTGAGGGATCCTGACCAAAAACTTCTTGGAAGTGTTTACGAAAGTTGTCATATGATGATAGATGTGTGCTTTCACCAGCCCACAAAGCCTCTGCCCACTGTAAAGCTCGTCCAGATAGCAGCGTCATTATAAAGGCAATCTTGCTCCTTTCGGTAGGAAAATTATGCGGTAGTATTTCGAAGTGCAAATCACATTGCATAAGAAATCCTTTGCAGGATATGGACTCACCAGAGTATTGCGGTGGACGATTCATAATACCAGGGTTTGGAGGGGACGCTCGTAATCCTTGAATCGCTTGTAGGACTGTTTGCAGCTCACTCATCTCCGTGATGTCGTCTTCCTCCATACTGAGATTGAAGATTGTTGGGGCTATTTTGTTTTGGGGCTGAGATTCTGTAATGCCCAGTACAAAGGAGGCGGAGGACGAAGGTAAGTGCAAATAAAAGGAGATTTATTATAAGGCAAGCAGAGTTCATAGATTCAGTGATACGTTCAATAGATTGGAAGCGCAGGGAGACATCAGGTTTTCGTCAATCCCTGGCGTGAATAGCAGCGAAGCCCTAATCCGCTTTCCCCTCTCCGTAGCGTGAGCGAAGAACGTGACTGTCAATTCTCCTTTCTGTTTCTCTCCGCAGGTGTAAATGGAGTCGAGCTCCGGGTGGTGAAACGCCCCGTTGTCTGGGAAAGACAGGTAAGAGAAGTGGGTCAGTATAACCAGGTAAGTGCAGTGTGCTCACGTGAGGTTGAGGAACTGTGAAGAGTGGAGAAGCTGGGAGCTTAGTGAAGATTATATCTTCGGGGAGTGTAGTTCCAAACTCCGTTTTTCCCTCGTCCTCCTTCGCTACTCCGAAGCTGAAGGGAGATTTCCTTAAACGTGACCAGGTATTTTTCTAACAGTAATCCTTTGAAGCATAAACATTAGTTCGTGCAAACAGAGAAGGCAGCTCTAAGGTAAGTATAGAGAAGATACCTCAATCTCAGCCAAAGTGTGACTGTGGAGTGCAGGCTTAAAAACAGTGTTTCTAATTTGTTTCAGGTGGTCAGTAATTAAAATTCAGGTGATTGTGAGCGTGAGATTTCGGCTGTGCTGGATTCAGCGCCGCCTGGTGGTGTTACACACACAAAATATGTGTCAATAAAATCAGCTAAATAGCTTACTGCAATTAATTGAACATGAATTCAAAACATTGTCAAATGTATTCTTTTTAAGTATTTAAGGTAGTTCTAAAAGTCATGTTTAACGGTGGTTTATTTTTATTTAATATTTACTTCACACTAAAAGGTTAAAGGGCATGTCTCATACATTTTTTTAATTGTACTTAAGGCCTTTTTTCTTTCAAGCCACTTTCCATTAATACTTTGGTGTCCCATGACTATTTAGATGCACAAATCCCATTGTTTTTGAATGAATCACTATTATTTCGAACATACATGCTGTTACACTAGTTATAAACACATTATGTCTGTTATCTTATATCCTACACTGTATCCTTGTTAACCTCTTTATGAAATAAAAACTTGCTCATGAGCACAACAAATTAACGTGTGCCCGATATGTTCATGTTTTGAAAACCCTAAAGGACATGACTTCTGTGGTCGATGCCTCAGCACATCAAAAACAGTTTATTGTGGTCATGCCATGCTGGTAGCACTCTGCTGGACCAGAGGTTTGTCAGATCATATCTGGAGCTTTGAGCGCTCTGAAATCTGGAAGGCTGACATCAGTTATGGATCCCAAAAGACCAATTTTACACAGGCTGAGACACTGTGTGACATTCATGGAATGAAAGCCTGAGGCACAAGAAGACAGGGTGAAAGAGGACAAGATGGAGAGAGTGAGAGATGAAGATGGGGTGAAAGAGAGAGGAATGAATAGTCACCTTAGTATGGTGGCTGATGCGCTGATATGTCTCATGGCTGTGGGCAATGTTCATGTGATTGGGTGTTTGTCAAACAGTCGCAAAAGATAGCGTCCATTCACCCGAGACTCACTCGATAAGCGCATACAGACACAGAACACACACACAACACAGAAGCCACATGTGTGTGTAGTGTGGAATGTCAGAAAGAAACATGATTCCACTGCTTGGAAGTGCACACTAGTTCAGTTCAAGTGCACTTAAGAGTAAACACCCCTGCCGTTCAGTGAATGGGTTGGAATTCTATACTATGATGTTGCATTTAATAATTGTGCTGTATTGCTGCAGAAATGCTGTATTTTTGTAGGCCAAAAGGTTGGCCTGCTCTACAAAATACATCACTGCAGCATCATATATGAACTTTTTTAATTACTCCGTACATTAGTGTGCTACATTGTTGTCATCAATTATCAAAGCATAAAATGTTCAATTAAACTTTGTGTAATATATTTAAATGTTTGGTATCCCAGTCATATAATGAGTCAAGAAAGAGAAATCAAGAAATAACGTCTGTAATTAGCAGAGTAGAATTTTCACTTGATATAAGAAGTATTTTGATACAAAAAAAAGCAAGTATTCCATTTCAAACAGAGCCACCGTGTTCAAATCAGAGAAATGATCCTCGTATCCTGTCTTGTGAATAGCGTGGGATGGAGTGTGTACGTGTGTATGTTTTTGCGTTGAGAGGTTAGTGTTGGTCAAGGCAGAATGGCTTGATCCGGAGGGTACAGGGAGAGGAGGCTAATGCAGAAAGCCACTTCAAAAAACACTTTTCATCTTCTCTCCTTTTTTAACCATCCAGCCCTCCATCATTTTCCCAATGCCCTCCACTCGGAAAACTCCCCTTTTCATCTGGAGAGGGATCAAGACCGCGGATGTGTTTGACGTAATTATGTGCGATCAGGATTCTGCCTGTCCTCCTGTAGGAAATGATTTCATCCTTTTCAAAAGCAGGTCATAATCGAAAGTAAGATGGACTGAATTTCATGTTCTTCCTTTTTGCATGATGAGACCTCGCTGTCCACAAAGACTTCTGCTTCTGGCTTTATTCATAATTCATTTCTAGCATGACAAATGGGAGCTTTTTTTTTCCGCCCCCCACTAAAAGAGACGACTGACTTAAAGCCACACTCAAATGACTTTGAGGATCAATAATGAATATATAAACCTGAACAAGAGCGAGTTTACAGGTTTGGACAAAAGTATTCTAAAAGGGCACAGTCCAAAACACATGAGTAAAAAAATAATGCCTTTTAAGTTATGACTTTAAAATTTCATAAGAATGTCTGATTCTTTATTGTTGTTTTTTTTATTATTATTAATTTATTTATTTTATATTAATTATGTGATCTGATGCATCAAGGAGTTTTTTTTTTTTTTTTACATAAACAGAGTTGAAAAATAAAAAGGTTATTTTTAATGTTTAATTTAAAAATTCAGACCCTTTTTTCAAGATATGAACAATATGAATTTGTAAACTAAATCTTGGTATTCTGAGTTTTGTTCAGACTTTTTCTCAGAATTGTGAGGGGGAAAAGTCTGAATTGTTAGTTGAAAAGTCACAGTTTGCCTTTTATTCTGTAGCAGAAAAACTTAATTTCTGTATACATTGCATTTTTCAGATTCAAGTTTGATGACCAAAATGAATGAGATGAAACCAGGATCAGACATTAAAACACCACAGGATCACTTTTGATTTCATTGTGACCTAACTATTTTAGCCAGTTATATCCATTCACACGATTGTTAGCGTAGCACGGCAGCACACGATATATTAGAAGTCCTTGCTCTGTTTCCAATATTCTATTATCATGCTTTTGTTTTCATTGAACCTCTAAGGATAAGCGTTTCCTAACTAAATGTTAATGTGCATGTTCATATGCACATATTATTCCAATAACATCACAGTCCTAAGTGCAACCACCCTGGGAAATTGACCAAGCGCTGTCTTGTGGACGCTCAGAGCTTCAATTGAAAGCATCAGGACAGGTTGCATTCAACAACACAACACTCATTAATCTATGAATATTCAAACCGTCACTTTAATATCATTGACACGCATGAACTTTGTGGCGGTCACCAATTGCAACAGGTGACCATGAGTAATTATGCAGATTTATTCAAGACATTAGCATGATTAATTAGGTGCAAACCGAGGTGGCTACACTTGAATTAGTAAGCAATATAAATAATTACCATGCATATTTTGCTCTTTATGTGGCTGGGTTTGGCGATAAACAAAGCTTTAATTACGAGAAAACATCTGGGAATAGTAGTGACCTTCATTAATCTTACGCAAATTCCCTCTGCTCTACACCCTGATGCATAATTATTGCATTAATAACAGAGGCTGCACTGTATTAGTCCACTTGAGGAAATTCATACTATTGCCCTTTAATAAAAAAATGTTTAAGTTATAATAACCTGCTGCACTGAGATACAAACGCTTTGTTTAAACAAGAGAATGTACTATTTTCCATATACTGAAAACAAGACCAGGCCCTTAAAGCTCCAAAATGACAAAAACACTTCAGAAAACCGTACCAACTCCAAGTTTATAATCCAATATGGCTGCTCAGTGCACCGATAGAAGAGAAACTGTAGTAATATGATTGTTTATTAGCACATATGTGTTTGTCTCAAACTCAGTGGTGCACATACAGCCGACCTTTATTTGTGAATGTAATGCTATAGCATTTTTATGTGCACAATACTGCTTCATGTGTGTTTTTTAAATTAACTAGTATTGCTAACAATTGTCGTGTCCATTATGGTTTTACATTCACATCTTTGACTTTCAACTTCCGAGGTAAGCAGCACAAGTCCCTATTTACCCTCGAGTGTTTCACAGAAGAAACAATGCCTTATGGGTCTGGCACAATATATTGGTGAGTATATGACAACAGAATTTTCTTAACACATCACATATGTACTGTAGACGTCTGCCATTTGCTGAAGTTTTTCAGCAACTCCTCAAGTCCAAAACGTCAAAAAGTGTGATAGATGAGACCAGCAGAGGATAGGGTGAAAGGTTTGTCCTCTCGCAGTGACTCTGCCTCTTTGGCCTGACTTCACACAAACAGATCACCAGCTATGAAAAGGACCAGAATCTAGAAGAGGGGATCAGTTTTCCCTGAGCCTAACCACTTACCCAGCAGAGCTCACACACATACACACACAATTCATGTCAGGGTTGTCAAAGTAACCTGATCCTAAGGCCTCCTGACATGCAGCAGTCCAGTCTGTGCTCTCTCTGCCCATACGCTCTGGCTGTAAAACAAAGGAATTGCTTCCACATGTTTCTAAAGGCTGCAGAGTCTCAGGGTACAAATCTTCAGAACGGGACCCTCCTCTGCCAGGACACCCGCTTTCTCCCTCCTCTCAAAACACACGTGCATGCATGTCAAAACTGCCATCTAGTGTTGTCTTGCAGAAAAAAGCAAAACAAAAAAAGCCACAGTTCGAGGCTAATTTATTCATTTACCTTAAGATATGCATCATTACTTTTAAAAACACTCTGCATTTTAGCTATCTGCTTAATATTAAAGAGAGAAATAAACATTTTAATAAGATTTATTCTGTGAGCGGTGTATAAAAGGATGCTAATTGACGTAAAACTAAATTTTATTTCTAATCAGACCAATGTTCTTGTGTATATTAATGTGTGACAGTTTCATGTAAAGTGTGAAGAGGCTTGAAGAGGTAAATGTTCATATAAGTTTGCGTCCACTATCCTCAGCAAAAACAGTCAAGCCCCAAACACATCCCATTTTGGTTTGCCAAACATTAAACACAGCAGGGAAAAAATATTTAAGAATTAAAAATGGCTTGTTTCACATTGCACACAAGAAGCTCATACTTCTTTTAGTGATCATATTAACAGGCTACAACAGAAAACAACAACAACAAAAAAAGACATCAAAATATCTCAATACAATATATTTGCTAAAAGTGACACAAAATGGAGTGAAATACTTGACAGAAGATGTATGTTCTGTGTATCACTCAGAGCTATGATCTTACATCAAGAGACCGGATGCAAGTCCTGATAATGAACACAAAAAAAGTAAATAAAAAATGCAGAATAACACTGAAGTAGTCTGTATTTTAAGTATTGCTTAAAAATAAGTCAGTTGATAGAATTCGAAACTGACATGCTTTAAAAACGTTAAAGTCGAGAAATTTGATGGAGTGAAGCTGCTAAATTGTTTGGAAAATTTGCATAGTCAGCTTTCTTTGTGTTTTGCATTTCTCCATTCTTTCACAGATTCTGTGTAATTTATAAGACTTTAACGAACAAAGCAAAATCTATACCCCATGCACCTCCACCAAACTTATGAGTCCTTTCTTCGGGCCATTCTTGACATACCGGTTGTTCATTAACCTAATTAATTATACCTAACATAATAACTAGGAGGACTTCTTATACTGTGCAGCAGACAAAGTCTAATTTGCATATAGAGACTTAATGAGTGCATGGCAGCAGGTGCAGGAGGATAATAATTATCAGTAATGATAGTCACCTGTGACCATCCCCACCTTTTATCAACGTTCATGCCGTTATAACAAACTTAACATGAACGTCACGGACTGCATAGCTGCAGAAAAAAACAAGAGCATGCAAACTTATTCCGGAATGGTTAAATTTGCATAATTATTGCTGACTGATAGAAAATGAGAATGAAAATGAGAAATACTTTCTTTGTATGTTTTATTTTTCTTTGGATATGGAGTGCTGCCGTCCCCTACTGGTGATACGCACAAGGTGCACTAGACAACACAGACTGTGCATGCAAAAATAAAATAAAAATACTTGCTAAAAAGCCGTTAGTTTTCTTTAAGTCAGGTCTTTATATAATCTGTAATTCTGATATTTTGTGTTGCAGTGCTGGTTTATAGTTCTCACTTATCATCAACAAAAATATTTTGGGATCAGATTTTACATCAAGAGGTATTTTATATAGAGTTGTATTCCTGATACATTTATGCATTTTCAGTACTTCACTGGAACAGAAAATCAAAGATCAGCGTTTGCAATGATTTGAGCGAGTCTAGCGATTACGTAATTGTCCACGTGACTACGTATCTCCGCCCACAAATAAACATGGCGCGCCACAGTCGTTGTTTACAGGTCTGTCTTCTAGTTTTGAGAACGTATTTTAACATCCAAAGTAATTTAATTCAATGTCTTTATGCCGTCCAACGACAATGTCATAGACAACGTCTACGCTCAAGACGACAGGTTAGTGGGGGATTTTTATGCATTAAAATGTGCTGATTTCCTGCGCGTCCTGGAAAACCTGCAAGTAACTTACTAACAATAGAGGTATTCACGTTACCTTGGTGTCCTGAGGCGTTCTATATTGGAGCATTTCTGGTTATGTGTAGGCCTGGTATAAATGTACAGTTTGTTTAAAAAGGATCTTTGTGTTTTCACTATCATTAAACATTCAAACGTTATTTTTAGCACTGTTTATACTTTAAAATTTGGTGTTATTAAAAATGGTTGGAGGTTTTAATAGTTTTAAAAATAATACCATTCTTCCACTGATTTGTGAAAAAGTGCAAAAGTGTGTGTGACCCTGTACATTTAAGTTTTTTTAAATGTCACACTCATGCATGTCAATATAAGAAATGCAAACTTGCTTTGTTTTTGTATTAAATAAAAAAATAAAAAAAGTTTTAAACAAAGTAGAAATAAATATTTATCCTGTCTGTTTTAGTGTTGACTTAATTTTCGATTTATGAAAGTGTAAGTGTCCTTTACAATGTTGGTATGTTCCCTGTCTTGCAATGCAGATGTCCATAAAATAAAATACAATTTCCTAGAGCATTATGTTTTAAAAATACTGGAAACCTTGACGTGGCTTATAGATACTTTGGCTTATATATACTTTCATACTTATTTGCATTGCCATTGAAGAAAGCTGGCATTATATAATATCTGTACACCTTAATTTTCTCTACAGATTGCCTTGGTTATCATGAGAAGACGGACATCTGCCGTGTGGTCCTATCCTCGAGAGCACAAGTGGTGGGACACCATTGTCCCCGAATTCACTCCAGAACAGTTCATTCAGAATTTTCGGGTCTCACGGGAGTCTTTTGAGTATATCTGTTGTCGTCTCAGGCATGTACTTCAACGAAGGAACACCAATTTTCGTTTGTGTGTACCTGTGAAAAAACGAATTGCCATTGCCCTTTGGAAGCTTGCCACTGGCAGCGAGTACAGAAGTGTCAGTCAGCTCTTCGGGGTTGGCGTGAGCACTGTATTCAACTGTGTGCAGGACTTCTGCAACGCTGTCATAAAGGTTCTTCTGGCCGTACACATTAAATTCCCAGATTCTAGAAAGTTGAAGGAGATGGCAGATGTTTTCGGAAATCGCTGGAATGTTCCTCAATGTGTTGGAGCAATAGACGGAAGCCACATTCCAATAATAGCACCCGAAGAATACCCTCGTGACTATTTAAACAGGAAAGGGTGGCATTCAGTAGTAATGCAAGCAGTAGTGGATGGCAAAGGGCTTTTCTGGGATTTGTGTGTTGGCTATCCTGGGAGCGTACATGATGCCAGGGTCCTAAGACAGTCTTATTTGTGGAAGATGTTGAATGATGGACACCTGTTAAACCAGAGCAAAGTACACATCTCCGATTGTGATGTTGGATACTACTTGATCGGAGACTCTGCCTATCCCTTGCAAAACTGGCTGATGAAGCCATTTCCAGACACAAGCAGTCTAACGCCACAGCAGCAGAGGTTCAATCTCAGGTTGAGTGGTGCAAGGTCAGTGGTGGACTTCGGTTTCGGAAGGCTAAAGGCAAGATGGAGGTGTCTCTTAAAAAGAAATGATAGTAAACTGGAGCTGATAAAGAAGATGGTTTTGACTTGCTGCGTATTACACAATATCTGTGAGGAACGGGGAGACCACTTCAATGAAGACCTTTTAACCATCCATGTGAACATGCAGCCCCCCATTCAGCAATTAACAGAGCATGGCCAACCAGAAGGGATGGATGTACAAGCGGCATTATTAGATCACTTCAACACACAGGACAGTGAAATTATTCAAGCAGTAGTTTAATTTTAATACGTTTACTATAGTTTTATCTTCAGATCCTTATTTTCTGATGGTGTGAATGTTCAATAAATGTCCCAAAATTTAGATGTATATTGATTTATTGTAAACATGAATTGCAATAAACAAAAATTCAAGTAAATGGCAAATGTACAAGTGTTCATTTGTGAAGTACGAAAATAGGCACAAAGCAAACACAAAAGCAATCAAAATGAACAAATGTCACAGCATTTGAAACCAATATTTATTCTGCAATGTAAACTCCGTGCATGTTGATGCTGTTTTTATATAGAGAAGGTAATATTCAAAACCATCTTACTAACAAACAATTCATACAATGTGGTCAAGCCATTTCCTTAATGTGATTTTCCCTTCCTAAAATGTTTGCTAATAGAAGGAACAATCTATCATTACACATTTTAGAAAGGGAAATTGGCTCAGTTATGGCTATGTTATTAGCATGTACAAAATGTAAGAAAGCGTTGTAATATCTCTGTAGAAAGAAATCATAGAATGTAAGACAACACCATGTTCTTTGGAGCAATTTCTTTTTAATTTGGGGCGATAAGCCTTAATTCCAAGATGGTGAGGTCTCTTGAATCTGTAGAACAGATAAACTGCACACACAAAAAAAAAAAAAAACAGGACAGAAATGTGTTAATGTGAATACATCAGCTCTAATTGATAAATTGTCACAAGGGTTATCTTGCAATTTACAACCATTTTTCTAAAATCTCAGTTATTCATAACTTTATTGATAATATACATCCAAGATCCATAAAAAAACCTTACTGTTACTAATTTCATGGTAGCTCCTTCAAAATATAGCTAGCAAGATGGCAAATAATCCCTTCAGGCTCACTTCTGATTAACATCCAATTCTGGAAAAGCATTACTTGTTAATGCCAGCTTACGACCTTAAATACCAGGATGGACTTACTTTTTATTGTCTTCTTGACTGACATCATGTGTGTTTGTGAAATCTGTTTGGTCCTTCATAGCGCACAATGAACATTTCTTCCATCTGCGGCCTTTTAATCAAAGTCATGAAGGGAGTTTGAGTCCGTGCCGTAAAGGTTTCACCTGAATCAATGAAATTTTTAACACACATATTAAAATCCAATATTTTCAAAATTTACATTTATGGTTAATGCAATGTAACTTTACCTTTACTCCTGTCAAACATATCTAGGTTGCTACACTAGTTCCACTAGCTGGTCGTGTTCTCTATATATTAGGTGGTTGGAGGAGAGGGGCTGATGTTGTCCAGAATAAATTTCATGGGCAGAACAAGTTATATTTTGAAGACATATTAATTAAAAAAAAACATTTCTAAAATTAAATGTACTAAATAATTCCAAATCAAATCTGGAATGTATATTAATAAAATAACTTGAGGTTCAATTTTAGTTTCACTTTTTCAGCTTTGAAATGTAAAAAGTGTGCAAATGAGAATTAAGTGTACTAAAGGAATCCTGTGTTTACGGCTTGTTTCCCTGCTGTTCCTCCATTATTGCCACCATGCGTCCCAATAATCCCAGCATAGAATTAGTAGCTTCATCCATTTTGTTAAGAATGGCAGTATTAAGTTCTTTGGCGTGAGCCATAAACCGCTCATCGGCAGTTTTCAAGTATTCCAGCAGCTCCTGGTTTGAATCTTTTTTCTTTATTCTTGTTGTTCCCAGTGGCTTTCTAGGTTGGGGATGAGCAGATCTGAAAGATGATTCAGCTTTGTCCAGCACCTCCTCAAATGAAGAGTCTGTATGCAATGCAGTAAAAGCAGCACATTACTTGAACATCTAAATGTAGCAAATAGAGGATAGCAAAATTTGCAATGTGAGCAATTCCTCTGCAGTATACATTAGGTAAGTGTGTAGAAATGAGAACAACAAAGTAAGACGAGAATGGAAACTTACTGAGATCAGCTGCAGGAGACAGCGACTCCGTATTCGTCTCAAGCATGGCTGTCGCTGAATTTAATGCCTCAGTAAATTGACTTGTCGGTAGGCGTTCCATCGCAGAGTCCATGACATCATAGTTATTGGCTTTATCGCTCCATTGGTCGCCACTTTTACTTTTCTCCTTCTTAAGTTTAAGTTTTTTTAGTTTGTTAATGATTTGGTCGGTTGTACGAGTAAACCCAACGTTTACCATCTCTTGGCATATATCATCATACAATCTTTTCCTTCTTTTTGAGCTACCCAGTTTCTCCTGGATCTCTGTGGAAGACCATATTGCAAGAAGGGCACTGGTTTCCTCTGAAGACCAGTGCTGTGCTGTTTTGGGCTCAGATACTTTGTTTCCTACAAATAAACAAAGTAAAAATAACTCTGTCAAAGTTGCCACACTTCACTACACTAACAGAAAGTTACTTTCAAGAAAGTGCTCCTTGACAAAAGTCAGTCAGACCTGTTTTCAGATTTCAGACAATTTCAGATGTCTTTTTATTCTACTTTAATTGTAACAAGGTGTCAGGACACTTTTCTCACTGTGTTTTTGACTTAAATAGTTTGACCAACTACCTGTTTGGTCAGGGGGTGATCAAATTATTAAAGGGATAGTTCACCCAAAAATGAAAATTAGATGTTTATTTGCTTACCCCCATGGCATCCAAGATGTAGGTGA